>CAUYUJ010020473.1:0-35000 GCA_963575745.1 Prorocentrum cordatum
TGCACACGCATAATAAAGGCCGCTCTTCGCGCTTTCGCCCTGATGCACAACGACCCCAGAGAAATCGTACTCGCACTCGGCATCCACAGGCCGCAGAATCTGAGGAAAGCGCACAGGGCGTCTGTCGTACCACTCGCTCCGATCAGCGCGCGTGACCCCCCGCTCCACGGTCACGAAGAGCACCGGCGGCGATCGCTCCCAGCGATTGCCCGTATACACCCTGATGCCTTGACAGACCCCGGCCGCCTCCCTCTGCGCACGACTGAGGTGTGCGTGCGCCGGACATCCTTGACCTGGCCCGCCAATATGCCACAATTCCAGTCGGATCAAATCCTCCAGATCGCAGGCCCCCCGGTGGTCGGGGCCGAGCAATTCGGAAGGGACCAGCTTCAAGCGCGAATCAATCACCCCCGTGTCCGCACTTGCCCGGCACACGTCGCATCGCCTCCGCTGCCGCAACGCAATGCCGCAAACGTGCTGCTGGAGCGCAGTGCGCGCACCGTGATGCGGTGTCGGTACCTGATATCCAGCCTCGGTGACAGCACGAAGGGCGGCCAGGAAGAACTCTGACGCGTCGCATTGCTTCGGTCTCCCTTGCTGGTCGAATTCTGTGAATTCTCGCTGACCGAAAAGCCCCGCGCGCGCGGCAGTAGCGAGCGGCGCGACGGCGTCGACCCCCACGCCCTGGACAGAGAGAGCCGCGGCCTGAGCTCCGAGCGCACACACCGGGCAAGTTTCTGTGTTCAAAGGGCAATTCTGGCCGTGCTCGTGGAGAAGCCGACGGAAGGGAGCCAGGCGCAGCAGCACCTGCGCGACTGCGCTCACGAAGCAAGTATTTCCGAGGTTTGCGATGCCCACGCCAGAGCCGTGGCCGCAGTGCCACTGCAGCTCCCTGGTGACATCCTCCTGGGACACGCCGTAGGCTGCCATGCACAGATCCCGGTCCAGCGGGAGCAGCTCTGGCGGCTCTGCACCATCGCCAACAGTCGCCGCCGTGCGAAACATGTCCCCCCCAAGATCCCTCGGCACTACGGCGCCCCTACCAGCACCGCGGCCGCCACCCGCGCGCCCGCGCCCCCGCGAAACAGCGCTCCCCGTCGACGATGCCGCCGCCGCATCTCCGGTCCCCGTCGCGTCGCCGCCGCGGCCGCGGCCCCTGCCCCGCCCCGCAGGCCCAGCGTCCGGCGCAATGTATGCCGGCGGCACCGTCAGAGCCTGGCCCGGGCGCAGCGCGTGCGAGGGCAGAGGCGTATGCACAGACTCCGCAGGGGCCGCCTCCCCGTCCGAAGGAGCTGATCCGTCGTCGTCGTCGTCGTCGCCCGCCCCCTCACCGACGCCCGCCGAGCTCCCCGCGTCACGAGACGGGCCCTGCGGCGACGGCGGCGGCACCGGCGGCGGCGCGGGCGCCGAGCTCGACTCCTGGGCGCCCCGTGCGGCGGGCCCATCCCCCACGTCCCAGCCGTAATCCTGCGCCCATTGCTTCGCTATTTCGAAACTCTCCCCCATCTTTTTCTCAAAGCGTTGGACCCCTTCGCGGACGTACTGCGGCGGGCCCCGCTGCAGGATGTCCCAGGGCGGCAGGTTGTTGACGAGCACGCGGTGGGCCACGCGAACGCGACTGAGCATGACGTACAGGTGCAGCCACCAGTCATCGGCGCCCATGTTCATGGGCTTCTGGAGCACCATGGTGGCCGCATCATACCCAGGCCCTGCGCAGTCTGCACGGTGCGAACTTTCTCTGGCAGCAACGGGATCTGGTACCTCGTAACCTTCACCTTCAGAAGCTTTCGCTCGCCATCGTCGTCGTAGTGATGATTCCACTCCCAGGACGCCCTGTGCGGCGCGATCTGCACGACCCCTTGCCCGAACCAAAAGTCCTTCTTGAGGCCATCAAACTCGACGAGGACACCGCGCGGCAAACGCTTGCATCGATAATAACCGAGCCGGTGGGCGTCGTGAAGCTTCTTTTCGCGCCAATCCGCGTCCGGCGTCTCGAACTCCTGCGGGTGGAACCTCACGTCCTTGACTACGGCGTCCTGCACGATCTGGTGCTTCGCCGACAACTTCACGTTCAGCCGCACACGCATGCCGATGTACAGCGGGCACATGCCGATGAGGTGACCAGTGTTGTTCACGTTCGGCACCTGCAGCATGGCCTTGTAATGCTCCTCAACGAAGTCCCTGTTTGGAGGCAGGTCCACGGCCTGCACGTACAGCAGCATCTGCCCTTTATCCCTGGCCTCTCGCACGGCCCTATACTGCATCTGCCTGTGCACGGCCTCCCAGGCGATGCCCATCTCGAACCCGTCCTTGACATGGGGGTCCTGCAGCCGCTTGTCGTTCTTACCGGGTCGGACCACCCACCCTTGCACCACCATTTTCTGCTCGGCCGTAAACTTCTTGCCCTGCCTCAAGGTCTTCAAGAACCCGGGCATGAAGGGGCAGGGCGCGTGCGGAGTAACGAGACGGTCCTTGAAGCGGTGCGTCTCGTACAGAAACATGGCGTGGGTGACTCCGTCCAGGAACATGGACTGCCCATTGCGGACGTGAATCGGCGCCTCGGGCGACTCACGCTGCAGCAAGGAAGACCTTCTGCCCTTGCCGCTCACCGGCCCCAGCTGATAAAAATCCCCCAGGAACATGACAATCGGAACCTTCCCGAACATGTGCCCCCGCGCCATGTACAGGTTCACATCGCAATTATACTTAGCCTAACGGGCTTTGCACATGCGAAACGATGCAGCGCCGAGAAGCTGGGGCGGCACCATGGACACCTCCTCCACGATGACGGCCTTGAGGTCGTTCATGCGGTCCACGATGTCATTGACTTTCTGCCCCGAAAGCCTAGCGATGGTCATGGCCTGCTGGCCGCTCAGCCCGAAGCCGCTGTGGATCGTCTCCCCCCCGATGACGCGCGCAGCGCTGTTCGACGAGGCCACGGCGATCTCCGATCCCGCGCCGAACACCTCGTTGAGCAGTCGTCGCAGCAGTTTCACCACCTCCGTCTTCCCCGTCCCGCCCTCCCCGTGCAGCAGGAGAGCCATCTGCTCCACCGGCTTTGGGCTTTTTCCGCTGTCCACATCTTGCTGGTATGCCACGATGGCCTCCACCTGGCCCACGACCAGGGCGACCACCGCCTTCTGCTCCTTATTGAACGTCACGGGGTTGTCCGCCCTGGTCGCCCACTCGTTAAACAGCCCCTCCGCGATGTCGCGCGCCCGCCGCGGAGGCTCCGCGTCGCCAGCAACCGCGGGCGGCGGCGGCCGACCAGGCACGAGCACGGCAGGCGCCGAACCCGCGAGGCCGCTCCGCCCGTCGCCATCCCCAGGCAAGCCCTCAGCTCCCTTTTTCCTGTATCGGAACGCCTCCTTCTGCTGTGCTTTGCCCTCCTCGAACTGAGAGTCGCCAAAGTCGAGACCGCAGAAGCCCGTCTGCGTTCCAGTACTCGCGGCAGCAGGCTGAGGCTTATGGTCTTTCGCATAGCCCTCAAGGAAGATATTCTTATAGACCAAGCTTTGCGACGACCCACGAAACTGCTCCAACTGGGCCACCGCGGGCACCTGGCTATCCGGCACGGCGAACGCGGGCATCTGTCGGTGCGCCGCCCACGCTTCGTCCGCCTCGCCCTCGTCCACCTCCTGAGCCAAACCGTCAGGCGCTCCGCCGCCGGCGCCCGCCCCCTCCTCCTCGTCCGCCTCCCCGGCAGGCCGATTTCCCACTGCCTGCAGCTCAGCAGACTCCTCGAAATCCTTGGCCTCCGGACGGATCTTGATTCGCGGCCGCCCTTTCGCCTCCGCCTCCACGTCGAGGTTCGTCGCGACCTGGACGGTCCAGCGTGCCATGAACTCGGCGGCGCTGGGTTGCTGTGCAAAATGGCCCGGGCCCTCCTCTGAGCCGCGTTTCAGATCAATGTCCTCGATCGTGAACCACTTTCCAGCTAGCCGCTCGCACTCCTCGTACTGCCTGGACAACGCCACCTGCTTCGCCCACCACTCCTCCCAGGCAGGCCGATGCTTCCCGACCGCGTTGACACCGGCCCTGTAGGGCGCCCAGGCCGCAGCCCCCTTCTCAGCCGGCTGCAACGGACGGAAAATCACAGACTTGAACAGCGCGTTCACCTCTGGGTCTTTCTCCTTCGAAGGCTTCGTGAAGCCGAAGAACTTGGGCACCCTGAACGGCGCGCCGACGCGGAGCTTCTGCACTCGGGAGGCGGCGGCCGGGTGCGTGTCCGCGAACGCGTACGTCTCGAAGTCCTGAGGGTCGAAGTGGAGCGGGTTGGCCTGCGCGGTGTACACGTACATGGCGTAATGGTACATGCCCATGGACTTCATGGGCTCCCTGTCGCCGCGATGCAGCCAGTCCATCTTCATGTCGTGGTCCAGCCGCGCGCTGTATTCGACACCCTGCTGCTGCTCCTGCTCGGGCTGCCCCCCCCCCAGCAGCACCGGCAGCCGCGCCCTCCCCGACAACGCCGTCGACGACACGGGCGTGCAGCGTTGCGCGCGCCTCGGCCAGCGCATCCATGACACCGCCGCCCCCCTCGCCGTCCACTTCTCCCGCGGCCGGCTGGTCCACCTCGATGTGGTCTGCGCGCGGGTCGGTCCAGAAGTCGTCCTTTTTCTGATGAACGGCGGAGCTTGCCTGGAACGCCAGCGCCACGATCCCCTTGCAATACAGAGTCCAGGTGTCATGGGAGCAATAGCACTCGTGGCCATACTGCATCTGAAACATCATCTCGGGCAGCTTCTTCAGGAGCGCCCGGTGCGAGCTGGTCGTGAGCTTGATGACAGTTCGCCTGGCAGAGTCGAGCACTCCGCCCCAGCCGCTGCGACGAGCGACAGCAGCGGCCCGGGCCCCGTCGACGTCCTCCTTGCCCTCCTCCTCCGCCGCCTCATCCGCCTCCCGCTCCGCCCTCTGCTGGAGTCGGAGCCACTCCAACCCTGTGCTCTGCGCGTGCAGCACTCCGAGGTCTCCCGCGATCGGCCCCGCCTTGGTCGTGTAGTCCGTCTGGTAGTGCGCCATATTGATGGCGTCCATGAACCACGGCCTCCAGCGAGTGCAACACGTGCTCCCGCAGGCTGCCGGGCGGACCGCTGCCGCTCGCGCCAGCAGCTGCGGCGGCGGCGGGCGACGCGGGCGCGCTCGATGCAGGGCTGCCAGACGCCGCCGCGCGCGACGCGGCGCGGCCTGGCGCCCGCGACCTCGGCTCTGTCTCGACGGCTGATTCTGGCAGCTCGCGCTCCGCGCGCCGGTCGCTGTAGTAGCCCAGGCCCTGCTCCCCCTTCTTGAACACGAACCCGGGCCGGCTGCCGTCGTAACACGAAGCCGCGCTGAACCCAGCGATGTCCTCGAATTCCGGCGTCGGCGGAGGCGGCGGATCCAAGCCATACGCATCGGCCAAATCCCACGGCTCGTCATCCTCTTCTCTGAAGCCCCAGATATCCCCCGCGTTCGGATCGTCCATCGTGGTCGGCGCCCCGCCGAGCAAACCTCCTCCCCTGGGCAGGCCGAGGCGGCGCCCCACGGGCACGCGCCCGCCCCCCGCCGCAGCCGCGCGCGCCGCCCCCTCGGCCGCCCCGCCCCCGCCCTGCGCTGCGGCCGACGCCCCGGAACCCGTGGAACCTCCGCTCTGCCCGGTGCCCTCGTCGCAACCGGTGCCGCCAGTCCCGGCGCCAGCCAGCGCGTCCGATGCCTCGCCGACAGGCTCGGCGAACGCACCGGGCTCCGGAGGCGGCGGCACAACAGGGTCGCTGGCGGGCGCGCCCCCGACGCTGTCGTCGCCCGGCAGGTCGAGCACCACGCGGTCCAGGCACTGGACGTCCAGGTTGCTCCGCAGACACACCTGGCCCACAGGGTTCGTGCTCCCGTGGTACGGGTGGTACCGCACCACGTCGACGCGACCAGCTCTGCCGTGCCGGTTGCAGCGGTGCGGCCACGGACCGTAGCCTTCAGCCGGAACGTCGTCCAGATCCAGGCGCTCGCCAGGAGGGTTCCATTCCCCCTCCTCCAACGGACCGCACGCGTACTGAACCTTCGCATCTTCCGGAAGCACCAAATCCTTCCCCTTGCGCAGGCGCCGCCAGACGAAGGCGGCGGCAGGACGCTTCCTGGACGGGTGGCTGTAGACCGCAGTCTCGTACTCGTGGTAGAAGCCGAGCCGGCACACCTTGCAGTGCTGAGGCACATCGTCGTTCGTCTTGTGCTTCCAGCACGTGGGACCGCACCTGTGCAGGTGGCCACGGATGATACACTTGCGCGCGTCCCGCGCGAAGCAGCGCGCCCAGGTCCGCGCCTCATCCCCCGGGCACTCAGCAAAGTGCATGGCCGCGGCGCCGTCCGCGCGCACCACGCGGTACGCAGGCTTGCGGCGGTACTGCGGCTGCAGCGTCACGTGCGCACCCGTGAGAGGCTCTCCAAATACCGCCGGGTACTGTGCCCGCTGCTCATGGGGATCGGGCTCTGGATCTGCCAGCGGCGCGAACGGGCGCTGCCGGAGCGGACCCTCTATTGCGGGCTGCTGCTCCAGCATCGCCCGCTCCTCCACGAGATCGACGTTCATCATGGCCGCAACCTGATTCCGCAGCTCTTCTGTGGACAGTTGGTTGTCAGCACGGACGGAGCGGCGGCCCTCTTCGTACGCCCTCTTGCACAACTTCCCGAGCTGACGACGCGAGGCGCCAGCGATGGTATCGTACTTCAATTGGAGGTCGCTCTCCTCTCGCTTCCCGTCCGCGAACGCGAGACGTCGATCCCGCGGGCCGAGCGGAAGCGGCGGCAGACGGTCCGGCCCGTCCAAGCCCAGCTGCCGGCCCACCTCCTCCGCCGCGTCGAACTGCACGCTGCCGACCCTGGCGAGCACGGCCTCCCTCCACCTCCTCAGACGCTCCTCGAGGCCTTCGACGTCCCCCGCGCGCAGCTTCGCGAGGAACGCGCCGGTCATCGGGTGCAGGCGCCACAGGTGGATGTGCGGATGGATGCCGCCGCGCCCCTGCGACTCCACGGGTCCGAAGAACGCGCGGACGAGCCCGAACGCTCCACACGCCCCCGTGGCGGCCACGCCGTCGGAGACGCCCGTGGCCCCGCGCTGCCGCGTGACGCCGACGACATGCTCCAGGAACAGTTCCAGCATGAGGTTCGTGACCATGGCCTGCGACACCGGGTCAGCGGCCACCCGCCGCAGCATGTCCCGCGTTGAGGGCATCACAGGAGCAGTCTCCTCCAGCAGCCGCCATCGCTGTACGGAGGCGCCCTCGTACATCAGGGACACCATCAGGTTCCGAGTGTCCGCGATGTTCGGCGTCGTGAACACCAGGGGCGGCCCGAAGAGCCGGGTGTAGCTGGTACTGATGTGCCGCAGCGTGGTCCGGTGCGCGTCGGACCCGACGACATCACGGTTGCTGAGCAGCATGCTGCGCAGCGCGCTCTTGACGTTCCGGGGCAAGCCATCGAGGCCCAGGGCCTCCTTGATGCCCGCCCCCCTGCCGAACACGGCCACGACCTGCGCCAGATCCTCCGGCGTCAGTGCGGCGAGGTCCGCGATGCTTTCCCCCAGACGCTGCTTGCGCACGAATAACCTAGCCGACTGAATGATAGCCTTTCTGCGCCAGAGGCAATACTGGGCCGTGAGCAGGTCCGCGTGGCGACGCCAGCGCGGCACGGGCGACTCAGACGCGGCGGGCGCCCGCGCAGCGTCGGGCGCGGGCGCCCGCGCAGCGTCGGGCGCCGAGACGTCGTCGGGGACCTCGTACTCGAGCTCCTCGCGAGCCATGAGGCACCTGCACCACTCGTCGTACGTCAACTTCGCCTCCCTGTCGAGTCCGAAGACGCCGTCGCCGTAGGGAAACGCGACGGGGTCGAAAGCACTCCAGAAACCGGGGGAGAACATGCTGACAGGCTCGGTTCCAGTGGGCACGACGACCCGCACCGCGCGCCTCGCCCCCCCGCCCTCAGCGCCCCCGGCCGGCGCGCCGCCGCCGCCGCCGCCGCCACCGGCCGCGCGCTTCCCGGCGACTCCCGGAGGAGGCCGCGTGGCCTGAATCTTCTGCTCCGTCTGCTCCAGCTTCTTCGTGAGCGCCTCCTTGTTGCAGTTGGTGGGCGCCTTCGCAGCCTTGTGGGCCTCTTTCGCGGCTTCCGCCAAGCGCAGGTCGGAATCTCGGTCCTGGAAATTCTCCATGTCGTCGAACTGCCGCGTCAGTGCCTCCACACGCCGCTTCTCGCGCGCAATCACCTCCGCCTTCTGGAGGCTGAGGTGCACGGTCTGCCACTGCTTGTCCAGATCGGCCAGCATGTCGGCGTCCGCGACGGCGGCGCAGCACTCGCCCTCCTCGACACCCTCGCCGCCCTCTCCCTCACCAGCCTCGCCCTCGTCGCCCTCTGAATCCTCCCCGCCAGCGCCAGCCGCGTCCTCACCGGTGGGATCCCCGCCCCGCCCCCTGCCTCGCCCCCGCCGTCAGCCGCCGCGTTCGCTTCGCCCTCCGCGCTCGCCGCGCCTGCACTCGTCCGCTTCGGCGGGGCCGAGCCCGCGCCGGGCTGCACGGCATCGGCCGGGCCCTCCTGGCGAGCGTCGCCGCCCTTGCCCCCCACGGCCACGCACGCCGCGAGACAGCGAGGCAGGCCCAGGAGCGAGGAGCCGTCGCCATCGCCGTCGCCCTCGGGGTCCGCAAAGTTTTGCGCGGCCTCTTCGTCCCACCGCACCGCGGCGTACTGCTCGTTCGTGTCGCGGAGGTACTCGTAAGCGCGCTTGAAATCGGCGAGGGGCACGCCGAGCTCCTCCAATAGCGCCTTCTGCAGGGTGGCGGGGTCGGACCCCGCGAAGACAATCTGCACGAACTCGACGAGGTCGCTCTCCCGCGGCGGCAGCGACAGCACCTGCCGGCCGCCGTCCGCCTGCGGGAACGCCACGAAGTTCCCCACGTACGCCTTGATCTTCTGGTCGATCGGAGCCCACTCACCAGAGTCGGCCTTGCAGTTGAACCGCCGCACGATGCCCCGCGCGATGGGCAGCAGAAGCTTCGCGCCCAGCGTGAGATTCCGCAGCGGCGGTGGCAGCCGACCGATCCAGAGATCGTTGGCCAGCGCGCAGGGCGGCATCGTGGGCAACCTCTTGGAGAGCGCGCCGTGACACCCTGCGCAGATGGGCACCTTCTGCTTCGCGTCGGCCACGAGCACCCCGTCTGACTGGCGCCTGTCAATCTTGAAGCACTTCTTGTGCAAGAGCCACAGCTTCCCGTCTGGGCCAGGGTCGCGCACTGCGGACGCCTCCAGCTCCTCGAGGGGGATGCCGCCCGGGCGCTCGACGCCGTTGGGGCCCTCGCGCACGAAGCGCCACCGAGCGTGGTACCGTGCCGGGTCCAGCAGCGCGTGGGCGCGCTGCCGCTGCGTCAGGCGCATGGCCTGCGCCTGCGCGCCCGCGGCCTCGGATGCCTCTCCCCTCGCCGCCTCGAGCTCGGCGCGCGCGGGCGGCTTCGGCACCTGGTCGCAGAGCAGCGAACGCTCCCCGGCGCCGTCCGGCTGCTGCCAGAAGTGCACGCGCTGCAGCTCGTCCGCCCAGTGGAGACGAGCGCAGACGCAGCACGCGACCCTCGAGCGCACGGCGCGGCGACTCTGCCCGGGCTCGGGCCCCTCGACGTCCGACGCCGCCGGCGCAGCGCCCAGCGCGTCCAAGTCCACGGGCGGCATGTCCACGCCCGCGGGCGGCACGGCCCCGTCCGCGCCTGGCGGCTTCCACCAGGCGCGCGGCGCGTCCGGCGCGGCAGCGGCGGCGGCGGCCTCTCCCGAATCGGCGGGCGCTGCGCAGGCCGGCCAGTCGTGAGACCCCGTGACGAGGTGCTCAGGGAAGGCCTCCACGCACTGCCGCCACTCCTGGGGCCTCACGGGCCGCACGTCGTCGTCCTGCTGGGGCCACTGCTCGGCCAGGTAGAACAAGCGCTTCCTATACTCCGGCCACCCGTGGTGCTTTTCGTGCACGTGCGTCATGAAGCCGGCATGCGTGGCGAAGTTCTTGTCGCAGAGGCGGCGCGGGAACGGCGGGAGAGCCTCCGGGGCCTCTTTAAATGCCCGCAGAGGACGGCGCTCGCCACACGGGAGGGCCACATACTCGGGCTGGAGCCTGGGCACGCGCGCCTTGCGAGCGGCAGCGATGGCCGGGGTCGGCGCGGGCGGGGCGCCGCCGGCATCCGTCTCGCGCTTCCGCGCCTCCTTCACGGCCAAGCCATACCGTTCCGGGCACTCGCGCGTCAGGGAACTGTGGCGCTGGTCCGGGTCCCACTCCCCAAAAGGTCGCTGCTCGGGTCTGCCGTGGCTCCCACAGAACTGCCCTTCGCCTTTGCAAGAATGCCGGCACTGCCCGAGCACGTGCACGCCCCGGTGCGGGTGCCAGACGCGCGCGACGCACCTGCCAGCGACGCACGGCGCGGGGTCCAGGAGCCATGCCGGCAAGGTGCCCTCCTCGCTCACGTGGGGGTCATCCAGAGCCACGTTCACCTCCACGTCCCCTGCCTTCACTGTCTTCCCTCTGAGACGCTCCTCCTCTTCCTTCCGCAGCCGCTCCTGCTGCAACCGCTCCTGGTCCCTTCTCGCCGCCCCGCGAGTCCGCGGCCCTGGGCCCTCGGGGGCTTGCCTCTTGGGTCCGCCGCCGAGCAGCCGACCCGCGCCCCCGCCCGCGCCCCCGTCGCCGTCGCCGCCCGCGCCACCGTCGCCCGGCCCCTGCGCACCAGAGCCCGACCCCGACGCTGGTCCACCGTTCGCACCGCTGCCCGAAGAGGACCCGCCGCCGCCGCCGCCGCCGCCCCCGGAAGAGTCGTCGCCGCCGCCCCCTCCTCCCACCACCTCATCCCCGCGCCCCGCCAGCCGCGGCCATTGGCTGCATGTCCGGTCCAACCAGATGCGCACGAATTCCTGCGAATACTTCGTCGCCACCCTTGCAACACCCCGCGCGAGCTTCGCTTCCTTGAAATCGGGCTCCCCGCGCCGATCGGCGAACGCGTCCGGCCAGACACCGCCGTGACGGGCACGGAAATCGTCGAGGGCAATCAGAACGTCCTTATCATTCTTTGCGGCCGCGTCGTCCTTCTCCACCGCGGCGAGCAACGCGGGATCCCTCTCGAGCGCAGCGAGCAGGCGCTGCTGGTCCAGGTCCCAGTGCCCCGCGGCGAGGTTCCACGTCAAGCCCACGCCCGCCCGCTCCCGGCGCACGAAAGCCGCCACCTGCCGCGCCGCCTGAGGCTTCAGCTTGAGGAGCTGCTGCCAGACGGGCCACTCGGGGATCGCCTGCGGCTTCAGGTCCGCCAAGTACACGGGCGGCTTCAGGTCGCCACTCGGGGACCGCCGCGCGCCCTCGGCGGCCTCCACCCTGTACATTATGTCGCGGTCGCCCTCGAGCTGCTGCAAGCGCGCGGCCAGGGCGTCGCCCATGCGAGCGACGCCGCCGCGCGCGCGGCACCAGGCCCGCAACAGCCAGAGCTCCGCGGGCACGTCGCCCGGCTCGCCCGTGTAGTAGCCGCGCCGCCCCTGGGGGAACGTGTCGGCGTCGAAACCCGACTCCACGGCCTCGGAGAAGAACGCACGGCCAGGGCCGGCCCACGCTTTCGGGATACCGAAGACGCGCGGCCAGGGCGCCAGCCTGCTCCCGTCGGGCCCCGCGCGCTGGTACCACGGCTCCAGAGCGTGTCGCTGGTCCAGCTGCACGCTCGCTTCGCAGTTGTCCTGGTGGAAGCACTCGTCCTCCAGCAGCAGACCACGGAACTCAGCGAATCCGTTCTCCCCCCCCGCCGCGCACCGGGCCGCCTGCGCGCGCTTCCTGGCGCGGGCGCGCTCCGCCTCCACCGCCTCGCGCTTCATCACCGCCTGGCTAGGCAGCTTCTTCGGCGCGAAATGCAACCTCTTACACCAACCATCGACCTCTCCGTCGGTCAGCTCCCGCGCGCTCTCGAAATCCTGCTGGCACTTGTAGCAGAGGAAATCGGAGGGCAGGCGCAAGAGCACGCTGCCGTGCACCGGGGCGCCAGGAGCGCCGTCCAGCCGCGCCTGCTCTGCGTACCGCGCCTGGCGCGTCGCCTCGCGCACCTCCCCCGGCCTCCAGACCTCGCCCTCGGCGGCGTCCAGCGACGGCAGCAGCGGCGCGCGGACAGGCCCCGGCTTGCCGTCGTCGCGGAGCGGCGCGCGCCAGCGCAGCGGCTCGCGACGGCAGCAGACCCAGACCTCGCGCTCCACGCCCTCCTGTTCGAGCCGTTGGAGCAGGCGCTGCCACTGCTCCCAGGGCCCCCGCACGTCCGAATTGGGCACGGGCGTGCGGCGCAGCAGCTCGGGGTCGGCCCTGCGCAGGCGCCGGATCGCCTGCGACCGCGCCACGTTGTCCTGCGCCGTGGCCGCGTCGAGCCCCAGGGCGACGTCCCGCAGCCGCTCCAGCTCCGCCACCTGCCGCTGCAGCTCCGCGTCCGGGGCCTCCCCCGCGAAAAACCTGGGCGCGACGGACGGGCACATGCGACAGCATGCAGGTCGCCAGCACGTACCGCACGAAATCCTCGTGCTCCTCGTCGATGCCCCTGGGGAGCTCCTCCTCGTCCGCCATGCCCCGCGGCTCCTCCTCCGCGTCCGCCATCTCTGCGTCCCCCTCCTCCTGCTTCCTCCGCTCCTCGTCGCCCTGCTCCTCCTCCTCTTTCCAATGCTCAGTGGAATTTTTAAATTCCACGCGGCGTTCGGGGCTAATATTAATCACTGCCCTCGCGGCAAGGGCGCCTACGAGCAATGGGGGTCGCGCGCGCGAGCGGGGGACATATAATTAATGCCGCCATTCAAACAATGGCAAACACAGATATTATTGTTGGATAATCTTACCACTTGTATACGCATTATTGTTGTTGGATACCCAATATTATTGTTGGATACCCATGATTATTGTTGGATACTCAGTATTACTATATTGTTGTTGGATACCCATTATTACTGGACGCCCCCGCGCGCGCGCTGCGGCGCGCGCGCGGAGAACTCTGCCTTGCCCACAACTGATTAAAAGTCGCCAGGTTGGCCTGGGAACTGACATGAACTGGCGATGCTCAATGTCTTTGGGATATCGTCGTGGGAGGCCTCTCGCCCAGGGCGCGTTGGAGGCAATTGTGAAAGAATGTCAATCGAGAGCCGTCGGCGCCCACTCGCGGGGCACGTTGAAGCATAAACAAAGCATTCGAATGATTAAATCAATCGTTGGTTGCTATGATATGTGCGTCAATGTGTAAGAATGCATATACATGAATATGTATGCGCGTGTATACATGCAAGTGTGCATGTGGTTGCGCGTATATACAATACACACAGGTATATATATATATATATATATATATATGATCATATGACCACCGCTGCACTAATTAACCCAGGGGAAGAGGAATAATATGCCTGCATGGGGGGCGATTCTTGGGAGTCAGGTCTGAAGCCTCTGGGAAACCCAAGCCTCTTGTTGTTTTTCCTCCTGCAGCGCCCCCCCCCCCAGGTATTGGGTTTGTTGGGGACCTTCGGGGGGTCCTTATTATGGCGGGCCTCTCGGGGATTTCTGATGACCATTTTCTTGTTCCCCCCTTGTGAGCCCCTCTTCTCGGATATATCTGCTTGGGATCCTCTTAAAGTCTTGGGCCGTCTTAGGCGCATCGCGGGCCGCGTGGAAGCACGCTCGGGCGGCCTTGGGCCTTGGGGCAGTTTTTGGGAGCCTTACCCTCCTCATCATTTGCCTCCTTCATTGTCCGCCCATCCACCTCCGCATCCTTTCCTCGCCCACCCCATCCATCCCCCGCAGCCGTTTTGGCTTCGACCGCGCGCCTGCCGCGCGCGTGGCTGCATCGGCCTCCTCTACCTCCTTCTCATACTTTCCATCGGCCTTGGCTGCATCGGCCCAGGCTGCTGCTCACCCTCAGCCTCTCCAGGCAAGCATGGCGGCTCCATCCTCTCCGGGCATGGTGGCGGCTCCATCCTCTCCAGCGGGCATGGCGGCCCCGCGTTCGCCAGCCCTCAGCCCGCCCGAGATCTTGGACAAGATCTTCTCCAAGTTCAGAGACTACATGGTGGAGAAGGGGAGAGACGCCGGGGCGTGCAAGCGGTACCCCCTACTGGTCAGGCGGATGGTGGATGGCCTCATCGCCGAGGGCAAAACTTGGAAGCAGGCGATGAGTCAGGCGGTCACCAACGAGTTCAAGATGCAGGTCAAAGCCCGGATCTCTCAGAGCGACCACGTATCCGTGCCCGCTCTCAGCCAGTTCGAGCTCTTCGTCCACAAGGAGCGGCAGAAGTATGAGGATCGCCGCCTGTTGGTGCGCGGCAGGTCTCCTGCCTCGCCGCAGCAGCGGCAGCCGCCGCTGCAGCAGCAGCAGCAGCTGCAGCCGCAGCAGCCGGCCGCGGCAGCCGGCAGCAGCAGCCAGCCGCCGCAGCAGCAGCAGACAATGTGGTGGAGGGCCAGCTGGCAGGACACCCACGCCCCGCCAGACCATCGGGGCCCACCCCCTCGCGTCTCTGCGCTCCGTCGGAAGCGGCCTCGCTTGGAGGGCCCTGCTCTTCGCGTGATCGTCCCGGACGTCTTGCAGGTGAAGACCGTGATAACCGTCAATTTTCGGCTTAAGCTCAGTCCCGAGGAAGCGAAGACCACGTGGAGCAGCGCGTTCGAATGCAGGCAGCATCTATGCGAAGGTTGCGGCAAGCAATGCCGCACTGGCAAAGAGGGCTACCTGTCGCCTAAGATCCCTGAGGGCATTGACTACACCACCCCCCAGTCCACGTGGGAGACGTTCATGTGCATCAACTGCTGGGATACTTTCCGCGTGAATCCGCGGGCGTTTGCATCCAGCAGCTCCTCCTCTGCATGATCGGCGCCGAGCCGGATCTGATGGCCACTATGGGGCTGCATCGGCCCGTGTAAGTATGGCCGCTGTACTTCTCTCTCCTCTCTCTCTCTCTCGTAATCTATATATTTCCATATGTATTTATATATGTATATATGATTATTCGTGTTATTCACTCCATCCACCCTCTGCTCTTCTTCTCGCCCCTCCCAGCCTGCCTCCGAATGCAATGCGGCTGCGCGCCGACGACGGGCACATACAATGGGCATAGTAGTTGGCGCAGGCTGAACGTTGCAACATTTCAACTTCAGGGGTTTTAGATGGCCCTTGGCCGCTTGCATAGCAGCTGCTTGCTTCGTCATGCTTCCTCCCCCCTCCTCCAGGCAGCAGTCCCAGGCTTTCTGGCCTCTGGAGGCCCTCCTCGTTCGTCGTCGCCACGGCCGGGCGCGGCTCGAGGAACTGGTGCGTCTGGGCCCTGGCGAGGGGCCCTGGGGCCCATCTCGAGCGGATTCGGACCCATTAAATTATGGACTCAGCAGAACAATGCCGAGGTAGCGGGTAGCAAGAAGAAGAGCGAGGTGCAAGGAGAAACGACGATGAGGATGAGGGGGGGGGGGGGAGGAGGAGGGAGGAGGAGGAGGAGGAGGAGGAGGAGGAGGGGGAGGATAACGACGAGGAGCAAACGCGAGGGGAAGGAGGATGAGAAGGAGGATGAGAAGAAGATGGAGGATGAGAGGAGCGATGAATGATGGGGAGGAGCAGCGAGGTGCGAGGGGCCAGGAGAAGCGAGAAGCGATGAGGAGCAGGGGGCGGGGCACTGAGCAGCGGGGACGAAGGATGGGGACGCGACGACGAACGATGGGATGAATGGCGCAGAAGCAGAAGAGGAAGGGAGTGAAAAGGATTGCGATGAAGAGAGGCGCGCCTCCTCCTCCACCTCGTTGCCCACTTCAGCTGTTGACTTGGCCAGGGGCTGATACGGCCGTGAAGCCAAGCAATCGGGGCTGATCCGGCCTCGCGGGACCTGACTGGCTGCCTCGGCCAGCAATGCACTCGATCGCGTCGTCATCGACGTTGCTGCTAGCTTGCTCGCTCGCGCCCCCCTCGGGATGCACTTGCGGCAAGGACTCGCTGCCCGACGACAGGGGGAAAACATCAGAGCGGTAGCAGTTTTGCGACTGTAGCAGCCGACCACGACGATGGCGGCGGCGGCGGCAGCGAAGAGCAGCAACAAGAGATTGATCGGGCAGGATCGCTGGGCGGAGGAGGGAGGAGGGGCCAGGATGGCGGTGGGGGAAGGGATGAGACACAGAAGAGGAATGCAATGAAGGATTTACACATGTTTTTGTTTTTTCTACCCAGCCAAGCAGCTGAGCACTTACTTGCCCAGCCGAGGCAGCTGAGCTATCACTGAAACCCCAAGCAAGAGCGCGCAGTGTCCACGGACGCAAGACTCTGGACCAATCCCCTGAATGCAAATGAATTCTTAAAGTCCTTATATGCGTCTTGGCTCAACTCACCAGGCAACACGAGCGCCAAAAGAGCGCTCTTCTTGGCGCCTGTGAACGCGGCCTTCAAGGCGGCCCAGCTACTATCCCCATCAAGTGTCCACTTGCAGTTGGGGACCCTGGAGAAAAGTAGCTTCAGGGATTCACCGTATGTGGTATTGCAGCGCGGCGACATGTATAATGTCTTCTTTAGGTGGCACACTTGCGAATACTTCAAAGCGGGGCCGCGCCCCGAAATCAGGAATCCAGGCGACACTTGGAAACCGCCTCTCATTGCGGAAGCAAGCGTGATAAATGGTTCAGTTGTTCCTGGCGTGGGGACAACGAACACATCAGCCTCGAAAGATCGGCCGATCCTCAGGGTGGCCTCCCTGAGCGCACGCTCCAGACCTGCCCTCCCCCGGCAACTGACATCCACAAAGGCAATTTTACCCCTGATCGCTGACATCATCTCTGCGCGACTTGCACCGCGCATGAAGTCCACGTCGCGCGCTTGCCTGCGCTGGCGCGCTCTCAGGTCTGCGAGCTGTTTCGCTGCCTTCTGAGCTGCCTCAGCGCAAAGAGCCGGGCTCGATTCATGTTGGAGGAGGCTCTTCTCGGCAAGTGCTACCAAGGACTTGTCCCGCAACTTGGCGTTGAGAAATGCTAGCTCCTTCTCGTGGGTCTCCCCCCATGCAGCGCCTGCTCGGAAGCCGACTAGATCGTTCTGGATTGCCAGCGCCCTCTCCTCGCTCGGCACGGACGCGGCTGCGCTCTGGGCGGCCTTCCGCCGTTTCGCGATGAAGCCTGCCTCCGTGAAATCACTGGGCGCCGCCACGCGCTTCGCGCCCTTGTCGATCCGAGGATGCAGTGGCGACGCCCTGGGCGGGCCGAGCGACGTGCGCCACACTCGCTGCGCCATCCTGATGCTCTCTAACTGGTCGGATTCAGTGAAATCCATAGCCACTTTGATGAAGCCTTCCTCGTGATCCGCCGTGGAAGAGCCCATGCGGTCAGTAAATTTCAGCGCAGTCTGACTGAACTGTTGTTCCACTCCAGATGAGCTCAAACCATAAGCGATGAACGCGACAAGAGCTTGGTTCAGCGCGTCGGACGGGTGGCTGGCCGCGAGATGGCGAGCGCCTGCTCTGCTCACCGCGGCGCGCCACGCATCCTTGTTGCTGGTGCTGAACATCTGGCGCGCGCGAGGATAGAGGTCGCACCACTGAGCCCTAAGCCTCAACGGATCAAGATCCGCCCCCCCCGCCGGACGGGGCCCGCGGCGAGGAGCAGGGGGAACCGTCCGTTCTTGACCCAATGATTCCGATCCCAGATGGGCAAGCGCCAGGAACAGGGCCGCTCGCGCGGGGGGCGGCGGTGAGAGCGACAAAGTCTGATAATCAAGTGACTGTGCGATCCTTTGCAAATCCTGCTCGGGCTTGTTGGGGGGGCTCTTCAAATCGAACACGCGCCAGGCCTGGGGGGATACATAAATCTACTTCCCCTTCGCCGAGAAGCGCGGGGAAGGGTGGACGACGAACGAACGAACGGCGGGGCACCCTCCTGTTCCAATGATCAAATCGGTCAACAGCGACAATGAATTCGGGGATTGGGGGGGGGCGAACTTCCACGAATCTTTGATCACACAGCTGTCCTGGGCCAGTTCGAAAGTGGGGAACTCGGCCTTCAGAGCCGCTCGCGAAAGAACGATGTAGGAGCGCATCCTGGCGATGCAATTGTCAATGATATCTGCCTGGACACCGGCCTCGTCCCCGATATGATAACTGTCCCCATCAAGCTGCCAAACAATCGGAATCTTCAACAATTTCAGCATCATGCTCGTGTAGCCAAACGTTGACAAACATCTGCGTGAGCTGCCAAATAAAGCAGTGATAGACAAGCTGAACGCCAACACCTCGCGATTGAGAACGGCTGGATCGGCCGTCTCGTCATCTAAGATCCGAGTGAGTTGCATTGCTTGGTCACTTGCGTCGGCCATCATTGCCAACATCAAGCATCGTTCTGTGGTGACTGACTTGAGCCACGTCTTTGCCATCTTTGCCATATCGTCGTGCTGTCGACGAGAAATGTGCAGCGCCGTCCGGATGCACGCGTGCAGGAAGATGCAGGTGCGACCGAGAGGTTTTTGAAATGATTCAAATCGGTGGGCTGCTGCCCGTAGGTTCGTGATGTTCGAATTGATGGCCTTGCTACGGCATGTCCTGGTATAGTTCACGAAGATTCGTCGAATGTGCACGCTATTGTGAATCATGCGTGCTATGGAGCCTCGGCCACGAGCGAAGATCATAGTTGTCTCCTTGATGAACGGGTCAGCGGCCCACGGCCTGCTCACAACCCTCCTGGCTGAATGCGCTTTGTCTCTGATGACGAAACGGAGCCCCGGGGTCAAGGCTTGGGCAGCGGCACTCAAGGCAGCCGATCGCATCATCTCAGCGCTGAGAAGCTCATCGCTCGCAGAATCAACCGTGAGACACAACACCCGCGCTTTCAGATGTTCCAAAATCTCCTGCTTGAGAGCGGGGGTGCACTTCGCTCCCTGCGGGGGTCCGTGCAGCTCAGTGCACGCTCTGACCATAATTTGCTCTGTAGCGTTGGTGATTGCCGCGGCTCCAGTCCCAAAGCCACGAGCTTGCCCCAATGTCCCTGAGAACTCAGACAGGTCGTGCCCGACGCATCTGAATCGGACGAGTAGCCGCCCCTTCCGTTCGTCACGGAAAAGGGAAATTGCTGCACTTGATTTGATGATGTTCATGTCGCGTTGCTTCAGGGCCTGCTGCAAGCACCACAATATTCTACGGTGCTTTCTGGTCTCGAGGCCGCACCCATTGCCGACCAGCTTCACGACGTCCAGGAAGTCAGACTCGCTGGGGCATTGCAGAAACTCAGCCGATGCAGCCGAACTCTGCTGAGCCTGCATCTGCGAATGAGACGGAGCCAAACGCTGCTGAGCCTGCATCTGCGCATAAGCCGCAGCAGCAGCCCTGTGAGTTGGGTTCCGATCGTGCTTGGCGAAGTTGGCAGCCTGGAGCGCAGGCACAGACATAGCCTGAAAATTGCTGAACGGGCTGTTGATGCCTGCCCAATGGCAGCACGCGCAACCAACTCCTTTACCGTCCTTCCACTTGCTACTCAACCATGAACCAAGGTGAGGGCGGCCAGGATCCACCAGGAACCGCTTGGACCACTTAGGGTAGAGTCTCTTCCAAAGAGTCGCCGCGGCGAATCTGCTGTCGGATGACTTGCTGCTTTGCTTCGCCACCATAGCTACATCGGGGTGGCTGGCGGTAGCAATAATCGTTGTCGGCCGTGCAGACACATGAGACTTGAGCAAAAATGGTTACGAGAAATGGGATAAGGCGCGTGACAGTAAGAAATGGCATGGCCAGCAAGCTGGCCCATCAACAAACATGTACCATGGGTGGCGAGCCTACCCATCAACAAACCGCATCAGAGACGCCAAAACACAACAGGCCCCACTAGGGCCTTATTTATGTTAGCGGTCATTTTCCTTGGGGCCAGGTGCTGGAACTCCTTGACCTAAGAGCGACAGAAGGAAATGCAGCCGATGGGCCGGAACAGCCTGGGCCGATATCGCAAAACCACATGCGGTACAATCAAGTTGCACTCACCACTCATAGTGCAAGGGAAATGGCACCTTCGTCTTCGTCAGCCCGGCGCTGTGGAGCCCCTCCGACAAAATGGCGCCCATGGTATGCACGCTGACTGCGTTGCCGACCATGCCGCCGATCTGGTGGTCCGACAGGTTGAGCTCAGCCTGTGGAATGTCCTTCTTGGCGAAACCCTGAAGCCGCATCATCTCATGCAGCGTCACCCGCCGCCCGCGGCTGGAGACCCACGGACCTCCGTTCTGGCCACGGGTTTTGGTGAGGGTCCTGGCGATGTTGATCCCGTGCGTGGCGAACCTCTCGGAGCAGTCGATGTCGACCATCACTGGGGTCACGCGCGGGTCCACCCCCGTCTTCTTCTTGCAGACTTTCTTGTAGGCGGCCTTGCACAGGTCCCGGCTGCGCTTGCTGCTGGGGAGCCGACCTGCCACGTCGGTCGCACGCTTGGGCTCCAGGATGGAAGTCACTGGAGGCGTCGCCTGCTTCTGCGGCCACGTGAACGGATGCATCTCGCTGTCCTGCCGCACGCCGACAACATAGACGCGCTCCCTCGACTGGGGAACTCCAAAGTCCTTGCTGTTCAGCTTCTTCACGTGAACGACGTAGCCAAGCTTCTTCTGCGCTTCCTCGATGCCCTTGAGGATGCGGGCGAACTTTTTGGTCATGAGGGTCGGGACGTTCTCGAAGATGGTCAGGCGGGGCCGTTTGTTCTTTATGAACTGCATGCTCTTCTTGATCAGGTCCCCCGTGCGGCGCTCGCCGCTGACGCCCTCCTGTTTGCCGCCAGCAGAGAAGTCTTGGCAAGGAGGGGTCCACACGTACACGTCGGCGTAAGTCTCCTCCGCGGCCGTACGCTCCAGTATGTTCGAGAACGCGTGCGCCGGCTGGTGGTTCTTCTTGATGACTGACATGCACGCCGAATCAGACTCGCTCACGAACTCGAGGGAATGACTGATGCCCATGCGCTTCATGGCCACGGACGCCGTCTCGACGCCCGAGAAATCAGATCCCAACTTCAGGACCTTCGGGCGCCGCGGCTGCCTCGGCTGCCCGCCAGCAGTATTCTTCACCCCAGCATTGACTGTCGTCTTCCCCATGTCGGCGACGCGGGGAATCGCGCGGGGGGAACAGGCGGGCAGGAAGAGAAGACACGATTGTGTATGTAGTATTATTGCTTCTGGCCGAAACAGCTGCAGATGAATCAAACCTTAGTTCGTCGCCCTCTGCTGGGGGGGTCACTTTAAAGTGCTCCGGAACAACGTTTCCAGAGCACATTGGAATGACATGTCTGTAGTAAGTAAGAACGCATCTGCTTCCTCTTCGGCGTCGCAAGCGCCGTCGGGACCGCCAGTCAGACCACCAGAGCCCCTTGTAAAACGAAAGCCCCTGAGGAACGAGCCACGCGGCTCGCTGTGCAATTTGTCAACTCCACTGAGGGGGAACCAACGCGGTAGATTTCGGAACGCCGTAACTTATGATCCCCCCGCCGTCGCCCCCCAACAACGCGGCCCCCGCGCGAACTGCAGGCATGACACGGCAGATGGCGGAACGCCAATCCATCCTATATGTCTTGGATGAGCCCTCTGATGCGGCCCCGCTGGGGGGCCCGATAACCACATCAGAAGTCCAGAACACGCGGCCTCGTTGCTGGGGGCCTTGCGAATGCATTCGGCCCCTCCTCCCCCCAGCCCACCTGCCAAGCACCCAGTGATGATGAAGGCCCCCCTCCCACTACCAACGCCGCGCCCGAACGCATCCGCTGGCACCCCGCCACTGTCGCCGCCGCCTGCACCACCGCCGCCGCAGCTCACTGCCGACCTCGAGCTGCGGTAGGAAAGGTCTGTCGCGCAATTCGCCGACGGCAGCGAGCTGCGGTAGCCACCGCCACAGCTCGCTGCCGACCTCGAGCTGCGGTGGGAGAGGTCTGTCGGGCAATTCGCCGACGGCAGCGAGCTGCGGTAGCGGGGGTGGTCCGTCTGCACCACCGCCACCGCAGCTCACTGCCGACCTCGAGCTGCGGTAGGAGAGGTCTGTCGGGCAAGTCGCCGAGGGCACCGCAGCTCACTGCCGACCTCGAGCTGCGGTAGGAGAGGTCCGTCGGGCAATTCGCCGACGGCAGCGAGCTGCGGTAGGGGCCGGCGGCCCCTACTACCGCTGCTCACTGCCGACCTCGAGCTGCGGTAGGATAACTCTGACTGAGACGCCCCCTGTCGCGCGAGTCGCCGATGACGATGGGGGGTGGGGGGGGGGGGAGGAGGGGGTGCGAATGAATGGCGGGCCCGTCGTCGCTCGTGGCCGACGCGCGCGTTCGTTGCCGCGGGAGCTGCGCAAGGAGCTTACTAACAGTCGTCTCTAATCGCAGCTCCCTGTCGCCAGGGAGCTGCGGTAACCAATGTTCGGGAGCATGTTGCGAGACGTCTGTTCGGGGGCCCCCGAACAGACGTCTCGCAACATGCTCCCGAACATTGGTTACCGCAGCTCCCTGGCGACAGGGAGCTGCGATCAGAGACGACTGTTAGTAAGCTCCTTGCGCAGCTCCCGCGGCAACGAACGCGAGCGTCGGCCGCGAGCGACGACGGGCCCGCCATTCATTCGCACCCCCTCCTCCCCCCCCCCCCCCACCCCCCATCATCATCGGCGACTCGCGCGACAGGGGGCTTCTCAGAGTTCTCCTACCGCAGCTCGAGGTCGGCAGTGAGCTGCGGTAGGGGCCGCCGGCCCCTACCGCAGCTCGCTGCCGTCGGCGACTCGCGCGACGACAGACCTCTCCTACCGCAGCTCGAGGTCGGCAGTGAGCTGCGGTGCCCTCGGCGACTTGCCCGACAGACCTCTCCTACCGCAGCTCGAGGTCGGCAGTGAGCTCTGGTAGGGGCCGCGGGCCCCTACCGCAGCTCGCTGCCGTCGGCGAATTGCCCGACAGACCTCTCCTACCGCAGCTCGAGGTCGGCAGTGAGCTGCGGCAGGGGCCGCCAGCCCCTGCCGCAGCTCGCTGCCGTCGGCGAATTGCCCGACAGACCTCTCCTACCGCAGCTCGAGGTCGGCAGCGAGCTGCGGCGGCGGTGGCGCAGGCGGCGGAGCCCAAAGGCCTTGACCAATACTCGAAACAGAACCTCTACGCATAGTGAGCGCCATCTGTTGCAGTAAAGTGTCTGGGCGTGTTTGCGAGCATCATCTGTTGCAGTAAAGTGTTCGGGCGTTTTCGAAGCTATAAGGAGGGGGGGGGGAGGAGGGGATAGTGAGGAGGAGGAGGAGGAGGAAGAGGATGATGAGGAGGAGGTTGTCACGGCTATCCTGTGTGCTTTAAGTGCCTCTTTCAAATCCAGCGCCGAGTCCAACTCCAATCACGTCCAAAGCCGCGCGAACATTCCGATTGGAAAAGCACAATACATGGAAGCTCGAGGGCATGAGTGAGCCAAGGCGGGCGGCGGAAGCCATGCATGTTTTTTTGCAATGCCATCCGTCATGGTGGGATGCGCTGGCGAGGACAGAAGGGGCCTGGGGCTAGCCGAAACAGCCTGCCCGGCGCGCCCGCCGAATCAGCGATGCTAAAAAACGCGCGCAAATGCTGCCAGAAACCTATGTCAGCTTAGACGGTATTATTCTACAACAAACGCAACGCACGCAGCTACAAAAATGCCATCGTCCCAAAGCTTGGGTAAACCGATAAACTCACGCATCATCATCATAATCCTCATCATCATTGCGGGGGATGGGGTTCTGAACTTCAAACAGGGACATCTGATTGGGCCGATGACTACTACGGTAATGGCTGCTCTCAATCATCATGATCGCATGACTCGTCCTCGCAGGTTGACTGCACCTCAGCTCTAATCCTCCTGCAAAGGGTCCCAGAGCTCCTCGTCAGCGCCAGGCAGCCCTTCTGCCGCGGGATCGTCGTCGAACCCATCATCTCCTCCGGCAAAGCCGCCGCTCTGGCAACCACCGCCACCGCCGCCGCCGCCCTCCTGCTGGTCACCACCATCGCCGCCGCCGCCCTCCCCCGCGCCGGCGTCGGCCTCCGCTGCCGCGGCGGCGCCGGTGTTGCGGCGGCTGCGGCGCTTCGGCCCTGGCTGTACCTTCGGCGTCGGCGCCACCTCCTTGCCGACAGCTTTCGCGTACTCCTTGTTGAACAGCTTGGACCCAGGATCCGCCATCGCGCTCTTCACGAGCTCCGCCAGGTGGAGGTAGATTTTCTCCATGTGTTCTTTCGTGAAGGCCACCCCGACGTATGCGACCCTCTCCTCGAGACAAGCCCACGCGAATTTCGCGTTGAGCGGGGTCATGTCGAGGACGCATTTGACAAAGAACATGTGCAGCAGCTCTTTGTAGAAGAGAAGCGGCATGCCGTGGTAGGAAATGGGGACAACGGTAGAGTCGGTTTTCCGCTCGGCCTCGCCTTGAATGCCCTCTGTTTTGCCCCCCACCGCAATCAGATTGCGCTTCCCGTATATTGCCTTTTTGTCTTTCCACGTCACGTGCCATTCCTTGCTCAACTCTGGGAGCTCGATGCCGTTGATCAGATCCCCCGCGGTGCTGCCCTCGAAGTGCTTGCGGCGCCGCTCAGGGACCGAAATGCGCGAGTGCGCCAACATGTGCACCCACTCTACCTGCTGCAAGCTCCCCGTGCCTCCGTGAACCCTGTTGCGGCGCTTCTTGAGGCTCTCCTCCGTGTACGCGAGCTGGATGATCGAAGCTTTGAAGCCGGCCTTCTTCTCAGCGTCGCTGTTGTCGTCATCCTCCTTATCATCGTCATCGTCGGGCTCATCGCAGCCGCGCCCCTTGCTCGGCGGTGTATCCTTCTTCGTCTCGATGGTGTTCTCCTTCCACGGCCCGAGCAACTTGGTCGCGTTGCCCCTCCGCCCGCCGTCCAAAATCACTGCGACCTCCCCATTGCGGAGATGGGCTAGTTGCCCCTGAGGCGCCCTCGCGTTCAGCATCGTCCGCACGAGGCGGTGGTACGGGCCATCCCTGAGGGGCGCAATGCGCAGCTCAGGCCTGGTGAGCGGCTCGCCGAACTGCTTCACGTCGAAGTGGTACAGCACCAGCCCCGTGGGGTCACCCTTGATGGTGGCGAGCGCGGAGTCCCGGAGCATGGTCTCCAGCTCGGCCGCCGTTTTCTGGTCGGGCACGATCTGAACGTACGTGCGAATGAGCTTGTCGATGAATTTGTTCCAACTCGTTTTGTCCATCTCTGGCAGCTTGTCGAAGTTTTTCAACTCCGCGGGCCTGTCGCCCGCCACTGCGGTCATCTGCCCCGCAGGGTTGTCAGCCCCGGCAGCTGCAGGGGTGCCCGTGCCACTTCCAGCCGCGGCCGGCGTGTCAGTAGTACCATGCCCCCCATTGTTCTCCCTCCGCACCATCTCGATGACTTCGTTCATGCGCGTGGAGATCGATTCGTAGGCGAGAAAATCCGCCGCCTCGAGCTTCGACTGGACGGCGTTCCTGTAGCGAGAGTCGAACTCGGTTGTGTACACCAACTCCTCGATGAGCGTGACAGCCGAAACAGCCGACTGCTTGCCACCAACACTAATCAGAGCCTGCCACGTGGTATCGACTACCCCCCCTGGGTAGGAACTGACGTACGTCCGCACCGCGTCGAAGGTATTCATCTTCTCTTGCATCAATGTGACGTGTTCGGTTGGGATGCCAGTGCGCGGAAGCCACTTGAACAAGAGCTCGTTCTTCACGTCGTATTTCATGTTCAAGATTTCAACGTAGCTCTGCCTGTAGTCCCTGAGCTTGCTGACACCGAACTCGCCTAAGTTGATGAAGTCCTGGTGGTTCTGACCCCTCCCCAACGCTGATTCGCGCCGTCCCGCCGACGACGACGACGCGTCGTCGACGGGCTGGCGCGAGCAGCGATGGGTGTTCAGAACAACCCCCGGGGCGCCATGCGGTAATGATCCGTGAGGCCCATCATCGCCCAATCGATCTTGTTGGGGGTCGACGCGCGCTCGACCACAGCGTGCATCGCGTAGAGGCTATTCCACGGGGACTTGTTCATCAGGTTCTCGTCCGCCCAGACAAGGCACCGATTGGACGCCTCCAGGGACAGCAACCGCTTGTGGACTGTGATTGCGTTATCCACGAAGGTTGGTTTCACTTTTTCAGTAGACCGCGCATACTTCATCTTCTTCTCGTAGAGCTCGCTGACGTCCTTGGCGCCCAACGTTTTCTCCAGCTCTTTTTCCTTCGCCGCCTTGAACCCGACGATGTCGTACACCCATTGCCTCACGGTGAGTTGGGCTGTCTCCCCATGCTCGATCCACTCCTGCCGAATGTTCTGGGCGCGCCAATACCGCATGTCACCTGGCAACACCACCTCGAACGTCACTGGCGCCGAAAGCACGACCTGCATCCACTTTGACAGGATGGAGTCCTCCGCCTGCTGCTTTACCGCGTCAGCGATGGCCATGAGCAAGGCCAGCTGCGGCTCGATTGGTGAGAGGCGCTGCAAACTGCCCAGGTGCTTAGTGACGTCCATGTCCGAGCTGTCCACCGCGAAGACGGTGTTCATGGGGAAGACATTTGGCGGGCTCTTAAGGTGGTAGTTCACGATCTCCCTGACCTGCCCCATGTTCACAGGGGTGCGGTAGCTGGAGCTCCAGAAGAAGTTCTGCCAGAAGAGGTTGCACCCACATGAGTAGGGGGATCCGCGGCTGAGGGCATCAGAACAATCCTCCTTCACGAACGGCGCCTGGCGACCGCCCTGGGCGATGGTCAGCGGCATTTTCTTCTCGAGGTCGGCGAAGAATGGCGACCCCTTGATGGCGTTCAAAGCATCGGTGATGATGTCCAGCGTCGGGCCCACGACTTGGTTGGTCTCCGGCGGCGCCTCCGGCTGCGCACCTCCTGCCGAACCAGCAGGGTCAGACTCCGGCTGCTTAGCCTTCGCCTTTGCCCTTTTCATGGGCGGGGGGGCCGAGGCAGCCCCCTTCTGCTCACGCTTGACCGCCTTAGCGGGCATGACTGGCGTAACTCCCACTGCCAGTCGACGAGTCCACACGTTATGTTCGTTCTGAAGGGCCGCAACAGCCCGCGTCGGTACACACTGAACCAAAACGGTTGCGGAGATGGAAATGGAATTGGAGGAAGCGGAGGAGGGGGGGGAGGAGGAGGCGAGCCGCAGGCGGGAGGGTAGCGGGGGGTCGACGATCGATCGACGGGCAGATCAGCAGCAGCGCTGACGACGACGACGACGAAAGAAGAAGGCGCAGGGCGGCGGCGAGCGAGGGTCGACGGCGGCGGCGACAGACGACGACGAACGCGACGACGGCAAGAAAGAGAGAGTTGGCCGAAACGGCCGTCAGGATCCGGCCGACGCAGCCGGCCTGGCCTTCGGCCGAAACAGCCAAAGTGGTAGAAATTGAGACGGGGCAGGGTTCCAAGTTCCAGAGCAGACCGACCATGGAAGGAGTGCGCGGACCAATCGACATGCCCAACCCACATGGGCCACTTGTTGTCCCGAAAGCGTTCCAGAGGCAGAATCTGACGTGGCCCAGATGTTCAGGCCCATCCCGAAGTAACTAAGAACTCAGAAAGCTCTCTTGGAGGCGCAGCTGACGCAAATCACATGCAGACAAAGAAGATGGGCGTGGCCAATAACCCATGGAGCTCTCGTGGAGGCGCAGCTGACGTAGTTGAACGGATGGGTGGGGGCATATGTCCCCGCCGCTGCAGGGGGCGCTGCTGGCTAGGAGGCCGCTGTTGCTGGCGGGTGGCCCCCCCTTCTCCTCTCCCCCCACTTCTCCACCCTCCAACCCTTCTCTCCTCCCCCTTCTCCACCCTCCAACCCTTCTCTCCTCGCTATCCCTCCTCGTCACGGCCCTCCCTCCTCCTGCTGCTGTTGCCTCTCCCTCCTCCTCCTCCTCCTCCTCCTCCTCCTCCTCTTCCTCCTCCTCCTCCTCCTCCTCCGCCTCCTCCTCCTCCTCCTCCTCATTCGCCATCCTCATTCATTCATCGCCCTCTGATGTCTGATGATGGCGATGATGATTTTTCCACGGACGGGTCGAGCGCCGATCTCAGCAGTCGTCTCGTAACTTGCGCACTTATAGCGAAGAATAGCGTGCACCCCCCTGACTATACGGCGACCGCGCAGTCGTCACGTTGTTGACGCGCGTCCAGGTCGCAAAATTACAGGGGCGCTCGCTGGTCGAGCACACGACGCGGCAGTGCTTGTTTCAAGCACGGTGCTGCTCGCAAATAGTGTCTGGGTTCGACTCCTGCAACCTCTGGCAGCACACCCTGCACGCAAACCTAACGCAGTATGCGCCAGGCTGATTGCTGTTGCACTGGGCGCACATGGTCATCGCAGGCGCCGTGCGGACTCCTGTAGGCCTCGCGCCAGCTCCGAAGGCCCGTGCTCGAGCTAACTTCTTCAGATTCCAGGCCCTCGAATGCTGCGTGGCCGATTGCCAGCCCTGCCACTCCTCCCCCCCGGCCGATGCAGCCCCAGGCTCAGGAGGAGGAGGAGACGCGGCTGCCGCTGCAGCAGCTCCTGACGACGACGCCGAAGCAGCCCCGGGCGACATCTGCAAGGCGATCAGGGTGGTCATTTGCGCCTGCAGCATCTCGACCTGATGCTGGAGCTCCTGCTGCGTCATCGTCGCTGCCGGCGCTGCTGCGCCCGCAGCCGACGACGACGGGCGCCCTGGCGTCGGCGGCGGCGTCGCCATGGCGTAGCGCCCAGGACGAGGAGGCACCTTCGGCTGCTGAGGCTGCAGCGGGATCGCCGTCGCCGCCGCCGCCTTCGCAGTCTGGGCCGATGCAGCCGAGGCGGCGGCCACCGACCCCCTGGCGGGCGGCGCGGCGGCGAGGTGGGTCGGCGGCGGCACCAACGGCGGCGACGCCGCCTTCTTGGCCACCAGCAGCTTCGGCGCTGCCTTCCTCGGCGGTGGAGTGGACGCCGCCGACCTCCTCGGCGGCGTCACGGGCCGCCCGCCTCCTCCGCCTCCTCGGGGGCGACCGCCAGCACCATCTGGGCGATTGTCGTCGTCGCCGTCGATGATGTCGCCGTCGTCGTCGAGCTCCTCCGTCGGCGGGCGACGGCGCACCCTGCTGGAGCGGCGCCGGCACTGCTCGATCAACTGCTCTGGCGTCTTGTCGGTCGGCGCGGGGCGATGAGGCGGCCCGAGCTGCGCCAGCTGGTCCCAGATGTCCATGTTCGGCAGGCCGAAGTAGTCCGCGACCTTCCATGGGCTAGCGGATTGTTATTATTACTGAGGGGGCTCCAAAAAAGAAGAGGGGAATCCCCGACAACGACGAAGAACGACAAACGAACGACAACGACAGACGACGACGACGACGACGACGACGACGATGAAGATCACCGAGCTACAAAACACATACCCACCCTGACGCCCCCTCCAATAACAATAATGCGCCAGCCACCTCCCAGAACGTGCTCATCCTGAGCAGCAAGTCGTCGTCGTCGGGGTCCCACTTAGACCCAGCGGCCCTGACGCCCGTGTACTGGATGACGGCGTTGATGGTGTTGGCCTGCTGCTGGCCAGCCTCGTGGATGACGCTCCACAGGCACTCGAGGTCGTTGTCGATCATGTGCGTCAAGACCACGCGGTCGTCAGCGCACTTAGCGCCTTTCCCATCAGGCCCGCTCTTCTGCTTGGTCAGGTGGACGTTCATCTGCCTTAGCCCCATCTCGAACAGACCTGTGCTCCTGATCAGCCGCACGACCCAAGCCTCCACCTGGCCCAACCTATGATGGCGAGAATGCCACGTGCCACGGTTAGTGCGACTGATGAAGTGGAAGTCACGCAGGCCGAACTCAGCCGCATAGAGAACCGCAAAAGGCCAGAACCCGTGCTCCACAGCCATATAGATGTCATCGCCTTTGGGGGCGCGCAGGCTCATGGCGCGCCCCGCGGAGGCGCCGCGGCGAATCTGGCGGCGGGCTGGGCGCCACCGCCAGGCCGCCGCGGCGCCGCCTCCGAGTGCGCCATGCGCTTGCACACCTGGCAGAACCTTCCAGACGACCACCCTGGCCGTCGTCGCCCTCCCCAGACGCGACGCCCCCCACGTCGACGCCCAGCACGGGCATGGCAGCGGCGGCGGCGGTCGGCGGCCGATGCTGGCCGCTGCTGTGTGGGGAGAGGACAGGAGGAGCGGAGCCCGCTCCCAGCACTCAGCCAAAATGGCTGTTTGTTACGGTGCAACGTGCTGCCCGCCCTCTTTCCCCCTTTTCTTCTTCCCCCTGGGGGGTTGCTGGCTCTCCCCCGCCGTTCGTGAGCTTAAAAGCTGTTTCGGCCGTGCCCCCCCATGACCGTCGTTTCGGGCTGCGTCCAGCTGGGGCGACGACGAGGAGGCCCCCCTCCGAAAGCCAGAACTCCCAAAATCTCGATCCGCCAGGGCCGAGGCTCGAGCGCCGCCGCGCTGGCTGAAGAAGGGCGCTGTTGATATATATATATATATATATATATATATTCCCCGCGCAGCTGGAGGTCCCTGGAGGTCCCTGGAGGTCGCCGGATGTCCCTGGATGTCCCTGGAGGCCCCCGGCAGCAAAGGCCTCTGGAGGCCTGGAAACGTCAGAGAAATGTAGGAAGGCATCCTCGGACGTCAGAGCGGGGGAGGCGCAGAAGAAGCGGGCATCCTCGGACGTCAGAGCGGGCATCTTCGGACGACGGCGAGGAGAGAGCGGAGGAGGCGCAGACGGAAGTGGCGGAGGCACGAATGCCGATGAATGGAATCAGGACGATGGCGGAGGGAGGAAGGAGACATCATGGTGAAGTTGTTCGGGAGGGGGACAGTGAGGACAGTGCCGAGAGCGTGCAGGTGAATCACGAACACGCCTCGAAAAGGAAAGGGACGAGAGAGAGACCCTCATCCAACAAGGGGCACTCTCCGCGCCGTGCGCGGGGCCGGGAAGCAACGGTGCGAGGGTCACTAACGGCGCACCGCCGGGCAGTCCCCACTCGCGCCGCGCCCCCGTTGCCGTCGACGTCTCGCCGCCGCCACCGCCGCCGCCGCCGCCGCCGGCCGAAACGACCAGCAGGGGAGCGCGGCCGAAACAGCCGCCGCCGCCGCCGTCGCCGCTCCATCGTCGTCGCGTCGTGTTCTTTCTCTCTGTCCCTGCCCCCCCCGAGGACGAGCACATACTGTCGAATTCTTGACGCTTCTGTTTGATCATCTAATAGCCTTCGGCCCACCTGAATGATGATGAATACTGACCCTGATGATGATGGCGATGATGATGATGATGATGCTGATGATGATGATGATGATGTGTGCCCTCGCGGGCGCGAACGATTCCCCGTCCGTCCGTCGGCCTCCTTAGCCACAGACATGTTCGATTCAGTTTTTGGAATCACATGTCGACTTTTCTATTGTGGACAATACAGAACTCCCCAACTTCCGTCGGCCTCTTTAAAGGGCCACAGAAATTTCAAATTCAGTTTTCGGAATCACATGTCGATTTTTCTATTGTGGACAATGCAAAACTCCAAAACAAATCCAAATTCAGTTTTTGGAATCACATGTCGACTCTTCTATTGTGGACAATTCAGAACTCCGACGCGCGCGCGCGTGGGATTTCTGTATTGTCCACAATAGGAAAGTCGACATGTGATTCCAAAAACTGAATTTGAAATTTCTGTTGCCCTTTAAGGAGGCCGACGGATGTTGCGGAGTTCTGTATTGTCCACAATAGAAGAGTCGACATGTGATTCCAAAAACTGATTTTGACATTTCTGCGGCCCTTTAAGGAGGCCGACGGATGTCGGGGAGTTCTGTATTGTCCACAATAGAAAAGTCGACATGTGATTCCAAAAATTGAATTTGAAATTTATGTGGCCCTTTAAGGAGGCCGACGGATGTTGGGGAGTTCTGTACTGTCCACAATAGAAAAGTCCACGCGTGATTGCGAGGCCCAACGCAACTTCATAATAATAATGCAACGATCGCACAGCGCGCCGAGCACTCGTGCGCCCGCATTAATTTTTTCTATATATTAATTAATTTTTACGTAGCTAGAAATTAATATGCGCGCTCGTCGTCAGCACGTGGGGCAATGGAATTTTAAATTCCGCTGAGCACTGGAAAGTCCTGCTCCCCCTGCTCCTGCTCCTCCTCTTCCTGCTCCTCTTCCTCCTGCTCCTCTTCTTCCTCCTCCTCATCCTCTTCCCCGAGCGCCTCGCGGCGCGGCTCTTCGGCCGCCGGGGCGGCCATGGCTTCGCGGACCCGCCTGTCTTTGGCCAGGGCAACGAAGACGTCGAGCCCGAGCGGGGCGCCCTGCAGCGCGTCCACGTGCTCCAGCAGGGCGCCCACGAGCGCGGTCTTCACCCGCCGAGCCAGCGCCCTGTCTGCCCTCTGGAACCTGGCGAACATATCCGCCGTGACCTCCGCGCGCCGCTCCTCCGCGAGGCAGTCGGCCGGGTCCTCCTCCTCCTCCTGCTCCTCCTCCTCCCCGAAAGCCTCCTCCTCCTCCTCGGCCGCGCGCTGCAGCAGCTCCTGCCGCCGCGCCTCGAGCGCCTGCGCCTCCGCCTCCCTTCTCTCGGCGTCGCGGCGCGCGGCGGCCGCCTGCGCGTACTTCTGCCGCAGCGCGTCGAAGGTCGCGGGCGCGTTGAAGGACGCCGCGCGGCCCTTCCGCTCGTGGTTCGCGACGAAATTCGCCAGCCTGCGCTCCTCGTCATCCTCGGCCTTCTCCACCGGCATCCTCTGGTTCTTCTCGCACCACGCCTCCAGCGCCTGGACCTGGATGAGATCCGCGTCCAGCGCCGCCTCCAGCTGCGCGCGCCAGCCCTCGTCCAGGCCCTCGACGCCCCGCGCTCGGACGTTGCCGATCCACCTCGCGAGCAGACGCTCCCGCGCATCGTCGTCGTGACCACCGCTCCGGGGCGCGCGCCCGTGTGTCTCCACGAAAAGCTTTACCTCGAGCACGCGCTCCCGCGCCGCCCGCCGCTGCCACATGCCCCTGTTCACCAGCTCATCGAACCTCTCCTGATTGTCATCGTCCAGCTCGTTCTGGCCTTGGGTGACATGGTCGATCCACTTCGCCAGCTTCGCCTCCTCCTCGTCGTCAGCCCCGCGCTTCGGCAGCTCGTCGAGCACCTCCACGTGCTCCTCGATGCGGTCCAGCATCGCGCGGGCGCGCGCGCGCCTCTCCTCCCGCCGGTCCACGAGCCCGTCGAACCGCGCGCGCCGCTCGGGGGTCAGCACCACCTCCCCAGCACTGACGTGATTAACCCATTTTCCGAGCGCGGAATCCCTCTGCTGCGGCAAGCGGTCGTGCTCCTCCACGTGCCTCGCCAACTCGCCCAGCATCTCCTCCGAGTGGTCCCGCGATCGCGCCTCCGCGCCAGCATGCTGCACACCGCTCATGTCGATGCCGAGGTGCGCCGCGAGCGCGGCCCTGTGCGCATCGGCCTCCAATCGCACCCGCTTCTGCTGATGAACATCCCATTGCCGAGAGGAAGGCGCGTCTTCGTCGCCCTCCGCCCGCAATCGCGTTGCCAGCTCATGCAACTGATTCCGGGTCATCCGCGCCAACACCTCCGCGTCCACTCCGTCGCGCGCGCCCCCGCGCGCCCCCGGCGCCCCTGCGGCGCCCTGCTCCGCACGGCGCTTCGGCGCTCCGCCCCGCAGCGCGCCACGCCCCGCACCCGCGCGCGGCGACCGCGACGCCGAGCTCGAACGCCCGTGAGCGACGACGCGACACCACGGCGCGCTCTCGGCTTTCCCCCACTCCACGTCACCAGATACCACCGACTCCTCCACCGCGCACACATGACCGCCGTCAAGCCACAGCAGAGCACCAGCGCAGAAACCCGTCGCGTGCCCCAACGACCACGCCACGCGCCCTCCCTCCTGCGCTCCGAACGCTTCCACAGATTCCGCAGAGAACACGCGCACGTGCAGGAAGCGGGAGCGCAAGTGCTGGACCACGACCTCAAGATTCCAGCGCTCCACCAGCGACCCACAGGCGCCCGAACCCTCGTGGTTCTGGCACGCGCGGCCGAAATGCCCCGCGGCGTCGCCCCCCACGAGCTCAGCCACCGCGCTCTGCAGGCACTTCCCACGCCACTCGACGGGAGAACTCCCGCGCGCGCGGCGGTTCCCCCGCCCGCGTCCGCCGCGCGGCCGCGGGCGCGGCGGGCGCGCGGCACCGAATGCACCCACAGACATGGGCACGGCGCCGTCCTGCGTCGCCCCGCTGAGCCCCGCCGGACACGCTCCGAGGGCGATCATGGCGCAGGCAGCGCGCACGGCCATGTCCCCGACGAAGACCTTGCACTCCCGCACCGCCCGGCACTTCGCTCCGCCAATGCCGACGCCCGGCGAGAACCTGCGCGCACAGACGCGGCGGCCGCCGCACGTCCGCGCCGAGAGCCCGTAGAGCGCGCAGCAGAACCACCTGGCGGTGACGACCGCGGCTGCACGATCGGCCAGCTCGGGCGCGTCCGGGAGCTCCCGCGCGAACACATCCCGCTGCCGCCACCAGCGCGCCGCCGCGACCTTCCTCGTCATGACCACTCTGCTGTCTTCTTGTGGCGGGCACACGCCGAGGGCAACGAGAACGCAGGCAGCGCGCAGGGCCGCGTCGCCCACGGTCCACGACGACGCGTCGGGCGCGGCCTCGGCAGCGGCGCGGGGAGCGCGCGCCGGCGGCTGCTCCGGGTCGACGGCGCGTGCCGCGCGCGCGGTCAGGAACTGCTCCACGCGCCCGTTCTTGCAAGCCGCCCCCCGCGCGCTGCGCCCAGACGAAGCCCGCTCTGGCGACGCGTCGCGCAACAGCGGGCGCGGCACGACGGGGAGCAGCACACGGGTAGCAAGCTGCTCGTTCCGCTCGGCCGCCGCCTCCGTCCGCCGCGCCCACTCCGCCTCCCGCCGCGCGCAACGAGACCGCCGGCACGACGCTCGGCACGCTTTCCGGACCGCTTTCTGCTCGCGCTCCGCCGCCTCCAGCGCGGTATCATCGACGACCTCCTCATGGATCACGTCGTGCTCTGCGAGCAAACACTCCTGCACCCGGTCATCCCATGAGCGCGACTCCCGGGCCGGCGACGGGCGCTCCGCGCACCGCCCCCGAG
>CAUYUJ010020473.1:40000-57106 GCA_963575745.1 Prorocentrum cordatum
AGCGTTCCCGGCAGCGCTTCGAAAGCGCTGCCGGGGAGCCCCCCAGAGCCCCAGAAGAGCTTCACGCGTGCTTCCGTGGGCTTGCCGGGAAGGTTTTCCGGTGTGTGTTCTCTTTGCTCTCCGGGTTTTGGACGCTCCCAAGTTGGTTTCGCCAAGTGTTTTGATAGGAAAGGTGCATCTAGAGAGCTCATATTAAGAAGCAGAGGCCCTCAAATTCGTCTACAGGGTGCGAAGAATCTGCTTTCTCAAAAGAAATGGTCAAATATCTTTCAAATATTCGCAAAACTACCCAACTGGGCGCCGGCGGTAAACCGTCAACCTTGGTTGCCGCCGGGAGACTCGTAGAGCTTCCTAGCTCGACCTAAGTTGAGAAAACCGACAGCACCTACCAACATTCCGACTCATAGTGAATTTTTTTTGACCTCTGAATGCGACAGGCAGACGCGTCTGATGTCTGCGGATCAACTCCTGTCATTACCAGCCCTGCAGCCCTCCTACAGCCCGTTAAGAGCAGAAAACCGACAGCACCTCTCAGGATGACTCGAACAATACAGTAGTTTCGCAGACCTACGTCGGGCAGCAGACCTTGTTCCGAGCTCTGGGTTCGACAGGCGGACGCGCCTGATGCCTTCAAATCGATTCCTGTGACCACCAGCACTGTAGCCCCCTCATCGCGAGTTGAGTGGAGAAAACCGAGAGCACTTCTCAAGATGACTCGACCAATACGAATTGTTTCGCGATTCTAGATCTGGCGGCAGACCGAGTTCAGAGCTCTGGATTCGACAGACGAACGCAACTGATGATTCTGAATCGGTTTCTGTAAATATCAGCTCTGTAGCTGTTAAGTACAGAAAACCGAGAGCGTCTGTCGAGATGGCTCGAATAATACAAATAGGTATGCGGACCTAGCTCGGCTAGCAGACCGAGTTCAGACCTCTGGATGCAACAGGCAAGCGCGATTAAGTATTCTACATCGATTAGCTGTGCGCACTAGCTCTGTAGCTGTCCTGAAGCTCGAGTTATGTTCAAAAAACCGACAGCGCGTATTGAGATGACTTAAAAGGGCCGATCCCGCCACAGTGCTTTTCGATAGTAATATTCACCGATCGAGCTGAGATCAAGACGGCGAGCGGAAATAAGATCGAATATCACGGGAAAAAATACTAGAGCTAACGAATTGTTGAATTTCGAGGAAAAAATTTTCAACCGACCAAAAGTCACCAAACGTTCCGTCGAGATTTTTCTTGCCAACTAGCTCTCCAGCGCGCCGGAATTACTCTTAAGCTTCGAAACTTGATACGCGTTGTCGGTATTTTCTACTTAACTCGAGCTGTAGGGCAGCTACAGTGCTGGTAAGCACATCGATCGCTTTCAGAATCATCAGGCGCGTTCGCCTCTTGACTCCAGAGGTCTGAACTCGGTCTGCCAGCCGAGCCAGGTCCGCAAATCTATTCGTATTATTCGAGTCATCTTAACAAACGCTCTCGGTTTTCTGTACTTAACTCGAGCTGTAGGGCAGCTACAGAGCCTAGAGCCACATAAATCGATTGGGAATTATCAGGCGCGTTTGTCTAGTGTCGAGAGCTCTGAACTCGGCCTGCTGCCCGAGCTAGGTTTGCGAAACTATTCGTATCGTCCGAATCATCGTGAAAAGTGCTGTCAATTTTCTCTCAACTCGTGCTGGGGGGGGGCTACAGTGCTGCGGGTCGTAGAAATCGATTTGCACACATCAGGCGCGTTCGTTGGTCGATTCGAGAGCTCAGAACTTGGTCTGCTGCTCGAAACAGATCCGCGAAACTATTGTATTATTCGAGTCATCCAGAGAGATGCTGTCGGTTTTCTGCACTTAACTCGGGCTGTAGGGGGGCTGCAGGGCTGGTAATCACATGAGTCGATTCGCAGACATCAGACGCGTCCGCCTGTCGCGTTGAGAGGTCTGAACTCGGTCTGATACTCAAACTGGGTTGCGAAACTGTTTGTTTTTTTTGTTAGAGTCATCTTGAGAGGTCTGAAATCGCTTGGGCTGAAAACTAGTCGTTCTCTGGATTTTTTCCACACTATATACTGTCAGGAAGCTCTACGAGTTCCCCGGCGGTAAGAAAGGTTGACGGTTTACCGCCGGCGCCCAGTTAAGAGACAATGTGGTAACTTTGGGTCGAGTTTTTAATTTTTGTGCAAAATTTGAAAATTCGTTTGAGAACGGGTATTTTTCTCACGTATAGTAGGATATGCCGCGACTGCCAGTTGAATTCTCAGGTCCGTAGCTGCAATATTACTATCAAAACACTTGCTGGAACCGACGGCCGTTTCGAGTCATCTTGACTCGTTTTGGCTTTCCTCTACGTATCTCGGGATATAGGACAGCTACAGAGCTGATGCTTACAGAAACCAATTGGAAATCATGATCTTTTCGATCTACAGCTCTGAACTCGGTCTGCTGCTCAAGCTAGGTCCGCAAATCTATTCGTATTCTTCAAGTCATTTTGACTCGTTTTCTATGTTAAAGTCACGATATCTTCAAAATCAATTCTCTTAATATGTCTAGCGGGCAGCTCCGCACGAGAAGAGCTCTACGAGGCTCCCGGTGGTAACCTGGTTGAGGGTTTACCGCCGGCTCCCAGTTCGGGCGCAGGGTGGAGCTAGTTAGCGAACCGGACCTTAAGAGACAATGTGACGACTTGGGGTTGGTTTTTCGAGCTTTGTGCAAAATTTGAAAATTCGTTTTAAGAATTGGTATTTTTCTCACCTGTAGTGGGTTATGCCGCGCCTGCCAGTAATATTTTTTGTTCTGTAGGTGCAGTATTACTATCAAAACACTTGGGGGAACCGACGTTGAATGAAAACAGAAAAACGTGATTTTTCGAGTTCTTTGTTTCTCGCTCCAGATGCTTTCTCCATGTGTTCCGATGATCGCCGTGCAAGAAAATAGCCCAACGAGGCTCTAGGCGGTAGCCAGGTTGACGGTTTACCGCCGGCTCCCAGTTTAAACCCTTAAGCTCTCAGCGAGCCCCTCGGGAATAAGCTAGAAGAATAACTCGTAGAGCTTCTCTTAGCAAGTTGTAACTCGTAGAGCTTCCCTTAGGAAGTTATTGCTGGAAGCTAAGAGTAATTCCGGGGCGCTGGAGAGCTCGTTGGCAAGAAAAATCTCGACGGACCTTTTGTCGACGTTTGGTCGGCTGAAAATTTTGTTCTCAAAATTGGAATATTCGTTAGAGCTCTATTTTTTTCCCCATGATATTCGATCTTATTTCCGCTCGCCATCTTGATCTCAGCTCGATCGGGTACGTACCTCGTAGAGCTCTTCGGCAAGATGAGCTAAGAGGAATTCGTGCGCAGGTGGAGCTAGTTGGCCGACCCGACCTTAAGAGAGAATGTGACGTCTTGGGGTCGGTTATTCTATCTTTTCGCAAAATTTGAAAATTCGTTTTACGAACAGGTATTTTTCCCACCTGTAGCGGATTATGCCGCGTCTGCCAGTTAAATTCCCAGGTCTGTAGCTGTAATATTACTATCAAAAGACTTGAGGGAACTGTCGCTCGTTGCGAGTCATCTTGATACGCGTTGACGGTGTTCTGTACGCAACTCGAGATTTAGGACAGCTACAGAGCTGATGCTTACAAAAACCGATTCAGAATCATCAGGCGCGTTCGTCTGTCTCATCGAGAGGTCAGAACTCGGTCTGCTGCTCGAGCTAGGCGCAAAACTATTCGACGAGTGTTGTCGGTTTCCCTTAACTCAATATTTAGAAGAGCTACAGAGCTGGCGCGCATATAAACCGACCTAGTATCATCCGTCGCAATTTGCCTCGCATCGAGAGGTCCGAACTCGGTCTGGCAGCTAGGTCCACGAAGCGAAGATACAAAATTTTAAAAACATATTTTCCGAGATTCCTTCTTCACTTGAGAAAGCTTCTTTCGTGTGCTTCGAGCAGCGCCGCGCCAGAATAGAGCTCTACGAGGCTCCCGGCGGTTACCAGGTTGACGGTTTACCGCTGGATATGAGTTTTCCGGTGTGTGTTCTCTTTGCTCTCCGGGTTTTGGACGCTACCAAGTGGACGCTACCAAGTCGATGCCGAAGAGCTCTATCAGGTACCTTGCTGGTGTTGGAGGCCCGAAAATCTCAGAGACTGGGAACCGCAGTTAACCGTACCTCGTAGAGTTCTTCGGCATCGATGAGCTAGAGGAATTCCGGCGCGGGGTGGAGCTAGTTGGTCCGGAGAACCGACGTAACTCGTGGAGCTTCCCTTAGCAAGTTATTGCGAAGCTTAAGAGTAATTCTGGGGCGCTGGAGAGCTAGTTGGCAAGAAAACTCTCGACGAACGTTTTGACGACTTTAGCTCGGTTAAAAATTTTGTTCTCAAAATCGAACTTTTCGTTAGGGCTCTAGTATTTTTCCCCTGTGATATTCGATCTTATTCTGGCTTGCCATCTTGATCTCAGCTCGATCGGTTACCTTTTACTGCCAAAAAGCACTGCGGCGGGATCGGCCGTTTCGAGTCATCTTGATACGCGCTGACGGTTTTCTGAACATAACTCGAGCTTCAGGACAGCTACAGAGCTAGTGAGGACAGCTAATCGATGTAGAACAATTAGTTGCGTCTGCCTGTTGAATCCAGATGTCTGAACTCGGCCTGCTAGCCGAGCTAGGTCCGCAAACTTATTCGTATTATTCGAGTCATCTTGACAGACTCTCGGTTTTCTCTACTTAACTCGAGCTACTGGACAGCTATAGAGCTGATACGTACATAATCTAATTCAGAATCATCATTACATGTTGTCAGGAAGCTCTACGAGTCCCCCGGCGGTAACGAAGGTTGACGGTTTACCGTCGGCGCCCAGTTGAGTAAAGCAGAAAAGCGTGTTTTTTTGAGTTTTTTTTTCTCGCTCTAGAAGCTTTCATTCCGTGTTCCGATCGCCGTGCAGGAAAAGAGCTGTACGAGGTTCCCGGCGGTAGCCAGGTTGACGGCTTACCGCCGGTTCCAGTTAACCAGGTCACCGCCGGGCACCTCGTAGAGCTCTTTTGTTGCACAGCGCTCTTCGAAAGACATCAAGAAAGCTGCTGAAGCGAGATTCGTAAAACTCGAAAAATCCAGATTTCCACTTTCTATACCTCGTAGAGCTCTTCGTCATCGATGAGCTAGAGGAATTCGGGCGCGGGGTGGAGCTAGTTGGTCGACCCGACCGGAAAGGACAAAGTGACAACTTTTGAGAAGATATCTGACAACGTGACAAGTTTTGACAAAGGACAATTTTTGACAACGGAATATTTGAAAGATATTTGACAATTCATTTTGAGAAAGCAGATTTTGCGCACCTGTAGTGGGTTATTCCGCGTCTGCGAGTAAAATTTTCAGGTCTGTCGGTGCAGTATTACTATCAAAACACTTGGAGGAATCGACGTTGAATAAAAGCAGAAAAACGTGTTTTTTGAGTTTTTCCTTCTCGCTCCAGAACCTGTCTTCACGTGTTCCGACGATCGCCGTGCAAGAAAAGAGCTCTACGATGTTCCCGGCGGTGACCAGGTTGACGGTTTACCGTCGGTTCCAGTCTGAAATCGCAGTTTTTCGATAGTAATATTGCAGCTGCAGGCCTGAAAATTTAACTGGCAGACGCGGCATAACCCACTGCACGTGAGAAAAATCTGGTTTCTCAAAATGAATTGTCAAATATCTTTCAAATCTTAGCATAACCGACCCAAAACCACCACTTTGTCTCTTAAGGCCGGGTCGGCCAACAAGCTCCACCCCGCTCCGGAATTCCTCCCTAGCTCATCGATGACGAAGAGCCCTACGACGTATAATCCGCCGAGCACCTTGCAGCAGGCGTTCACAAGTTGTAAGCTCGCTTTCTGTAACAGTGGGTCCCAGAGGGAGTAAAGAAGCCTCTTGGAAAACTCGTCGCCAGTGGCTCCCCCCAAGAGAGACCTCCACATAGCAAACTAGAGCAAAGCCTTCAACACTCACGCCAGTGCCATCCCCCGCGGATACGTCTGATACAATGTCTCTGTTGTCGTAAGTAACTCGTAGAGCTTCCCTGTTGCTGGAAGCTGAAGAGTAGTTCCGGCGCGCTGGAGAGCTAGTTGGCAAGAAAAATCTCGACGGACCTTTTGCTGACTTTTGGTCGGTTGAAATTTTGTTCTCGAAATTCAACAATTCGTTTGAGCTCTAGTATTTTTCTGACCATATTCGATCTCATTCCCGCTTGCCATCAATGTCAGCTCGATCGGGTAAATATTTCTTCAAAAAAGCATCGCGGCGGGATCGGCTGTTTCGAGTCATCTTGATACGCGTTGTCGGTATTTTGTACTTAACTCGAGCTGTAGGGCAGCTACAGAGCTCATTCTCACCGAAATCGATTGCGAATCATGAGGCGCGTTCGTCTGTTCCATCTAGAGGCCTAAACTCGGTCTGCTGCCCGAGCTAGGTCCGCGAAACTATTCGTACTGTTGAAGTAATCTTGAGAGGTGCTGGCAGTTTTCTGCACTCAACTCGGGCTGTAGGGGGGCTACAGGGCTCGTGCTGACAGGAGTCGATTCGAAGACATCAGGCGCGTCAGCCTGCCAAATCCAGAGCTCAGAAATCGGTGTACTGCCCGAGCTATGTTCGCAAAACTATTTGTATTCGTCGAGTCATCTTGAGAGGTGCTGTCCGTTTTCTGCACTTGACTCGAGCTGTAAGGGGGCTGCGTTGGTAATCACTGGAATCGATTCGGAGACGTCAGTCGCGTCCAGCTGTCGCAGTCAGAGCCCTGAACTCGGCCTGCTGCCCGAGCTAGGTCCGTGAAACTATTCGTATCGTTCGAGTAATCTTCAGAGGTGCTGTCGATTTTCTGCACTTAACTCGGGCTGTGAGGGGGCAGCAGGGCTGGTAATCACAGGAATCGGTTCGGAGACATCGGCCGCGTCCGCCTATTGCATTGAGATGTCTGAACTCGGTTTGATACTCGAGCTGGATTTGCGAAACCATTCGTATTGTTCGAGTGATCTTGAGAGCTGCTGTCGATTTACGCACGTAACTGGGGCTGTAGGAGAGCCACGGAGCTCGTGCGCACAGAAAACGATCCAGAAGCATGAGGGGCGTTTGGCTGTTGCATCGAGAGGTCTGAAATCGTTTTGGCTGAAAAACTATTCGTTCTCTGCAATTTTTTCGACATTATACGTGCTCAGGAAGCTCTACGAGTCCCTCGGCGGTAAGGAAGGTTGACGGTTTACCGCCGGCGCCCAGTCAATCGATCTTCCCGTCCCCCCCCTCCTCGCCTCCCAAGTCAGCTCATCCGCAACACAATTGAACTCTTTGTAGATATGCTTCCACGGATCCGCCCCTACAGTGGCACACCTGATGTCGTAATCCTCGGCAAGTTGATTCATATCATTCTGTAGACCGTTCACTCTCCTGCAGTACGAACGATCACGGCATTCCCAGATACCTCGGGCCCAGAGTTCACCACGCACATACTATGTCCTGTCATTTCAACCGATAATGAGCCCTGCGAGCCCTCCTGCCAGACAGTTCCGTTGCTGTACCCGCGGGCAATCCTGCGAGCGAGCCTCTCGGAGTCCTCAGGCGAGTCCCACGAATCCACAGGACATGGGGCGCGCGGCGGCTTCCTGAAGATGGGCTCCCATACCTCGTAGAGCTCTTCGGCATCGATGAGCTAGAGGAATTCCGGCGCGGGGTGGAGCTAGTTGATCGACCCGGCCAGAAAGGACAAAGTGGTAACTTTGGGTGGTTTTGCAATTTTTTGAAAGATATTGACAATTCATTTTGAGAGCAGATTTTTCGCACCTGTAAACGACTATGAGGGCCTCTCTGTCTTAGTATGAGCTCTGTAGGCGCACTTCTACTATCAAAACACTTGGCGGGACCATCTTCATGTCGACACGAAAAAATCATTTGTTCTTTTTTTCGAGAAATGCTTCCAGAAGCTCTCTCTTTCGACTCCGAGCACTCTTACGCGTGAAATGAGCTCTACGAGGTTCCCGGCGGTGACCAGGTTGACGGTTCACCGCCGGCGCCAGTCGAGGCTGCATTTTCGTCATGCACGCAACTACGTTCCACCGGTCCGTAGCATTCCACTTGATGCTGAACCAGCGTAAATTACCACTCGCCGCCAGCATAAGACAATGCCAGCTGTCAGTACTTGCATGCGCTCTCCCTCCCACTCTCGTCGTACTTTCCCTCCTCCTGGCTCCTGCGAACATGGATACCAGTGTGTCCCTCCGTAGTGACGATTCCCCCGCACAGTGTAACATAGCCTGCAGCGTCTGGCGCCACGCTCGTGCTCCACGCACGTCTGTGGAGGCAAAGGCCCGATCATGAAACTGGGCAACCTCCAGCGCAAACTCGAAATTGGCTCGGACCAGCTTCTCTAAGAGACTGCAGTGGCCAGCCTGCAAGAATAGCTCGTATGATTTCGGTGTGGTTCTGTCCCTGAACTCCTCCCATGTCTCCTCCTCCCTCTTGTGTAGTCCTCGCATACCGTTAAGACACCTCCCCTCCCAGACCTTTATCCTCTCCAGCAGTCGTGGGTTGCACGGCCAGCCTATACATCCGTGGTGCACCACAGACTGCACACGAGCGACATACCTGCGAAAGTTCTCCTTGAGTGAGACCGCTCTGGAGCGATGAAACTGAGTGTCTGCAAAATAAGCTTTCCTCCCCCTTTCCAGTCGATGATACAAACCGTGGCAACCTTTGATTTCCGAACTGAGCTCCACTCCTAGCACCTCCACCTCCTCCTTCCTCGGCATTACAACAGTAGAGCGCAGGTGCTCTGGGAGATCCTCATCTCGAGAAATCGCACAGATGCCTGGCGAGAGCGGGCAGAGCAGTGGCGGATCGCCACGGAGAGCAAAGAGGGCACACACCGAAGAGCCTTCCTGGTAAGCCCACACAAGCTCTCGGGAAGCTCTTCTGGGGCTCTGGGGGTCCCTCTGCTGCGCTTGTACCTTAAGCCTGTCTGCCTCATTAGAGCCATTGTGGAGCCGATGCTGGATAACATTGCCACCTTTGAGTAACTCGTAGAGTTTCCCTTAGCAAGTTATTGCTGGAAGCTTAAGAGGAATTCCGGCGCGCTGGAGAGCTAGTTGGCAAGAAAATCTCGACGGACCTTTTGGTGACTTTTGGTCGGTTGAAAATTTTGTTCTCGAAATTCAACCATCCGTTAGCGCTCTAGAATTTTTTCCGGTGATATTCGTTCTTATCTCCGCTCGCCCTCTTGATCTCAGCTCGATCGGGTACCTTTTACTGCCAAAAAGCGCCCAGGCGGGATCGGCCGTTTCAAGTCAACTTTATACGCGCTGTCGGTATACTGGACTTAACTCGAGCTTCAGGACAGCTACAGAGCTGGTAAGCACAGCTCATCTATTCAGAATGATCAGGCGCGTTCGCCTGTTGAACCCAGAGGTCTGAACTCGGTCTGCTAGCCGAGCTAGGTCCGCAAACCTATTCGTATTATTCGAGTCATCTTGACAGACGCTCTCGGTTTTCTGTGCTTAACTCGAGCTACAGGACAGCTACAGACCTGATACGTACAGAATCTGATTCAGAATCATCAGCGGCCGTTGTCTGTTGGATCCAGAGCTCTGAACTCGGTCTGCTGCCCGATCTAGAATCTCGAAACTATTCGTATTGTTCGAGTCATCTTGAGGATGCTGTTGGTTCTCTGCACTTAACCGGCTGTAGCGGGCTGCATGGCTGGTAATCACTGGATCGATTCGGAGACATCAGGCGCGTCCGCCTTTCGAATCCAGAGCTCTGAACTCTGTCTGCTGCCCGAACTAGGTCTGCGAAACAATTCGTATTGTTTGAGTCAGTCTGAGAGGTGCTGTCCGTTTCCTGCACTTAACTCGGGCTGTAGGGGGGGCTGCAGAGCTGGTAATCACAGGACTCGATTCAGAGACATCAGACGCGTCCGCCTGTCGCATGCAGAGGTCTGAACTCGGTCAGATACTCGAGGTAGGTTTGCCCAACTATTCGTATTGTTCGAGTCATTCCGAGAGATGCTGTCGATTTATGCACGTAACTCGGGCTGTAGGAGAGCTACAGAGCTCGTAGAGAAGACAATCCAGAAGCATCGGGGGCGTTCGGCTGTTGCATCCGAGAGGTTTGAAATTGCTTGGGCTGAAAAATTATTTTTCCGGTGTAATTTTTTTCGACATTATATGTTGTCAGGAAGCTCTACGAGTCCCCCGGCGGTAACAAAGGTTGACGGTTTACCGCCGGCGCCCAGTTTCAGAACGTGCGCAGCGATGAGATGAGATACAATAAATCGGTCCGAACGGGAGGTAAGGAAGGGCCTATACTCTTCAATATCGTCTTGGAGGCCATCTGGGGATCTGTGATTCAGACTTGGGATAACTTAGGATACGGTGTCCGACTGGAAGGGAAGGGGACGGATGGTGCTCTTGTACACCACTTCTTGTGGGCAGACAATGTTACGCTCTGTGCTGCGTCGCAACTTCAGCTACAACAGATGATCGGTATGATGACGGTCACACTCAGACGGGCAGGGATGGACTGGAAGGAGGATTCTTTGGCATATAGCTTCTGATGGCATTTTCTGCAAAACTGGAAAATTACATTTTTGAGCTGCCAACGTCAAGTCGGTCCCTGGCTTCGCTCGGAAATTTTTCGACGGAATGAACTAAGAATTTGTGAGGTAATTTCTGTAATGCCAAGCCTCGCTCTGCGCAGATAGCAGCCCAAACGACTTGTTAGAACTGCAAAATCGGCTGAGCCAGGCCGCGGAAGGTATGATCGCGTCCCTTTTCGACATTTCGCCAACTAGCTCCACCCTGTCGCCGAATTCCTCTAGCTCTTCTACCATCAGGGATCTACGAGGCACTAGAAGTGCAAGCAGACGCCTGAGATAACTAGAAGTGCAAGCAGATGGCTTCTGATGGCATTTTCTGCAAAACTGGAAAATTGCATTTTTGGACTGCCAACGTGAAGTCGGTCCCTGGCTTCGCTCGGGAGAATTATTCGACGGAATGAACTAAGAATTTGTGAGGTAACTGGGAACCGGCGGTAAACCGTCAACAAGGTTACCGCCGGGCACCTCGTAGAGCACTTTTCGTGCACAGCGCTCCTCGGAACACATGAAGGAAACTTTCAGACGTCTGCTTGCACTTCTAGTGCCTCATAGAGCTCTGATGGTAATTCGCAGAGCTTCCCTTAGCTAGTTGCTGGAAGCTTAAGAGTAATTCCGGCGCGCTGCAGAGCTAGTTGGCAAGAAAAATCTCGACGCACCTTTTGCTGACTTAACTCCTAGAGCTTCCCTTAGCAAGTTGTTGCTGGAAGCTTAAGAGTAATTCTGGGGCGCTGGAGAGCTAGTTGGCAAGAAAATCTCGACGGACCTTTTGGTGACTTTTGGTCGGTTGAAAATTTTGCTTTCGAAATTCAACCATCCGTTAGAGCTCTAGTATTTTTTCCCGTGATATTCGATCTTCTCCCCGCTCGCCGTCTCGATCTCACATCGATCGGGTAGATATTACTGCCAAAAAGCACTGCGGCGGGATCGGCCGTTTTCGGGTCATCTTGACACGTGGTGGCGGTTTTTTGAACATAACTCGAGCTATAGAAGAGCGACAGAGCTGTTGAGCACACCTCGTCGATTCAAAATGATCCAGAGGTGTGAACTTGGTCTGCTTGCCGAGCTAGGTTCGCAAACCTATTCGTATTATTCGAGTCATCTTGACAGGCGCTCTCGGTTTTTTGTACCTACCTCGAGTTATATGACAGCTACAGAGCTGATACTTACAGAAACGGATTCAGAATCATCCGTCGCGTTGTCTGTTGACCAGAGCTCTGAACTCGGTCTGCTGCCCGATCTAGAATCGCAAAACTATTTGTATTGTTCGAGTTATCTTGAGAGGTGCTGTCGGTTCTCTGTACTTATTAACTCAGGCTGTGGGGGGACTACAGGGCTGGTAATCTCAGGAATCGATTCGGAGAGATCAGGCGCGTCCGTCTGTCGAATCCAGAGCTCGGAACTCGGTCTGCTGCCCGAACTAGGTCCGCGAAACTATTCGTATTGTTCGAGTCATCCTGAGAGGTGCTGTCGGTTTTCTGCACTTAACTCGGGCTGCAGGGGGGGCTGCAGGGCTGGTAATCACAGGCGTCGATTCGGAGACATCAGACGCGTCCCACTTTTGCATTCAGAGGTCTGAACTCGGTCTGATACTCGAGCTAGGTTTGCCGAACCATTCGTATTGTTCGAGTCATCTTGAGAGGCGCTGTTTTACGCACGTAACTCGGGCTGTAGGAGAGCTACAGAGCTCGTATAGGAAACAATCCAACATCAGGGGCATTCGGCTGTTGCATCGAAAGGTCTGAAACTGCTTGGGCTCGAAAACTATTCGTTCTCTACAATTTTTTTCGACATTATATATTGTCAGGAAGCTCTACGAGTCCCCCGGCGGTAAGAAAGGTTGACGGTTTACCGCCAGCGCCCAGTTGGCCGACCCGGTCAGAAAGGACGAAGTGTACCTCGTAGAGCTCTTCGGCATCGATGAGCTAGAGGAATTCCGGCGCGGGGTGGAGCTAGTTGGCCGACCCGGCCAGAAAGGACAAAGTGTTGACTTTTGGTCGGTTTTGCCAAGATTTGAGAGATATTTGGCCATTAATTTTGAGAAAGCAGATTTTTCGCACCTGTAAACGACTATCAGGGCCTCTGCGTCTTAATATGAGCTCTGTAGGCGCAAATTTACTATCAAAACACTTGGGGGATCCAACTTCATGTCGACATGAAAAAAAATCAATGTTCAATTTTTCGAGAAATGCTTCCAGAAGCTCTCTCTTCCAACTCTGAGCTCGCTCACGCGCGAAAAGAGCTCTACGAGGTTCCCGACGGTGACCAGGTTGACGGTTCACCGCCGGCGCCAGTTGTTTCTTCTTGTCGGGTACACCAACTAGATCCACCCCGCGCCGGAATTCCTCCAGCTCATCGATGCCGAAGAGCTCTACGAGGTAAAACCCAAGATCGCGTCCGAGATGGCCCCGCGGTGGCCCGCGAGCCCCTCGCAGGGCATCGAGCGCGGTTCAAGAGGCCCCCAGGAAGGGCCCAAGACTCCCTCAGCAAGACCCCGAGACAACCGTTGAGGGCCCAGAGAGGCCCCTGAAGCAACCGGGCGAACCCGGGCATGCAGGGCGGCGCTAGAAGCCGCCAGGAGGCTTCCAGTGCGGCCTGGTGAACTCTCGGCTGGGACATCGGATAAGCCGCAGTGAGAGGTTCACTGGCGCCGGCGGTGAACCGTCAACCAAGTCACCGCCGGGAACATCGTAGAGCTCCGTTCACGCGTGAGAGAGCTCAGAGTCGGAAGAGAGAGCTTGTGGAGGCATTTCTCGAAACATTGAACATTGATGTTTTTCATGTCGAAATAAAGTTGGTTGCTCCAAGTACTGTGGTAGTAAATGTGCGACGCAGAGGCCCTCATAATCGTTCACAGGTGCGAAAAATTTGGTTTCTCAAAATCATTAAATGCTCAAATATCTTTCAGATATTCGCAAAACCACCCAAAAGTTACCACTTTGTCCTTTCTGGCCGGGCCGACCAACTAGCTCCACTCCGCGCCGGAATTCCTCTGGTGAGAGGTTCACTTTAGTGCCGGGAGTAGGCAGGAGATGCGCGAGTCGGCAGGAGGTCTAAGAGCATCGGGGCGCACGCTGTGCCCCGACAGAGCATGCCCGCCGGCTGCCCCCGCAGGTCCAGCGAGGAGCGAAGGGGGCAGCACAGGCCGAAGTCTCGGACGGCACCTTCCCTCTGAACCATTTCTAAACCGACAGCGCCATATTTTTTCCAAACGTTCAATGAACACGGTTTTCTGTTTATTAAACAAGGTTTGTGTCTTGTCTAGTTAAGTCCCCTCTAGAAGACCGGTCGTCGGAGGTGCGGTCCACTCTGGAATCCGAAACGTTTCGCGAATTCCGCCAGGCTGGGAAGGCGCGATGCCCGGTCGAATTGCCGCCTATAGTAATTCATTTTCTTCATTTTCGAGCGCCTTCTGGCAATCCCAGGAACGGCCCGAGAGGGCTTCGAGAGGGCCCCAAGCGGGGTCCAAGAGGCCAAGGGCCCAAGAGAGGAGGCTTCAGGGGGCGCCAGGAGGCAAAGTGACCCCCCACAAGGGGCCGAGACCTCCGACAGTGGCACGCGGAGGGCCCTTCCAGGTGCCATTGTCGGGGAGCGCCCTCTGGGGGACCTCCCAGGGCCCTCATGCCCCTCTATGAGCTTCCCTCGAACCTTTCGGGAGTTCTCTGAGTGCCTTTTCGGGGCCATTCTGGCGGCCTTGACAAAGCGAAGTTGACGAGAATTTCTTTCAACCACCTCCCCTAATCTCTCGAGGCCTCCTTCCATCTTTATGGGCCCGCTGGGCCGCTGCGAGGGATTCATTGTATTTTCCAAGCCGATCGGCCGCCGTGAGGGTTTCACTCAAATTCCCAAGCCAAGACTGCGACTTCCTATTGCGAGAACTACACGACTAATGCATGTTCACATAAAGATCCGATCGGCCACCGCTGAGGTTTCACTTTACCGTCCAAGCCAACATTGCGACTTCTATATCGTGCACAACAGAGAAATGCGCAAGCGCGCCCGCGAGTCAGCTGTGACCGAGCGCGGATCACCCGCGACGGGCGCGAATCACCTGAGATCCGCTCGGTGTCCGCTAAGGGTTCACTTTAGCTTCCAGTCCAACATAACGACTTTCCTCGTCTGCGCAACGTAGATAATTCTACGTCCGCGTGCGCGCGCGGACGTGCAAGCGGACCGACCCTGGCCTCGCCATGCATACGGACCGACCCGGGCCAAGCAGACGGACCGACCCCTGTCTCGCCAAGCAAGCGGACCGACCCTGGCCTCGCCAAGCAAACGAACCGACCTGCGCCAAGCAAACGGACCGACCTGTCTCGCCAAGCGGATCGATCCTAGCCTCGCCAAGCAAACGTACCGACCCGGGCCTAGCAAACGGACCGATCTCTGTCTCACCAGGCAGGCGGACCGACCCTGGCATCGCCAAGCAAACGGACCGACCTGGGCCAAGCAAACGGACCGACCTCTGTCTCGCCGAGAAAGCTGACCGACCCTGGCCTCGCCAAGCAAAGGGACCGACCCGGGCCAAACAGACGGACCGACCTCTGTCTCGCCAAGCAAACGGACCGACCCTGGCCTCGCCTAGCAAACGGACCGACCCGGGCCAAGCACGCGGACCGACCTCTGTCTCGCCAAGCAAGCGGACCGACCCTGGCCTCGCCAAGCAAACGGACCGACCCGGGCCAAGCAGACGGACCGACCCCTGTCTCGCCAAGCAAGCGGACCGACCCTGGCCTCGCGGACCGACCCGGGCCAAGCACACGGACCGACCTCTGTCTCGCCAAGCAAGCGGACCGACCCTGGCCTCGCCAAGCAAACGCACCGACCCGGGCCAAGCAGACGGACCGACCCCTGTCTCGCCAAGCAAGCGGACCGACCCTGACCTCGCCAAGCACACGGACCGACCCGGGCCAAGCAAACGGACCGACCTCTGTCTCGCCAAGCAAGCGGACCGACCCTGGCCTCGCCAAGCAAACGGACCGACCCGGGCCAAACAGACGGACCGACCTCTGTCTCGCCCGGCAAGCGGACCGACCCTGGCCTCGCTAAGCAAACGGACCGACCCGGGCCAAGCAACCGGACCGACCTCTGTCTCGCCGAGAAAGCGGACTGACCCTGGCCTCGCCAAGCAAACGGACCGACCCGGGCCAAGCAAACGGACCGACCTCTGTCTCGCCAGCAAAGGACCGACCCTGGCCTCGCCAAGCCGGACCGACCCGGGCCAAGCAAACGGACCGACCTCTGTCTCGCCAAGCAAGCGGACCGACCCTGGCCTCGCCAAGCAAACGGACCGACCCAGGCCAAGCAGACGGACCGACCTCTGTCCCGCCAGGCAAGCGGACCGACCCTGGCCTCGCTAAGCAAACGGACCGACCCGGGCCAAGCAAACGGACCGACCTCTGTTTCGCCGAGAAAGCGGACTGACCCTGGCCTCGCCAAGCAAACGGACCGACCCGGGCCAAGCAAACGGACCGACTCGCCAAGGCCGGGCCAAGCAGACGGACCGACCCTCTGGTCTCGCCAAGCACGGACCGACCTCTGAGCCGACCCTGGCCTCGCCAAGCAAACGGACCGACCCGGGCCAAGCAGACGGACCGACCCCTGTCTCGCCAAGCAAGCGGACCGACCCTGGCCTCGCCAAGCAAACGGACCGACCCGGGCCAAGCAAACGGACCGACCTCTGTCTCGCCAAGCAAGCGGACCGACCCTGGCCTCGCCAAGCAAACGGACCGACCCGGGCCAAGCAGACGGACCGACTTCTTTCTCGCCAGGCAAGCGCACCGACCCTGGCTTCGCTAAGCAAACGGACCGACCCGGGCCAAGCAAACGGACCGACCTCTGTCTCTGACCCTGGTCTCGCCAGGCAAGCGGACCGACCCTGGCCTCGCTAAGCAAACTGACCGACCCGGGCCAAGCAAACGGACCGACCTCTGTCTCGCCGAGAAAGCGGACCGACCCTGGCCTCGCCAAGCAAACGGACCGACCCGGGCCAAGCAAACGGACCGACCTCTGTCTCGCCAAGCAAGCGGACCGACCCTGGCCTCGCCAAGCAAACGGACCGACCCGGGCCAAGCAGACGGACCGACCTCTGTCTCGCCGTGCAAACGGGCCGACCCTGGCCTCGCTAAGCAAACGGACCGACCCGGGCCAGGCAAACGGACCGACCTCTGTCTCGCCGAGAAAGCGGACTGACCCTGGCCTCGCCAAGCAAACGGACCGACCCGGGCCAAGCAAACGGACCGACCTCTGTCTCGCCAAGCAAGCGGACCGACCCTGGCCTCGCCAAGCAGACGGACCGACCTGGGCCAAGCAAACGGACCGACCTCTGTCTCGCCGAGAAAGCGGACTGACCCTGGCCTCGCCAAGCAAACGGACCAACCCGGGCCAAGCAAACGGACCGACCTCTGTCTCGCCAAGCAAGCGGACCGACCCTGGCCTCGCCAAGCAAACGGACCGACCCGGGCCAAGCAGACGGACCGACCTCTGTCTCGCCAGGCAAGCGGACCGACCCTGGCCTCGC
>CAUYUJ010020473.1:57206-97800 GCA_963575745.1 Prorocentrum cordatum
CTAGAAGCAATATTACTAGCAAAAGACTTGCGGGCACCGACTTTGCCCGCAGTACAGTTTGGCAGGTGACGGTGGTTGGCTTTACTTAACTCGAGCTGTCAGCAATCTACAGACCTCTCACGCACACCAGTCGATGCAGAATGATCTGACGCGTTAAACTGGAAGCTCGAGAGTTTCTCGAAATGGCTGAGTAAGGAGTTATGATCGAAATACCGTCTCTATGTATGCGTGTTGCGAACGGTGTTTCGATGATAATTCGAGCTGAGTGCATGCTATGCATGCCAGGTGCATTCCAATCGATGCAGCGACATGCGAGACATCGAATGAGCCTCGAGAGTGCCCAAATTGATTAGAATTTTCAAAATTAATGAAAAATATCGATTTGTACAATTTTACATTTTTTATGTCGGATGATTTTTTTTCTAATTTATATCGATCTATGGGTGACCTAGAGAGTTCTGGTGCTTTTTTGTCGACGCAGAATGGTCTCGCGCTCTCACTGAGAGCGCGAGACTTCATATGAATAGCTTCGCTGGGAGTGAGAACTTTGGTCCAGCCGGCCGAGGCGGACAATGTGACAACTTTTGGGTGGTTTTGCAATTTTTTGAAAGATATTTGACAATTCATTTTGAAAAAAGCAGATTTTTACTCCGAGCATTGAGATATAAACTTCGTTCCCTGATCAGCTCGGCCATCTAGAGTCATTTTCAGTACCAGTTCACTTGAAGGAACCGACTTCATGTTGACTCCGAAAAATTCTCAACTTGAAGTTTTTGTAGAAAAGCTCCCAGAAGCTCCCGCTTTGATGCTGAGCTTTCTCACGGATTCAAGGAGCTCTACGAGGTTCCCGGCGGTGACCAGGTTGACGGTTCACCGCCGGCGCCAGTTAAAAAGGTATTTGACCCTTTATTTCAAAAAAGCAGATTTTGACGCCGAGCATTGGCATATAAACCTCTCTCACAGCAGCTCAGCTCTCTTGATGCCTACCTCGTAGAGCTTTTTGTCGTCGATGAGCTGGATGAATTCTGGCGCGGGGTCGAGCTAGTTGGGTCAACCGGCCGAGGCGGACAATGTGACAACTTTTGGGTGGTTTTGCGAATATTTGAAAGATATTTAACACTTCATTTTGAGAACCCATATCTGTTGCACCTGTAGTGAGTTATCACTCGCCAGTAAGATTTTCAAGTCTGTAGGTACAGTATTACTATCAAAACACTTGGAGGAACGAACGTTGGCTGAAAATAGAAAAACGTGATTTTTCGATTTTTTTCGTTTTCCCTCCAGAAGCTCTCTTGATGTATTACGAGAAGCGCGGTATTAGAAAAGAGCTCTACAAGGGTCCCGGCAGGAATCTGGTTGACGGTTCACCGCTGGTTCCCTTTTTGCATCAGTAGACTCCGGCAATTAAGGGAATATGAATATCGAAAAAAATCGAATTCCAAGAATTTCGAAAAATCTGCATTGTTTTGATTATGTCTCGATTCTCTGCAATCTTATCACTGGGTTCCCGGCGGTCACCAAGTTGACGGTTCACCGCCGGCGCAAGTTGGTCGACCCGGCCAGAAAGCACAAAGTAATAACTTTTGGGTGGTTTTGCAACTTTTTGAACGATATTTGAAAATTCATTTTGAGAAAGCAGATCTTTCGCACTTGTGAATAATTATAAGGGCCCCTCTGTCTTAGTAGGAGCCCTGTAGGCGCATTTCTACAATCAAAACACTTGGAGGAACCATCTTCATGTCGAGACGAAAAAAAGATTTTTTCTCTTTTTCCCAACCATCCTGTGGTGTTGGGTCCTCGTTTTGAAGAGACAGCGCCCCGCGTTCCTTCCTTCCCGCTGCCCCCTCCCTCCTCCCATCTTCATCATCATCGTCATCATCCCCATCATCGTCATCGTCATCATCATCTGTCGTCATCATCATTATCACCACCCATGTCGGCACACCCCTCACACGTTTCGTGGCCCCATAGGGAGCTCCACCGAAGGCCCCATGGCTGCCGTCCGCATGCGTCCCGCACACTCATTTCGGCACACCCCTCACACGTTTCGTGGCCCCACAGGGAGCTCCACCGAAGGCCCCAGTGCTGCCGTCCGCATGCGTCCCGCACACCCATTTCGGCACACCCCTACACGTTTCGTGGCCCCATAGGGAGCTCCACCGAAGGCCCCATGGCTGTCGTCCGCATGCGTCCCGCACACCAATTTCGGCACACCCCTCACACGTTTCGTGGCCCCATAGGGAGCTCCACCGAAGGTCCCAGTGGGTGTGCCCGCATGCGTCCCGCACACCCATGTCGGCACACCCCTCACAGGTTTCGTGTGTTTGTGGCCCATAGGGGATGCTCCACGAAGGTCGGGGGTGTGCACGCTATGCGTCTCCCGCCACACCATTTCGGCAACCCCTCACACGTTTCGTGGCCCCATAGGGAAGCTCCACTGAAGGGTCCCAGGTGATGTGTGACCGCATTGGTTCTCCCACACACTTTTCGGCACTCACTTCTCAAGTTTCGAGGCCCCATAGGGCGCTCCAACGTAGCACCGTAGGTCCAGTGGGTGTGCCCGCATGCCTGGCTCACACCATCTCGGAACACCCTCACACGTTTCGTGGCCCATAGGGAGCTCCACCGAGGTCCCAGTGGGTGTGCCCGTTGCGTCCCGCACACCCATTTCGGCACACCCTCACACGTTTCGTGGCCCCATAGGGAGCTCCACCATTGGTACCACTGGTGTGTCGCCCGCATGCGTACGCACACCATTTCGGACACTCCCTCACAAGTTTTCGTGGCCCCATAGCCGAGCTCCACGAAAGTCTCAGTGGGGGGTGTGCCCGCATGCGTCCCGCACACCCATTTCGGCACACCCCTCATACGTTTCGTGGCCCCATAGGGGGCTCCACCGAAGGTCCCAGTGGGTGTGCCCGCATGCGTCCCGCACACACATTTCGGCACACCCCTCACACGTTTCGTGACCCCATAGGGAGCTCCACCGAAGGTCCCAGTGGGTGTGCCCGAATGCGTCCCGCACACCCATTTTGGCACACCCTTCACACGTTCCGTGGCCCCATAGGGAGCTCCACCGAAGGTCCCAGTGGGTGTGCCCGCATGCGTCCCGCACACCCATTTCGGCACACCCCTCACACGCTTCGTGGCCACATAGGGAGCTCCACCGAAGGTCCCAGTGGATGTGCCCGCATGCGTCCCGCACGCCCATTTCGGCACACCCCTCAACCCGACATGCGTACCCGTACACTCATTTTGGTCACACCCATCATTTAACGGTTTCGTGAGGCCACATAGGAGCTCCACGATTTGGTCCCAGTGGGTGTGCCACGCATTTGCGTCCCGCACACCCATTTCGGCACATCCCGTCACACGTTTCCGCGACCATAGGGAGACCAAGCCGAATCGGTACCAGTGGGGTGTGCCCGCATGCGTCCCGCACACCCATTACGGAATTTTCCTCCACACACAGTTTCGTGGTCCCACATAGGGGCTTCATTTGAGGCCCCCGTGGCGCAGTCCGCTTGCGTCTCCCCCACCCAGTGCACCTCCGCCGGAGGCCGTCGGAGTTCCGCGCCTCGCTTGCCCGTCGTCGCTCTGCCCAGCGGCAAGAGCCTTGCCCGCTATCAGCCAGCCAGCTAGCTCCTTTTGCTGCGCGCAGCGGACGACATGCGCGCGTCGCTGGGGACCCCTCAGGGGCGACCTGAGCGCGTCGCTGGGCGCGTCGCTGGGACTCCGCGCTGCGCTGCGCCCGCAGCTTTGGACTTTTGAGTGCGCGGGCAAAGAGGGAGTAAAAGAAGGGGGGGAAGCGGGCGCGATCCTCGCGGTGGCGTCGCGGCGCGCGGGCGATGCCGTCGGGGAGCCCCGGGGAAGCTCCTTGCGGCGGCCACGCCCAGCGTCACGAGTACTCAGAGGCAGTCACTCACAAACTATTCGCATTCATATACAATTGCACCATGCATTGGCATACTCGCATTCGTGCACGTAGACTCGCTCGCACGCAGATTCGTTCACAGTCAGACGCAATCGCGCTCAGATTCACCCGCGCTCAGTCTCCCGACGTACTCAGATCAATCGTTTTCGCTCGCGTCGTGTACCACGCCACTCGTTTCGGCACACCCCTAGCACGGTTCGTTGCCTCATAGGGATCACCACCGAAAAGGGAATCACAATTGCGGTACTCACACCTGCATATGGTTGGGTCATTCGTCAGGCTAATTTTTTTTCGAGAAATGCTTCCAGAAGCTCTCTCTTTCGACTTCGGGTACTCTTATGTGTGAAATGAGCTCTACGAGGTCACTGCGGTGACCAGGTTGACGGTTCACCGCCGGCGCCAGTTCATTTTGAGGAAGCATATTTTTCGCACCTATAAATAGTTATCAGGTCCTCTCTGTCTAGGAATGAGCTCTGTAGGCGCACTCTACTATCAAACACTTGGAGGAACCACCTTGATGTCGAGACGAAAAACAGAATTTTTCTTTCTTTCGAGAATGCTTCCAGAAGCTCTCTCTTTCTACTCCGGGCACTCTTATGCGTGAAATGAGCTCTACGAGGTTCCCGGCGGTGACCAGGTTGACGGTTCACCGCCGGCGTCAGTTATTGCTGGAAGCTTTAGAGTAATTCTGGAGCGCTGGAGAGCTGGTTGACAAGGAAAATCTCGAAGGAACTGGTGGCTTTTGCTCGGTTGAAAATACCTCGTAGAGCTCTTCGGCATCGATGAGCTGGAGGAATTCCGGCGGGGTGGAGCTAGTTGGTCGACTCGGCCAGAAAGGACAAAGTGATAACTTTTGTGTGGTTTTGCATTTTTTTGAAAGATATTTGACAATTGATTTTAAGAAAGCAGCTTTTTCGCACCTATAAACGAGTATGAGGGCCTCTCTGTCTTAATATGAGCTCTGTAGGCGCTCTTTTACTATCAAAACACTTGGAGGAACCATCTTCATGTCTAGACGAAAAAAAACAATGTTTTCCCGAGAAACTTCCAGAAGCTCTTTCTGAGCACTCTTACGCGTGAAAGGAGCTCTACGAGGTTCACGGCGGTGACCGCCGGCGCCAGTTTTGTTCTCGAAATTTGACCATTCGTTAGAGCTCCAGTATATTTCCCCGTGATCTTCGATCTTATTCCCGCTCGCCACCTTGTTCTCAGCTCGATCGGGTGAATATTACTGTCAAAAAGCACTGTGGCGGATCGGCCGTTTTAAGTCATCTTGATACGCGCTTACGGTTTTCTGAACATAACTCGAGCTTGAGGGCAGCTACAGAGCTGGTAAGCACAGCTAATGTATGCAGAATGATCAAGCGCGTTCGCCTGTTGAACCCAGAGGTCTGAACTCGGTCTGCTAGCCGAGCTCGGTCCGCAAACCTATTCGTATTATTCAAGTCATCTTGACAGGAACTCTCGGTTTTTTGTACTCAAATCGAGCTGTAGGACAGCTACAGAGCTGCTATTTACATAAACCGATTCAGAATCATCAGTTGCGTTTATCTGTCGAATTCAGAGCTCTGAACTCGGTCTGCTGCCCGATCTAGAATCGCGAAACTATTCGTATTGATCGAATCATCTTGAGACGTGCTCTCGGTTCCCTCCATTCAACTCGCGCTGAGGGGAGCTGGTGGTCACAGCACTCGATTTGAAGACATCAGACGCGTCCGCCTGTCGAATCCAGAGCTTGGAACTCGGTCTGCTGCCCGAATTAGGTCTGCGAAACTACTGTATTGTTGGAGTCATCCTGAGAGGTGCTGTGAGTTTTCTGCACTCAACTCCGGCTGTAGGGGGGCTGCAGGGCTGGTAATGACAGGAGTCGACTCGCAGACATCAGACGCGTCCGCCTGTCGCATTGAGAGCTCACAAAATATTTACTATGAGTCGGAATGTTGGTAGGTGCTCGGTGTTCTCAACTTCAGTCGAGCTGGAAGCTCTACGAGTCTCCCGGCGGTAACCAAGGTTGACGGTTCACCGCCGGCGTCCAGTTCAGAGCTTCCCAGGGAAGGTTTCCAGCGTCCCAGAGCTCCTTTACGCGAGGTTTCCAGCGTCTCCACGCACGGTAAACGGCGTGCGTCAGGCCGCCCTCTCACACGCGTAAACCGCGCGCGTGAGCGGCCCAGGGGGCGAGACTCCGGGCGCGCGCGGCCCCGGGGCGAGCATTCGGGGTTGGTACTCGCGCGGCCCGGGGGGCGAGACCCCGGGCGGCGTTTGGGGCCCTGAGCAGGGCGGTAAAAGGCTCCGACCTGAGCAGGTCGTTAAACTGCTCCAGGGGGGGGAAGGGGCTTCCGGCACTGCTGGAAACCCCTTCCCCGGGTAGGGGGCGAAGGGGGGGAGAGGCTTCCGAATCCGCGGGAAACCTCTCCCCCCCGGGGCGAACGCCCTGGGAGGTCCGAAGGGGGCCCTCGGGGGCTCTTTCCGGATCCATCGCCAACTCCCGGGGAAGAAAAACACATTAAAAAGAAAAACGCGGACGGGAGGGAAGGGAAAGGAAGAAGAAGAAGAAAGCAGCAGAGAGGGGGAGGCGCCAGGAAGGAGAACACCGGAGGAGGGCGGGGAGGGAAAAGGATAAAGCGGGAAGAGAGAAGAGGGCAGGGGAAGATGTGGGGGGAGGATGCGGCGGCGACGACGACGACGACGAACCGCCCGCGCCCGCTGGCTCGCCAGCGCCCGCACCGATCCCGCGCGGGCCGCTCCCGGGACCCCCGCGCGCTCGCGCGGCGGGCGGGGCGCGCCGGGCGGGCGGGCCGGTCGCTCCGGCGGCCGCGGCGCGCGCACAAGCGCACACGCGCGCCACACACACACACACACGCGCACGCACGCGCGCACACTGGATTGGACGGTCGCTCCCAAGGCGGCCGTCCTTGGTAGCGTCCAAAACCCGGATAGCAAAGAGGCACTTACATAAACGAGCATACGCACATGAGCACGCGCACACGAACACACACATACAACCACATATACATACACAAGAACGCACATATACGCCAGCATGCTCCACACACACGCACCCATACACACACACGCACGCGCAACACATCAACACGCAAACGTCGACACACACGCGCAAACGCGCACGCACAAACACACAGCACATCTCACACACACACAGAGGGACGCGCACACGCACACCAATCACACATGCACATACACACACGGGGGCACACACAAACACTCACACGTACACACGCACACACACACACACACGCACGTACAACCCACGCACACAGACGCACACGCAAGCATCCAGGGAAACCCACGCACTGACGACCACACGATGACGCACGCACCGCAGCCACCTCAGCGCCCCCCTCCGCGCTCCCCTGCCGCCCCCACGCGCCCCCGCCCTCCCCGCCGGCGCTCCGGAGGGGGGAGGCGCCGCCCCATTTTGGGGCCGGCCCTCTCTCCGCTCCAACCACTCCGCCCTCGCGGAGCGCCGGGGGGGGGAGGGGGGAGGGGGGAGGGGGGGCGCGCGGACGGCGGCACCACACCGCGCGCGCACGCGCACACGCACATTCGCAGACGAACACAGACGCAGGATAGCAAACAGGCAGTCACACAAGCAAGCACACGCACATAGGCACGCACACACGGAGACACACAGACTAATACACAAGAGTACACGCGTACGCCAGCATGTTCCACACACATGCGCACATACACACACATACACACACACGCACACACACATCCACACGCGAACGTCCACACACACGCGCAAACGCGAACACACAAACACACATACATACACAAGAACACACATACGCCAGCATGCTCCACACACACACGCACAAATACACACACACGCACACAGACACACATCCACACGCAAAGGTCAAAACACACGCGCAAACGCGCACACACAAACACACAACATATCACACACGCACACACGGACACGCACACGCACGCGGATCACAAGAGCACATACACACACGGGGGGCACGGGGCGCCCCCGCCCTCCCCGCCGGCGCTCCAGAGGGGGGAGGCACCGCCCCATTCTGTGGCCCGCCCTTCCTCCACTCCAACCACTCCGCCCTCGCGGAGCGCCCGAGGGGGACAAGGGGGGAGGAGGGGGCGCGCGGAGGGCGGCACATGCGCAGACGAACACAGACGCAGGATAGCAAAGAACCAATCACACACGCAAGCACACCCCTATTCACGCACACAGCTACACACCGGACAACTCAAATCCATAACATACCAAGAGCAACGCACGTAAATCCAGCTGCTCCACACACACGCACACATACACACATACACACACGTGCGCACACACGTCCACACGCAAACGCACACACACTCACGCACACACGCGCATGTGCACCCAGACACACGCAGGGGCACACACACACATACGAGACACACGCGCCCCCCCCCCACCCACCCGCCCACCCGCCCCCACACACGCATACACACACACACGCACAAGCGCACACACAGACGCAATGGCGAACACCCACGGATAACCACGCACAGACGACAACGTGGTGACAGACTCATTCCCCGACTGGTCAGCGCACTCTTCCACCGCGCCCCCAAGCCCCCCCCACGCGCCCCCGCCCTCCCCGCCGGCGCTCCGGAGGGGGGAGGCACCGCCCCATTTTGGGGCCGGCCCTCCCTCCACTCCAGCCACTCCGCCCTCGCGGTGCGCCGGGGAGAGGGGTGGAGGGGGAGAGGGGGGGGCAGGAAGGGGCGGGGGTGCCAGCGCCATGCGCCCACACACACACACACGCACGCACACGGGCACACGCGCACTTTTCCTCAGGGAGCGCGCAGTGTCGCACACGTACGCAAGCATGCTCCACACACACGCACACACACACACATCCACACGCAAAGGTCGACACCCACGCGCAAACGCGCACACACAAACACTCAACACATATCACACACACACACACACCGCGGACACACACAAACACACAAACACACCAGACACACACAAACACACTGACACACACACACACACACGCACACACGCTCGAGCACACTCACATCCACACGCGCCCACTCTTACACACACACGAACAGACACGCGCACAAACAGAGATACAAACAGAGATGCATACAGACACACAGACAGACACACACACACATACCCACGGACACACAGACAGCACACAGACAGACAAACAAACAGGAGCCAAAACCACACAGACACACAGACACACCCACACACACACTTACACACACGACCGGCCAGCAGAACCGCACAGCAACCAAACAACCCGCCAGCGCACACGACAATGCCACGCACTGCCAAAACTCCCCATGCACCTAAGCACCCAAGACCACACAATGCAAGACGGAACTGCGCCTACAGGGGCCCGTGCCATCCTCCAGTGGCAGCCCAAGCGCCCGGGCGCTTGAACGGCAGAGCTCTGTCAACGGCGCACCCAGGGCCGGCGAGCGCCGCTGCGCACGAGGCGCAGCTCTCAGAGAGCCGCGTCCGACACCGCCACGATCGTTGGCTCGTCATCTCCACCCCCGCGCAGGCGGCGCAACGTCTGTCGCAGCCTCTCCTCAGGCCACTTGCCAATGCCGACGGGCACGTCCAGCCGACGCACTACGAGAGCTCCAACGACTTCTCCGACCAAGTCCTGCCGCTGGTTGTGCTCGGCGATGGCCAGGCGCTGCCGCCTCTCTTCAGGATCCTCCTGCCGCGCGCGATCCTCCGCAGCAGCGTCGGCGATATCCCGCGTGCTCGCGCGGCTGCCACGCTCCCCGCGCTCGCCGCCCGACGACAGGGCCGAGGCCGCACTGGGCGCGCCAGCCCCTCCAGCACCGTCCCCGCCCCCTGTCGGCGCCCTCGCGGCGACGCCATCGCTGGCGGTCACCCTGGCGGATTGCCCCTCCGCGGGCCCCCCGCGGGCGCGCCACTCGCGCCAGCCTCGGGGGCGCCGCGCGCGGGGCCTTGCCTGCATGCCTTCCCTCCGGAGCCGCCTCTACACGCGCCGCGCCCCCCCGCCCGCTTCCGCTGGCAGACCCAGAGCCTGCTCGCGTGACGACCGCGGCCCGCCCCGCGCCCTCGCCAATCGTGCCAGCCTCGGCCGCGGGCGCCGCCGTGCCTGCCTGCTTCTTCCTGAACGCCTTCAACTTTCTCTCCGGGATGGGCCCGTCCACACGCCCATGCCAACCATCTCTGTGTTGCTGCTGGAAATGCTGCCCGCAGAAATCCCGCATCCCTGCTTTGGCGCGCTCCGGCATTGTCCGCCAGCTCCGTTCGCCCAGGTACGAGCCATGCACTTAGCGGTGTCAATGTTTTCTGGCGTAAAGCGACGCCATTCGCCCCCCGCGAGCGACGCCCCCGCGCCTGGCTGGACTCCAGCAGGAGCCGGGTCCGCGGACGGAACGCCCGAGGCCCTGCCAGCGTCGTCGTCCTCGTCGCCCGTGCTGCCAGAGCCGGCGGGGACAGCCCGCGCTTCTTGCCCCTGCGCAATGGCTGCTGCGGCTGCCCCGAAGCGCCGGGGTCCCCGTCGCCAGCGCCAGGATCCCCGCCACCCGCCCGACGCCGCTTGCTCGGTGGCTCGCCCCCCGACGCCTGCTGCCCGGCGGGCGCACTCGGCGGCGCAGACGGCGCGGCAGGGGCGCTGGAAGCAGCGCCGCCGCCGCCATCGCCGCTCCCCGCAGACCCCGCCGCGCGCCCGCCTGCATGCCCGAGAGGCGCAGTCGGCGGAGCCGGCGGCGCCCCAGAGGGTCCCGCACCACCGCTGCCGCTTGCGCCCCCCGGAGACCCCGCCGCCGCGCGCCCGCCGCCTCCGCCCCGCGGACCCGCCCTGCGCACATACGCAAACACATAGGCGCCAACGTGCACCTGGTGGTCTCTGGCAATCTGCGCCCAAGTCCTGGGCTGAACAGCTTCGTCGTCGAATTTGGCGTATTCGTTCACACCACGGCTGCACACGCATAATAATGGCCGCTCTTCGCGCTTTCGCCCTGATGCACAACGACCCCAGAGAAATCGTACTCGCACTCGGCATCCACAGGCCGCAGAATCTGAGGAAAGCGCACAGGGCGTCTGTCGCACCACTCGCTCCGATCAGCGCGCGTGACCACCCGCTCCACGGTCGCGAAGAGCACCGGCGGCGATCGCTCCCAGCGATTGCCCGTATACACCCTGATGCCTTGACAGACCCCGGCCGCCTCCCTCTGCGCACGACTGAGGTGTGCGTGCGCCGGACATCCTTGACCTGGCCCGCCAATATGCCTCAATTCCAGTCGGATCAAATCCTCCAGATCGCAGGCCCCCCGGTGGTCGGGGCGAGCAATTCGGAAGGACTTAACCATCTTCAGGCGCGAATCAATCACCCCCGTGTCCGAACTTGCCCGGCACACGTCGCATCGCCTCCGCTGCCGCAAAGCAATGCCGCAAACGTTCTGCTGGAGCGCAGTGCGCGCACCGTGATGCGGTGTCGGTACTTGATATCCAGCCTCGGTGACAGCACGAAGGGCGGCCAGGAAGAACTCTGACGCGTCGCATTGCTTCGGTCTCCCTTGCTGATCGAATTCTGTGAATTCTCGCTGACTGAAAAGCCCCGCGCGCGCGGCAGTAGCGAGCGGCGCGACGGCGTCGACCCCCACGCCCTGGACAGAGAGAGCCGCGGCCTGAGCTCCGAGCGCACACACCGGGCAAGTTTCTGTGTTCAAAGGTCAATTCTGGCCGTGCTCGTGGAGAAGCCGACGGAAGGGAGCCAGGCGCAGCAGCACCTGCGCGACTGCGCTCACGAAGCAAGTATTGCCGAGGTTTGCGATGCCCACGCCAGAGCCGTGGCCGCAGTGCAACTGCAGCTCCCTGGTGACATCCTCCTGGGACACGCCGTAGGCTGCCATGCACAGATCCCGGTCCAGCGGGAGCAGCTCTGGCGGCTCTGCACCATCGCCAACAGTCGCCGCCGTGCGAAACATGTCCCCCCAATGATCCCTCGGCACTACGGCGCCCCTACCAGCACCGCGGCCGCCACCCGCGCGCCCGCGCCCCCGCGAAACAGCGCTCCCCGTCGACGATGCCGCCGCCGCATCTCCGGCCCCCGTCGCGTCGCCGCCGCGGCCGCGGCCCCTGCCCCGCCCCGCAGGCCCAGCGTCCGGCGCAATGTATGCCGGCTGCACCGTCAGAGCCTGGCCCGGGCGCAGCGCGTGCGAGGGCAGAGGCGTATGCACAGACGCCGCAGGGGCCGCCTCCCCGTCCGAAGGAGCTGATCCGACGTCGTCGTCGTCGTCGCCCGCCCCCTCACCGACGCCCGCCGAGCTCCCCGCGGCACGAGACGGGCCCAGCGGCGACGGCGGCGGCACCGGCGGCGGCGCGGGCGCCGAGCTCGACTCCTGGGCGCCCCGTGCGGCGGGCCCATCCCCCACGTCCCAGCCGTAATCCTGCGCCCCTTGCTTCGCGATTTCGAAACTCTCCCCCATCTTTTTCTCAAAGCGTTGGACCCCTTCGCGGACGTACTGCGGCGGGCCCCGCTGCAGGATGTCCCAGGGCGGCAGATTGTAGACGAGCACGCGGTGGGCCACGCGAACGCGACTGAGCATGACGTACAGGTGCAGCCACCAATCATCGGCGCCCATGTTCATGGGCTTCTGGAGCACCATGGTGGCCGCATCCATACCCAGGCCCTGCGCAGTCTGCGCGGTGCGAACTTTCTCTGGCAGCAACGGGATCTGGTACCTCGTAACCTTCACCTTCCGAAGCTTTCGCTCGCCATCGTCGTCGTAGTGATGGTTCCACTCCCAGGACGCCCTGTGCGGCGCGATCTGCACGACCCCTTGCCCAAACCCAAAGTCCTTCTTGAGGCCATCAAACTCGACGAGGACACCGCGCGGCAAACGCTTGCATCGATAATAACCGAGCCGGTGGGCGTCGTGAAGCTTCTTTTCGCGCCAATCCGCGTCCGGCGTCTCGAACTCCTGCGGGTGGAACCTCACGTCCTTGACTACCCCCACTGCGTCCTGCACGATCTGGTGCTTCGCCGACAACTTCACGTTCAGCCGCACACGCATGCCGATGTACAGCGGGCACATGCCGATGAGGTGACCAGTGTTGTTCACGTTCGGCACCTGCAGCAAGGCCTTGTAATGCTCCTCAACGAAGTCCCTGTTTGGAGGCAGGTCCACGGCCTGCACGTACAGCAGCATCTGCCCTTTATCCCTGGCCTCTCGCACGGCCCGATACTGCATCTGCCTGTGCACGGCCCCCCAGGCGATGCCCATCTCGAACCCGTCCTTGACATGGGGGTCCTGCAGCCGCTTGTCGTTCTTACCGGGTCGGACCACCCACCCTTGCACCACCATTTTCTGCTCGGCCGTAAACTTCTTGCCCTGCCTCATGGTCTTCAAGAACCCGGGCATGAAAGGGCAGGGCGCGTGCGGAGTAACGAGAAGGTCCTTAAAGCGGTGCGTCTCGTACAGAAACATAGCGTGGGTGACACCGTCCAGGAACATGGACTGCCCATTGCGGACGTGAATCGGCGCCTCGGGCGACTCACGCTGCAGCAAGGAAGACCTTCTGCCCTTGCCGCTCACCGGCCCCAGCTGATAAAAATCCCCCAGGAACATGACAATCGGAACCTTCCCGAACATGTGCCCCCGCGCCATGTACAGGTTCACATCGCAGTTATACTTAGCCTTACGGGCTTTGCACATGCGAAACGATGCAGCGCCGAGAAGCGCAGGCGGCACCATGGACACCTCCTCCACGATGACGGCCTTGAGAGCGTTCATGCGGTCCACGAAATCATCCTCGACTTTCTGCCCGGAGAGCCTAGCGATGGTCAAGGCCTGCTGCCCGCTCAGCCCGAAGCCGCTGTGGATCGTCTCCCCCCCGATGACGCGCGCAGCGCTGTTCGACGAGGCCACAGCGATCTCCGATCCCTTGCCGAACACCTCGGCGAACAGACGCCGCAGCAGTTTCACCACCTCCGTCTTCCCCGTCCCGCCCTCCCCGTGCAGCAGGAGAGCCATCTGCTCCACCGGCTTGGGGCTTTTTCCGCTGTCCACATCTTGCTGGTATGCCACGATGGCCTCCACCTGGCCCACGACCAGGGCGACCACCGCATTCTGCTCCTTATTGAACGTCACGGGGTTGTCCGCCCTGGTCGCCCACTCGTTAAACAGCCCCTCCGCGATGTCGCGCGCCCGCCGCGGAGGCTCCGCGTCGCCGGCAACCGCGGGCGGCGGCGGCCGACCAGGCACGAGCACGGCAGGCGCCGAACCCGCGATGCCGCTCCGCCCGTCGCCATCCCCAGGCAAGCCCTCAGCTCCCTTTTTCCTGTATCGGAACGCCTCCTTCTGCTGTGCTTTGCCCTCCTCGAACTGAGAGTCGCCCAAGTCGAGACCGCAGAAGCCCGTCTGCGTTCCAGTACTCGCGGCAGCAGGCTGAGGCTTATGGTCTTTCGTATAGCCCTCAAGGAAGATATTCTTATAGACCAAGCTTTGCGACGACCCACGAATCTGCTCCAACTGGGCCACCGCGGGCACCTGGCTATCCGGCACGGCGAACGCGGGCATCTGTCGGTGCGCCGCCCACGCTTCGTCCGCCTCGCCCTCGTCCACCTCCTGAGCCAAACCGTCCGGCGCTCCGCCGCCGGCGCCCGCCCCCTCCTCCTCGTCCGCCTCCCCGGCAGGCCGATTCCCCACTGCCTGCAGCTCAGCAGACTCCTCGAAATCCTTTGCCTCCGGACGGATCTTGATTCGCGGCCGCCCTTTCGCCTCCGCCTCCACGTCGAGGTTCGTCGCGACCTGGACGGTCCAGCGTGCCATGAACTCGGCGGCGCTGGGCTGCTGTGCAAAATGGCCCGGGCCCTCCTCTGAGCTGCGTTTCAGATCAATGTCCTCGATCGTGAACCACTTTCCAGCTCGCCGCTCGCACTCCTCGTACTGCCTGGACAACGCCACCTGCTTCGCCCACCACTCCTCCCAGGCAGGCCGATGCTTCCCGACCGCGTTGACACCGGCCCTGTAGGGCGCGCAGGCCGCAGCCCCCTTCTCAGCCGGCTGCAACGGACGGAAAATCACAGACTTGAACAGCGCGTTCACCTCTGGGTCTTTCTCCTTCGAAGGCATCGTGAAGCCGAAGAACTTGGGCACCCTGAACGGCGCGCCGACGCGGAGCTTCTGCACTCGGGAAGCGGCGGCCGGGTGCGTGTCCGCGAACGCGTGCGTCTCGAAGTCCTGCGGGTCGAAGTGGAGCGGGTTGGCCTGCGCGGTGTACACGTACATGGCGTAATGGTACATGCCCATGGACTTCAAGGGCTCCCTGTCGCCGCGATGCAGCCAGTCCATCTTCATGTCGTGGTCCAGCCGCGCGCTGTATTCGACACCCTGCTGCTGCTCCTGCTCGGGCTGCCCCCCCCCAGCAGCACCGGCAGCCGCGCCCACCCCGACAACGCCGTCGACGACACGGGCGTGCAGCGTTGCGCGCGCCTCGTCCAGCGCATCCATGACACCGCCGCCCCCCTCGCCGTCCACTTCTCCCGCGGCCGGCTGGTCCACCTCGATGTGGTCTGCGCGCGGGTCGGTCCAGAAGTCGTCCTTTTTTCTGATGAACGGCGGAGCTTGCCTGGAACGCCAGCGCCACGATCCCCTTGCAATACAGAGTCCAGGTGTCATGGGAGCAATAGCACTCGTGGCCATACTGCATCTGGAACATCATCTCGGGCAGCTTCTTCAGGAGCGCCCGGTGCGAGCTGGTCGTGAGCTTGATGACAGTTCGCCTGGCAGAGTCGAGCACTCCGCCCCAGCCGCTGCGACGAGCGGCAGCAGCGGCCCGGGCCCCGTCGACGTCCTCCTCGCCCTCCGCCTCCGCCGCCTCATCCGCCTCCCGCTCCGCCTTCTGCTGGAGTCGGAGCCACTCCAACCCGGTGCTCTGCGCGTGCAGCACTCCGAGGTCTCCCGCGATCGGCCCCGCCTTGGTCGTGTAGTCCGTCTGGTAGTGCGCCATATTGATGGCGTCCATGAACACGGCCTCCAGCGAGTGCAACACGTGCTCCCGCAGGCTGCCGGGCGGACCGCTGCCGCTCGCGCCAGCAGCTGCGGCGGCGGCGGGCGACGCGGGCGTGCTCGATGCAGGGCTGCCAGACGCCGCCGCGCGCGACGCGGCGCGGCCTGGCGCCCGCGACCTCGGCTCTGTCTCGACGGCTGATTCTGGCAGCTCGCGCTCCGCGCGCCGGTCGCTGTAGTAGCCCAGGCCCTGCTCCCCCTTCTTGAACACGAACCCGGGCCGGCTGCCGTCGTAACACGAAGCCGCGCTGAACCCAGCGATGTCCTCGAATTCCGGCGTCGGCGGAGGCGGCGGATCCAAGCCATACGCATCGGCCAAATCCCACGGCTCGTCATCCTCTTCTCTGAAGCCCCAGATATCCCCCGCGTTCGGATCGTCCATCGTGGTCGGCGCCCCGCCGAGCAAACCTCCTCCCCTGGGCAGGCCGAGGCGGCGCCCCACGGGCACGCGCCCGCCCCCCGCCGCAGCCGCGCGCGCCGCCCCCTCGGCCGCCCCGCCCCCGCCCTGCGCTGCGGCCGACGCCCCGGAACCCGTGGAACCTCCGCTCTGCCCGGTGCCCTCGTCGCAACCGGTGCCGCCAGTCCCGGCGCCAGCCAGCGCGTCCGATGCCTCGCCGACAGGCTCGGCGAACGCACCGGGCTCCGGAGGCGGCGGCACAACAGGGTCGCTGGCGGGCGCGCCCCCGACGCTGTCGTCGCCCGGCAGGTCGAGCACCACGCGGTCCAGGCACTGGACGTCCAGGTTGCTCCGCAGACACACCTGGCCCACAGGGTTCGTGCTCCCGTGGCACGGGTGGTACCGCACCACGTCGACGCGACCAGCTCTGCCGTACCGGTTGCAGCGGTGCGGCCACGGGCCGTAGCCTTCAGCCGGAACGTCGTCCAGATCCAGGCGCTCGCCAGGAGGGTTCCACTCCCCCTCCTCCAACGGACCGCACGCGTACTGAACCTTCGCATCTTCCGGAAGCACCAAATCCTTCCCCTTGCGCAGGCGCCGCCAGACGAAGGCGGCGGCAGGACGCTTCCTGGACGGGTGGCTGTAGACCGCAGTCTCGTACTCGTGGTAGAAGCCGAGCCGGCACACCTTGCAGTGCTGAGGCACATCGTCGTTCGTCTTGTGCTTCCAGCACGTGGGACCGCACCTGTGCAGGTGGCCACGGATGATACACTTGCGCGCGTCCCGCGCGAAGCAGCGCGCCCAGGTCCGCGCCTCATCCCCCGGGCACTCAGCAAAGTGCATGGCCGCGGCGCCGTCCGCGCGCACCACGCGGTACGCAGGCTTGCGGCGGTACTGCGGCTGCAGCGTCACGTGCGCACCCGTGAGAGGCTCTCCAAATACCGCCGGGTACTGTGCCCGCTGCTCATGGGGATCGGGCTCTGGATCTGCCAGCGGCGCGAACGGGCGCTGCCGGAGCGGACCCTCTATTGCGGGCTGCTGCTCCAGCATCGCCCGCTCCTCCACGAGATCGACGTTCATCATGGCCGCAACCTGATTCCGCAGCTCTTCTGTGGACAGTTGGTTGTCAGCACGGACGGAGCGGCGGCCCTCTTCGTACGCCCTCTTGCACAACTTCCCGAGCTGACGACGCGAGGCGCCAGCGATGGTATCGTACTTCAATTGGAGGTCGCTCTCCTCTCGCTTCCCGTCCGCGAACGCGAGACGTCGATCCCGCGGGCCGAGCGGAAGCGGCGGCAGACGGTCCGGCCCGTCCAAGCCCAGCTGCCGGCCCACCTCCTCCGCCGCGTCGAACTGCACGCTGCCGACCCTGGCGAGCACGGCCTCCCTCCACCTCCTCAGACGCTCCTCGAGGCCTTCGACGTCCCCCGCGCGCAGCTTCGCGAGGAACGCGCCGGTCATCGGGTGCAGGCGCCACAGGTGGATGTGCGGATGGATGCCGCCGCGCCCCTGCGACTCCACGGGTCCGAAGAACGCGCGGACGAGCCCGAACGCTCCACACGCTCCCGTGGCGGCCACGCCGTCGGAGACGCCCGTGGCCCCGCGCTGCCGCGTGACGCCGACGACATGCTCCAGGAACAGTTCCAGCATGAGGTTCGTGACCATGGCCTGCGACACCGGGTCAGCGGCCACCCGCCGCAGCTTGTCCCGCGTTGAGGGCATCACAGGAGCAGTCTCCTCCAGCAGCCGCCATCGCTGTACGGAGGCGCCCTCGTACATCAGGGACACCATCAGGTTCCGAGTGTCCGCGATGTTCGGCGTCGTGAACACCAGGGGCGGCCCGAAGAGCCGGGTGTAGCTGGTACTGATGTGCCGCAGCGTGGTCCGGTGCGCGTCGGACCCGACGACATCACGGTTGCTGAGCAGCATGCTGCGCAGCGCGCTCTTGACGTTCCGGGGCAAGCCCTCGAGGCCCAGGGCCTCCTTGATGCCCGCCCCCCTGCCGAGCACGGCCACGACCTGCGCCAGATCCTCCGGCGTCAGTGCGGCGAGGTCCGCGATGCTTTCCCCCAGACGCTGCTTGCGCACGAATAACCTAGCCGACTGAATGATAGCCTTTCTGCGCCAGAGGCAATACTGGGCCGTGAGCAGGTCCGCGTGGCGACGCCAGCGCGGCACGGGCGACTCAGACGCGGCGGGCGCCCGCGCAGCGTCGGGCGCGGGCGCCCGCGCAGCGTCGGGCGCCGAGACGTCGTCGGGGACCTCGTACTCGAGCTCCTCGCGAGCCATGAGGCACCTGCACCACTCGTCGTACGTCAACTTCGCCTCCCTGTCGAGTCCGAAGACGCCGTCGCCGTAGGGAAACGCGACGGGGTCGAAAGCACTCCAGAAACCGGGGGAGAACATGCTGACAGGCTCGGTTCCAGTGGGCACGACGACCCGCACCGCGCGCCTCGCCCCCCCGCCCTCAGCGCCCCCGGCCGGCGCGCCGCCGCCGCCGCCGCCGCCGCCGGCCGCGCGCTTCCCGGCGACTCCCGGAGGAGGCCGCGTGGCCTGAATCTTCTGCTCCGTCTGCTCCAGCTTCTTCGTGAGCGCCTCCTTGTTGCAGTTGGTGAGCGCCTTCGCAGCCTTGTGGGCCTCTTTCGCGGCTTCCGCCAAGCGCAGGTCGGAATCTCGGTCCTGGAAATTCTCCATGTCGTCGAACTGCCGCGTCAGTGCCTCCACACGCCGCTTCTCGCGCGCAATCACCTCCGCCTTCTGGAGGCTGAGGTGCACGGTCTGCCACTGCTTGTCCAGATCGGCCAGCATGTCGGCGTCCGCGACGGCGGCGCAGTACTCGCCCTCCTCGACACCCTCGCCGCCCTCTCCCTCACCAGCCTCGCCCTCGTCGCCCTCTGAATCCTCCCCGCCAGCGCCAGCCGCGTCCTCACCGGTGGGATCCCCGCACCCGCCCCCTGCCTCGCCCCCGCCGTCAGCCGCCGCGTTCGCTTCGCCCTCCGCGCTCGCTGCGCCTGCACTCGTCCGCTTCGGCGGGGCCGAGCCCGCGCCGGGCTGCACGGCATCGGCCGGGCCCTCCTGGCGAGCGTCGCCGCCCTTACCCCCCACGGCCACGCACGCCGCGAGACAGCGAGGCAGGCCCAGGAGCGAGGAGCCGTCGCCATCGCCGTCGCCCTCGGGGTCCGCAAAGTTTCGCGCGGCCTCTTCGTCCCACCGCACCGCGGCGTACTGCTCGTTCGTGTCGCGGAGGTACTCGTAAGCGCGCCTGAAATCGGCGAGGGGCACGCCGAGCTCCTCCAATAGCGCCTTCTGCAGGGTGGCGGGGTCGGACCCCGCGAAGACAATCTGCACGAACTCGACGAGGTCGCTCTCCCGCGGCGGCAGCGACAGCACCTGCCGGCCGCCGTCCGCCTGCGGGAACGCCACGAAGTTCCCCACGTACGCCTTGATCTTCTGGTCGATCGGAGCCCACTCACCAGAGTCGGCCTTGCAGTTGAACCGCCGCACGATGCCCCGCGCGATGGGCAGCAGAAGCTTCGCGCCCAGCGTGAGATTCCGCAGCGGCGGTGGCAGCCGACCGATCCAGAGATCGTTGGCCAGCGCGCAGGGCGGCATCGTGGGCAACCTCTTGGAGAGCGCGCCGTGACACCCTGCGCAGATGGGCACCTTCTGCTTCGCGTCGGCCACGAGCACCCCGTCTGACTGGCGCCTGTCAATCTTGAAGCACTTCTTGTGCAAGAGCCACAGCTTCCCGTCTGGGCCAGGGTCGCGCACTGCGGACGCCTCCAGCTCCTCGAGGGGGATGCCGCCCGGGCGCTCGACGCCGTTGGGGCCCTCGCGCACGAAGCGCCACCGAGCGTGGTACCGTGCCGGGTCCAGCAGCGCGTGGGCGCGCTGCCGCTGCGTCAGGCGCATGGCCTGCGCCTGCGCGCCCGCGGCCTCGGATGCCTCTCCCCTCGCCGCCTCGAGCTCGGCGCGCGCGGGCGGCTTCGGCACCTGGTCGCAGAGCAGCGAACGCTCCCTGGCGCCGTCCGGCTGCTGCCAGAAGTGCACGCGCTGCAGCTCGTCCGCCCAGTGGAGACGAGCGCAGACGCAGCACGCGACCCTCGAGCGCACGGCGCGGCGACTCTGCCCGGGCTCGGGCCCCTCGACGTCCGACGCCGCCGGCGCAGCGCCCAGCGCGTCCAAGTCCACGGGCGGCATGTCCACGCCCGCGGGCGGCACGGCCCCGTCCGCGCCTGGCGGCTTCCACCAGGCGCGCGGCGCGTCCGGCGCGGCAGCGGCGGCGGCGGCCTCCCCCGAATCGGCGGGCGCTGCGCAGGCCGGCCAGTCGTGAGACCCCGTGACGAGGTGCTCAGAGAAGGCCTCCACGCACTGCCGCCACTCCTGGGGCCTCACGGGCCGCACGTCGTCGTCCTGCTGGGGCCACTGCTCGGCCAGGTAGAACAAGCGCTTCCTATACTCCGGCCACCCGTGGTGCTTTTCGTGCACGTGCGTCATGAAGCCGGCATGCGTGGCGAAGTTCTTGTCGCAGAGGCGGCACGGGAACGGCGGGAGAGCCTCCGGGGCCTCTTTAAATGCCCGCAGAGGACGGCGCTCGCCACACGGGAGGGCCACATACTCGGGCTGGAGCCTGGGCACGCGCGCCTTGCGAGCGGCAGCGATGGCCGGGGTCGGCGCGGGCGGGGCGCCGCCGGCATCCGTCTCGCGCTTCCGCGCCTCCTTCACGGCCAAGCCATACCGTTCCGGGCACTCGCGCGTCAGGGAACTGTGGCGCTGGTCCGGGTCCCACTCCCCAAAAGGTCGCTGCTCGGGTCTGCCGTGGCTCCCACAGAACTGCCCTTCGCCTTTGCAAGAAGGCCGGCACTGCCCGAGCACGTGCACGCCCCGGTGCGGGTGCCAGACGCGCGCGACGCACCTGCCAGCGACGCACGGCGCGGGGTCCAGGAGCCAGGCCGGCAAGGTGCCCTCCTCGCTCACGTGGGGGTCATCCAGAGCCACGTTCACCTCCACGTCCCCTGCCTTCACTGTCTTCCCTCTGAGACGCTCCTCCTCTTCCTTCCGCAGCCGCTCCTGCTGCAACCGCTCCTGGTCCCTTCTCGCCGCCCCGCGAGTCCGCGGCCCTGGGCCCTCGGGGGCTTGCCTCTTGGGTCCGCCGCCGAGCAGCCGACCCGCGCCCCCGCCCGCGCCCCCGTCGCCGTCGCCGCCCGCGCCACCGTCGCCCGGCCCCTGCGCACCAGAGCCCGACCCCGACGCTGGTCCACCGTTCGCACCGCTGCCCGAAGAGGACCCGCCGCCGCCGCCGCCGCCCCCGGAAGAGTCGTCGCCGCCGCCCCCTCCTCCCACCACCTCATCCCCGCACCCCGCCAGCCGCAGCCATTGGCTGCATGTCCGGTCCAACCAGATGCGCACGAATTCCTGCGAATACTTCGTCGCCACCCTTGCAACACCCCGCGCGAGCTTCGCTTCCTTGAAATCGGGCTCCCCGCGCCGATCGGCGAACGCGTCCGGCCAGACACCGCCGTGACGGGCACGGAAATCGTCGAGGGCAATCAGAACGTCCTTATCATTCTTTGCGGCCGCGTCGTCCTTCTCCACCGCGGCGAGCAACGCGGGATCCCTCTCGAGCGCAGCGAGCAGGCGCTGCTGGTCCAGGTCCCAGTGCCCCGCGGCGAGGTTCCACGTCAAGCCCACGCCCGCCCGCTCCCGGCGCACGAAAGCCGCCACCTGCCGCGCCGCCTGAGGCTTCAGCTTGAGGAGCTGCTGCCAGACGGGCCACTCGGGGATCGCCTGCGGCTTCAGGTCCGCCAAGTACACGGGCGGCTTCAGGTCGCCACTCGGGGACCGCCGCGCGCCCTCCGCGGCCTCCACCCTGTACATTATGTCGCGGTCGCCCTCGAGCTGCTGCAAGCGCGCGGCCAAGGCGTCGCCCATGCGAGCGACGCCGCCGCGCGCGCGGCACCAGGCCCGCAACAGCCAGAGCTCCGCGGGCACGTCGCCCGGCTCGCCCGTGTAGTAGCCGCGCCGCCCCTGGGGGAACGTGTCGGCGTCGAAACCCGACTCCACGGCCTCGGAGAAGAACGCACGGCCAGGGCCGGCCCACGCTTTCGGGATACCGAAGACGCGCGGCCAGGGCGCCAGCCTGCTCCCGTCGGGCCCCGCGCGCTGGTACCACGGCTCCAGAGCGTGTCGCTGGTCCAGCTGCACGCTCGCTTCGCAGTTGTCCTGGTGGAAGCACTCGTCCTCCAGCAGCAGACCACGGAACTCAGCGAATCCGTTCTCCCCCCTCGCCGCGCACCGGGCCGCCTGCGCGCGCTTCCTGGCGCGGGCGCGCTCCGCCTCCACCGCCTCGCGCTTCATCACCGCCTGGCTAGGCAGCTTCTTCGGCGCGAAATGCAACCTCTTACACCAACCATCGACCTCTCCGTCGGTCAGCTCCCGCGCGCTCTCGAAATCCTGCTGGCACTTGTAGCAGAGGAAATCGGAGGGCAGGCGCAAGAGCACGCTGCCGTGCACCGGGGCGCCAAGAGCGCCGTCCAGCCGCGCCTGCTCTGCGCACCGCGCCTGGCGCGTCGCCTCGCGCACCTCCCCCGGCCTCCAGACCTCGCCCTCGGCGGCGTCCAGCGACGGCAGCAGCGGCGCGCGGACAGGCCCCGGCTTGCCGTCGTCGCGGAGCGGCGCGCGCCAGCGCAGCGGCTCGCGACGGCAGCAGACCCAGACCTCGCGCTCCACGCCCTCCTGTTCGAGCCGTTGGAGCAGGCGCTGCCACTGCTCCCAGGGCTCCCGCACGTCCGAATTGGGCACGGGCGTGCGGCGCAGCAGCTCGGGGTCGGCCCTGCGCAGGCGCCGGATCGCCTGCGACCGCGCCACGTTGTCCTGCGCCGTGGCCGCGTCGAGCCCCAGGGCGACGTCCCGCAGCCGCTCCAGCTCCGCCACCTGCCGCTGCAGCTCCGCGTCCGGGGCCTCCCCCGCGAAGAACCTGGGCGCGACGGGCACATACGACAGCATGCAGGTCGCCAGCACGTACCGCACGAAATCCTCGTGCTCCCTGGGGAGCTCCTCCTCGTCCGCCATGCCCCGCGGCTCCTCCTCCGCGTCCGCCATCTCTGCGTCCCCCTCCTCCTGCTCCCTCCGCTCCTCGTCGCCTTGCTCCTCCTCCTGCTCCCCCTGCTCCTGCTCCTCCTCTTCCTGCTCCTCTTCCTCCTGCTCCTCTTCTTCCTCCTCCTCATCCTCCTCCCCGAGCGCCTCGCGGCGCGGCTCTTCGGCCGCCGGGGCGGCCATGGCTTCGCGGACCCGCCTGTCTTTGGCCAGGGCAACGAAGACGTCGAGCCCGAGCGGGGCGCCCTGCAGCGCGTCCACGTGCTCCAGCAGGGCGCCCACGAGCGCGGTCTTCACCCGCCGAGCCAGCGCCCTGTCTGCCCTCTGGAACCTGGCGAACATATCCGCCGTGACCTCCGCGCGCCGCTCCTCCGCGAGGCAGTCGGCCGGGTCCTCCTCCTCCTCCTGCTCCTCCTCCTCCCCGAAAGCCTCCTCCTCCTCCTCGGCCGCGCGCTGCAGCAGCTCCTGCCGCCGCGCCTCGAGCGCCTGCGCCTCCGCCTCCCTTCTCTCGGCGTCGCGGCGCGCGGCGGCCGCCTGCGCGTACTTCTGCCGCAGCGCGTCGAAGGTCGCGGGCGCGTTGAAGGACGCCGCGCGGCCCTTCCGCTCGTGGTTCGCGACGAAATTCGCCAGCCTGCGCTCCTCGTCATCCTCGGCCTTCTCCACCGGCATCCTCTGGTTCTTCTCGCACCACGCCTCCAGCGCCTGGGCCTGGATGAGATCCGCGTCCAGCGCCGCCTCCAGCTGCGCGCGCCAGCCCTCGTCCAGGCCCTCGACGCCCCGCGCTCGGACGTTGCCGATCCACCTCGCGAGCAGACGCTCCCGCGCATCGTCGTCGTGACCACCGCTCCGGGGCGCGCGCCCGTGTGTCTCCACGAAAAGCTTTACCTCGAGCACGCGCTCCCGCGCCGCCCGCCGCTGCCACATGCCCCTGTTCACCAGCTCATCGAACCTCTCCTGATTGTCATCGTCCAGCTCGTTCTGGCCTTGGGTGACATGGTCGATCCACTTCGCCAGCTTCGCCTCCTCCTCGTCGTCAGCCCCGCGCTTCGGCAGCTCGTCGAGCACCTCCACGTGCTCCTCGATGCGGTCCAGCATCGCGCGGGCGCGCGCGCGCCTCTCCTCCCGCCGGTCCACGAGCCCGTCGAACCGCGCGCGCCGCTCGGGGGTCAGCACGTTTCACCCACCTGCCCAGCGCGGACTCCTTCTGCGCGGAACGCGGTCGTGCTCCTCCACGTGCCTCGCCAGCTCGCCCAGCATCTCCTCCGAGTGGTCCCGCGATCGCGCCTCCGCGCCAGCATGCTGCACACCGCTCATGTCGATGCCGAGGTGCGCCGCGAGCGCGGCCCTGTGCGCATCGGCCTCCAATCGCACCCGCTTCTGCTGATGAACATCCCATTGCCGAGAGGAAGGCGCGTCTTCGTCGCCCTCCGCCCGCAATCGCGTTGCCAGCTCATGCAACTGATTCCGGGTCATCCGCGCCAACACCTCCGCGTCCACTCCGTCGCGCGCGCCCCCGCGCGCCCCCGGCGCCCCTGCGGCGCCCTGCTCCGCACGGCGCTTCGGCGCTCCGCCCCGCAGCGCGCCACGCCCCGCACCCGCGCGCGGCGACCGCGACGCCGAGCTCGAACGCCCGTGAGCGACGACGCGACACCACGGCGCGCTCTCGGCTTCCCCCCACTCCACGTCACCAGATACCACCGACTCCTCCACCGCGCACACATGACCGCCGTCAAGCCACAGCAGAGCACCAGCGCAGAAACCCGTCGCGTGCCCCAACGACCACGCCACGCGCCCTCCCTCCTGCGCTCCGAACGCTTCCACAGATTCCGCAGAGAACACGCGCACGTGCAGGAAGCGGGAGCGCAAGTGCTGGACCACGACCTCAAGATTCCAGCGCTCCACCAGCGACCCACAGGCGCCCGAACCCTCGTGGTTCTGGCACGCGCGGCCGAAATGCCCCGCGGCGTCGCCCCCCACGAGCTCAGCCACCGCGCTCTGCAGGCACTTCCCACGCCACTCGACGGGAGAACTCCCGCGCGCGCGGCGGTTCCCCCGCCCGCGTCCGCCGCGCGGCCGCAAGCGCGGCGGGCGCGCGGCACCGAATGCACCCACAGACATGGGCACGGCGCCGTCCTGCGTCGCCCCGCTGAGCCCCGCCGGACACGCTCCGAGGGCGATCATGGCGCAGGCAGCGCGCACGGCCATGTCCCCGACGAAGACCTTGCACTCCCGCACCGCCCGGCACTTCGCTCCGCCAATGCCGACGCCCGGCGAGAACCTGCGCGCGCAGACGCGGCGGCCGCCGCACGTCCGCGCCGAGAGCCCGTAGAGCGCGCAGCAGAACCACCTGGCGGTGACGACCGCGACTGCGCGATCGGCCAGCTCGGGCGCGTCCGGGAGCTCCCGCGCGAACACATCCCGCTGCCGCCACCAGCGCGCCGCCGCGACCTTCCTCGTCATGACCACTCTGCTGTCTTCTTGTGGCGGGCACACGCCGAGGGCAACGAGAACGCAGGCAGCGCGCAGGGCCGCGTCGCCCACGGTCCACGACGACGCGTCGGGCGCGGCCTCGGCAGCGGCGCGGGGAGCGCGCGCCGGCGGCTGCTCCGGGTCGACGGCACGTGCCGCGCGCGCGGTCAGGAACTGCTCCACGCGCCCGTTCTTGCAAGCCGCCCCCCGCGAGCTGCGCCCAGACGAAGCCCGCTCTGGCGACGCGTCGCGCAACAGCGGGCGCGGCGCGACGGGGAGCAGCACACGGGTAGCAAGCAGCTCGTTCCGCTCGGCCGCCGCCTCCGTCCGCCGCGCCCACTCCGCCTCCCGCCGCGCGCAACGAGACCGCCGGCACGACGCTCGGCACGCTTTCCGGACCGCTTTCTGCTCGCGCTCCGCCGCCTCCAGCGCGGTATCATCGACGACCTCCTCATGGATCACGTCGTGCTCTGCGAGCAAACACTCCTGCACCCGGTCATCCCATGAGCGCGACTCCCGGGCCGGCGACGGGCGCTCCGCGCACCGCCCCCGAGAACCGGGACCGCCCCCCGCCGAGGTCCCGTCCCCGTCCGCGTCCCGGTCCTGGTCCCGGTCCTGGTCCCCGTCCCGGTCCAGGTCCCCGTCCCGGTCCCGGTCGTCGCCGTCGACGTCGTCGTCGTCGTCGTCGTCGTCGTCGTCGGCGCCCTCCTCCGCCTCCTCCTCCTTCTCCTCCTCCTCCTCCTTCTCCTCCTCCCCCTCCCCCTTCTCCTCCTCCTCCTCCTCCTCCTCCTCCGGATCTCCGTTTTCGTCTCCGCCGCCGCCGCCGTAATCGTTGTCGTCGTCGTCGGCGTCCTCCTCCTCCTCCTCCTCCTCCTCTTCCTCCTCCTCCTCCTCCCCCTCCTCCTCCTCCTCCATCTCGGCTAAAGCTATGGCTATAGCGGAAGCCCGGACAGGGACCCGGCAGACGCCGTCGTCGCCGTCGTCGTCGCTAGCAGCGAACGCAGACATTTCCCCGGCGAGCACACGCTCATAAAAATCATCGCCCCCCAACCGGTTTTCGACGCCTCCGGGGGGCAGTTTTTGACCGCCCTCGTCTCTGGGGAGCCGTTTGGACGCGTCCGGGGAACCGTTTTCGACGTCTCTGTGGCCCATTTTCTCCACGTCGTCCTCCTCCTCTTTCTCCTCGCCGTCGTCCGCGAGCCGTTTTCGCACGCCTCCGGGCCGATTTTTGACGCCCCGGGGGCGATTTTTGACGCCTCCGGGCCCGTTCGTGCCGCCGCCGCCGCCGCCGCCCTCGACCGAATTCTCCCAGAAAACGCGCGCCCGAGCGAAAAACCTGCACGTAAAATCTGCGTTAGTTTCCCCCTCACTGTCCGGTTTTCCAGAAAAAAGCGCGCCAATCCGGGAAACAGGCGCCGGACGGGAAAATGCCCGCGAAAATTTCGCGAGCGTTTCCCCCTCCGAGCGCCCGTTTCCAGAAACCTCCGTGTGACTCGGGAAGCCGCGCGCCGGGCAGGGAAACGCCCGCGAAAAAATCGCGAGCGTTTCCTCCTCCCACTGCGCAGCCTCCTGCGTCCTGGACCCCGCCCCTGCCCCTGGCCCCTGGGTCCCCGGCCCCGGCCCCGCGGTCCCCGGCCCCGGCCCCGCCCCCGGCCCCGCCCCCGCCCCCGCCCCCGCCCCCAAACCCACAACAACATTTACTGCCCGGAGGCTCGAATTGCGCCTTGCGCCCAGGCTGAAATGAGACTGGGGGATACCCAGTCTCACCGGCAGTTCACCAAGTACTACCTCATTCCCCGTCACACCCCCGGGCTGGCTGGGGGAAAACCCAGCCGTCGGGGAGGGAAGTATGCTCCTTGAGCCTGCGCCTTGCGCCACCAAGCCATCCGGGGGGATGCATGGACTGGGACGACGGTCTCTCATGGGATTGAGAAGGACCGCCATCCCCCGGAGGAAAGGACGGCCGCCTTGGGGGCGACCGTCCAATCCGGTGTACGCGCGTGCGTGCGCGTGTGTGTGTTTGTGTGTGTATGTGTGTGTGTCTGTGTGGCGTGCGTGTCTGTGCGCGTCGCGGCCGCCCAAGCGCCCGCGCCCGCCCCGCAAAAGGCAGAGAGTCAACGCTACCACCCGGCGCGCCCACCGCACCCCGCGCGCGGCGGCGCGGGGGTCCCCGGGGGCGGCCGCGCGGGGCGGGGCGCGCGCTGGCGAGCCAGCGCGCGGGCGTTCGTCCGTCCGTCGTCGTTCGCCGCCGCCTCCTCCCCCCCCCCCTCTCCGCCGTGCTCTCTCTCTCTCTCCTCTCTCTCTCGTCTCTCTCTCTTCGTCTCCTCCCTCTCCTCTCTCTCTCTTCTCTCTCTCCCATCTCGCTCGTCTCTCCTCTCTCTTCTCTCTTCTCTCTCTCTCTCCTCTCTCTCTCTCTCTCTTCTCCTCTCTTCTTCTCTATCTCTCTCTCCTCTCTCTCTCTCTCTCTCTCTCCTCTCTCTCGTCTCTCTCTCTCTCTCATCCTCTCTCTCTCTCTCTCTCTCGCTCTCTCTCTCTCTCTCTCTCTCTCTCTCTCATCCCCTTTCCCCCCCCCCCCCCCCCCCTCTCTCTCTCTCTCGTCTTCTCGTCTCTCTCCTTCTCTCCTCTCTCTCTCTTCTCTCTCTCTCTCTCTCTCTCTCTCTCTCTCCTTCTCTCTCTCATCATCATCTCTCCTCTCTCTCTCTCTCTCAATCTCTCTCTCCCTCTCCTCTCTCTCTCTCTCTCTCTCCCCCGCTTTTTCTCTCTCCTGCCCCTCCTCCGGTGTTCTCCTTCCTGGCGCCTCCCCCCTCTCTGCTGCTTTCTTCTTCTTGCTTTCCCTTCCTCCGCTTCCGCGTTTTTCTTTTTAGTGTGTTTTTCTTTCCCCGGGAGTTGGCGGTGGATCCGGAAAGAGCCCCCGAGGCCCCCTCCGGACCCCCCAGGGCGTTCGCCCCGGGTGTCTGCCCCCCGGGGGGGAGAGGTTTCCCGCGGATTCGGAAGCCTCTCCCCCCCTCCGCCCCCTACCCGGGGAAGGGGTTTCCAGCAGTGCCGGAAGCCCCTTCCCCCCCCTGGAGCAGTTTAGCGACCTGCTCAGGTCGGAGCCTTCTACCGCCCTGCTCAGGGCCCCAAACGCCGCCCGGGGTCTCGCCCCCCGGGCCGCGCGAGCACCAACCCCGAATCCTCGCCCCGGGGCCGCGCGCGCCCGGGGTCTCGCCCCCTGGGCCGCTCACGCGCGCGGTTTACGCGTGTGAGGGCGGCCTGACGCACGCCGTTTACCGTGCGTGGAGACGCTGGAAACCTCGCGTGAAGGAGCTCTGGGGACGCTGGAAACCTTCCCTGGGAAGCTCTGAATACTCTGGAAAGCTTTCCTAAAAAGGTCTGGAGAGGTCTTCTGAAGCGCTCCTGAAGCGCTGCCAGCGACGCTTCCACGCGTGCCTGCACGCGTGCAGGCACGCGTGGACGCGTGCCTGGAGCGCTCCCGGACCCGCTGCAACCTCCGGCAGGGCGCTGCGAGAATCGTGGACCGGCGGAGGTGGGCGTGCTCCCCTGACCACCCACCTCCGGCTTCTTCTCTGAAGCCCTTAGCTCTCCAAGGACTAAGCGAGGGCTATGCGAAAGACCATGAGCCTCAGCCTGCTGCCGCGAGTACTGGAACGCAGACGGGCTTCTGCGGTCTCGACTTGGGCGACTCTCAGTTCGAGGAGGGCAAAGCACAGCAGAAGGAGGCGTTCCGATACAGGAAAAAGGGAGCTGAGGGCTTGCCTGGGGATGGCGACGGGCGGAGCGGCATCGCGGGTTCGGCGCCTGCCGTGCTCGTGCCTGGTCGGCCGCCGCCGCCCGCGGTTGCCGGCGACGCGGAGCCTCCGCGGCGGGCGCGCGACATCGCGGAGGGGCTGTTTAACGAGTGGGCGACCAGGGCGGACAACCCCGTGACGTTCAATAAGGAGCACAAGGCGGTGGTCGCCCTGGTCGTGGGCCAGGCGGAGGCCATCGTGGCATACCAGCAAGATGTGGACAGCGGAAAAAGCCCCAAGCCGGTGGAGCAGATGGCTCTCCTGCTGCACGGGGAGGGCGGGACGGGGAAGACGGAGGTGGTGAAACTGCTGCGACGTCTGCTCAACGAGGTGTTCGGCGCGGGATCGGAGATCGCCGTGGCCTCGTCGAACTGCGCTGCGCGCGTCATCGGGGGGGAGACGATCCACAGCGGCTTCGGGCTGAGCGGCCAGCAGGCCATGACCATCGCTAGGCTTTCGGTGCAGAAAGTCGATGACATCGTGGACCGCATGAACGACCTCAAGGCCGTCATCGTGGAGGAGGTGTCCATGGTGCCGCCCCAGCTTCTCGGCGCTGCATCTTTTCGCATGTGCAAAGCCCGTAAGGCTAAGTATAATTGCGATGTGAACCTGTACATGGCGCGGGGGCACATGTTCGGGATGGTTCCGATTGTCATGTTCCTGGGGGATTTTTATCAGCTGGGGCCGGTGAGCGGCAAGGGCAGAAGGTCTTCCTTGCTGCAGCGTGAGTCGCCCGAGGCGCCGATTCACGTCCGCAATGGGCAGTCCATGTTCCTGGACGGTGTCACCCACACCATGTTTCTGTGCGAGACGCACCGCTTCAAGGACCGTCTCGTTACTCCGCACGCGCCCTGCCCCTTCATGCCCGGGTTCTTGAAGACCATGAGGCAGGGCAAGAAGTTTACGGCCGAGCAGAAAATGGTGGTGCAAGGGTGGGTGGTCCGACCCGGTAAGAACGACAAGCGGCTGCAGGACCCCCATGTCAAGGACGGGTTCGAGATGGGCATCGCCTGGGAGGCCGTGCACAGGCAGATGCAGTATCGGGCCGTGCGAGAGGCCAGGGATACAGGGCAGATGCTGCTGTACGTGCAGGCCGTGGACCTGCCTCCAAACAGGGACTTCGTTGAGGAGCATTACAAGGCCATGCTGCAGGTGCCGAACGTGAACAACACTGGTCACCTCATCGGCATGTGCCCGCTGTACATCGGCATGCGTGCGCGGTTGAACGTGAAGTTGTCGGCGAAGCACCAGATCGTCCAGGACGCCGTGGGGGAAGTCGTGGACGTGAGGTTCCATCCGCGAGAGTTCGAGACGCCAGACGCGGATTGGCGCGAAATGAAGCTTCACGACGCCCACCGGATCGGTTATTATCGATGCAAATGTTTGCCGCGCGGTGTCCTCGTCAGGTTTGATGGCCTCGAGAAGGACTTTGGGTTCGGAAAAGGGGTTGTGCAGATCGCGCCGCACAGGGCGTCCTGGGAGTGGAACCATCACTACGACGACGATGGCGAGCGAAAGCTTCGGAGGGTGAAGGTTACGAGGTACCAGATCCCGTTGCTGCCAGAGAAAGTTCGCACCGTGCAGACTGCGCAGGGCCTGGGTATGGATGCGGCCACCATGGTGCTCCAGAAGCCCATGAACATGGGCGCCGAAGACTGGTGGCTGCACCTGTACGTCATGCTCAGTCGCGTTCGCGTGGCCCACCGCGTGCTCGTCTACAACCTGCCGCCCTGGGACATCCTGCAGCGGGGCCCGCCGCAGTACGTCCGCGAAGGGGTCCAACGCTTTGAGAAAAAGATGGGGAGAGTTTCGAAATCGCGAAGCAATGGGCGCAGGATTACGGCTGGGACGTGGGGGATGGGCCCGCCGCACGGGGCGCCCAGGAGTCGAGCTCGGCGCCCGCGCCGCCGCCGGTGCCGCCGCCGTCGCCGCTGGGCCCGTCTCGTGACGCGGGGAGCTCGGCGGGCGTCGGTTAGGGGGCGGGCGACGACGACGACGACGACGGATCAGCTCCTTCGGACGGGGAGGCGGCCCCTGCGGCGTCTGTGCATACGCCTCTGCCCTCGCACGCGCTGCGCCCGGGCCAGGCTCTGACGGTGCCGCCGGCATACATTTCGCCGGACGCTGGGCCTGCGGGGCGGGGCAGGGGCCGCGGCCGCGGCGGCGACGCGACGGGGACCGGAGATGCGGCGGCGGCATCGTCGACGGGGAGCGCTGTTTCGCGGGGGCGCGGGCGCGCGGGTGGCGGCCGCGGTGCTGGTAGGGGCGCCGTAGTGCCGAGGGATCTTTGGGGGGACATGTTTTGCACGGCGGCGACTGTTGGCGATGGTGCAGAGCCGCCAGAGCTGCTCCCGCTGGACCGGGATCTGTGCATGGCAGCCTACGGCGTGTCCCAGGAGGATGTCACCAGGGAGCTGTAGTGGCACTGCGGCCACGGCTCTGGCGTGGGCATCGCAAACCTCGGCAATACTTGCTTCGTGAGCGCAGTCGCGCAGGTGCTGCTGCGCCTGGCTCCCTTCCGTCGGCTTCTCCACGAGCACGGCCAGAATTGCCCTTTGAACACAGAAACTTGCCCGGGGTGTGCGCTCGGAGCTCAGGCCGCGGCTCTCTCTGTCCAGGGCGTGGGGGTCGACGCCGTCGCGCCGCTCGCTACTGCCGCGCGCGCGGGGCTTTTCGGTCAGCGAGAATTCACAGAATTCGATCAGCAAGGGAGACCGAAGCAATGCGACGCGTCAGAGTTCTTCCTGGCCGCCCTTCGTACTGTCACCGAGGCTGGATATCAGGTACCGACACCGCATCACGGTGCGCGCACTGCGCTCCAGCAGCACGTTTGCGGCATTGCGTTGCGGCAGCGGAGGCGATGCGACGTGTGCCGGGCAAGTTCGGACACGGGGGTGATTGATTCGCGCTTGAAGCTGGTCCCTTCCGAATTGCTCGGCCCCGACCACCGGGGGGCCTGCGATCTGGAGGATTTGATCCGACTGGAATTGAGGCATATTGGCGGGCCAGGTCAAGGATGTCCGGCGCACGCACACCTCAGTCGTGCGCAGAGGGAGGCGGCAGGGGTCTGTCAAGGCATCAGGGTGTATACGGGCAATCGCTGGGAGCGATCGCCGCCGGTGCTCTTCGTGACCGTGGAGCGGGTGGTCACGCGCGCTGATCGGAGCGAGTGGTACGACAGACGCCCTGTGCGCTTTCCTCAGATTCTGCGGCCGGTGGATGCCGAGTGCGAGTGCGATTTCTCTGGGGTCGTTGTGCATCAGGGCGAAAGCGCGAAGAGCGGCCATTATTATGCGCGTGCAGCCGTGGGTGTGAACGAATACGCCAAATTCGACGACGAAGCTGTTCAGCCCAGGACTTGGGCGCAGATTGCCAGAGACCACCAGGTGCACGTTGGCGCCTATGTGTTTGCGGATGTGCGCAGGGCGGGTCCGCGGGGCGGAGGCGGCGGGCGCGCGGCGGCGGGGTCTCCGGGGGGCGCCAGCGGCAGCGGTGGTGCGGGACCCTCTGGGCGCCGCCGGCTCCGCCGACTGCGCCTCTCGGGCATGCAGGCGGGCGCGCGGCGGGGTCTGCGGGGAGCGGCGATGGCGGCGGCGGCGCTGCTTCCAGCGCCCCTGCCGCGCCGTCTGCGCCGCCGAGTGCGCCCGCCGGGCAGCAGGCGTCGGGGGGCGAGCCACCGGGCAAGCGGCGTCGGGCGGGTGGCGGGGATCTTGGCGCTGGCGACGGGGGCCCCGGCGCTTCGGGGCAGCCGCAGCAGCCATTGCGCAGGGGCAAGAAGCGCGGGCTGTCCCCGCCGGCTCTGGGCAGCACGGGCGACGAGGACGACGACGCTGGCAGGGCCGCTGGCGTTCCGTCCGCGGACCCGGCTCCTGCTGGAGTCCAGCCAGGCGCGGGGGCGTCGCTCGCGGGGGACGAATGGCGTCGCTTTACGCCAGAAAACATTGACACCGCGAAGTGCCTGGCTCGTACCTGGGCGGACGGAGCTGGCGGGCAATGCCGGAGCGCGCCAAAGCAGGGATGCGGGGATCTGTGCGGGCAGCATTTCAAGCAGCAGCACAAGGATGGTTGGCATGGGCGTGTGGACGGGCCCATCCCGGAGGGAAAGTTGAAGGCGTTCTGAAGGTGTTCAAGGAGAAGAACGCAGGCAAGGCCCCGCGTGCGGCGCCCGCGGCTGAGGCTGGCGCGACTGGCGAGGGCGCGGGGCGGGCCGCGGTCGTCACGCGAGCAGGTGCTGGGTCTGCCAGCGGAAGCGGGCGGGGGGGGGCGGCGCGTGCAGAGGCGGCTCCGGGGGAGGGCATGCAGGTAAGGCCCCGCGCGCGGCGCCCGCGGCCGAGGCTGGCGCGAGTGGCGCGCCCGCGGGGGGGCCCGCGGAGGGGCGATCCGCCAAGGTGCCCGCCAGCGATGGCGTCGCCGCGAGGGCGCCGACAGGGGGCGGCGACGGTGCCGGAGGGCTGGCGCGCCCAGTGCGGCTTCGGCCCTGTCGTCGGGCGAAGAGCGCGGGGAGCGTGGCAGCCGCGCGAGCACGCGGGATATCGCTGCCGCTGCTGCGGAGGATCGCGCGCGGCAGGAGGATCCTCATGAGAGGCGCATGCGCCTGGCCATTCGCCGAGCACACAACCAGCTGCAGGACTTGATCGGCGAATTCGTTGGGGGGGGGGGGGGATCTTTTCGTGGAGCTTTCGTGGCGCGTCGGGAGGGCGTGCCCGTCGGAATTGGCAGGTGGACTGAGGAGAGGCTGCGACAGACGTTGCGCCGCCAGCGCGGGGGCGGAGATGACGAGCCAACGATCGTGGCGGTGTCGGACGCGGCTCTCTGAGAGCTGCGCCTCGTGTGCAGCGGCGCTCGCCGGCCCTGGGTGTGCCGTTGACAGAGCTCTGCCGTTCAAGCGCGCCGGGCGCTTGGGCTGCCACTGGAGGTTGGCACGGGCGCCCTGTAGGCGCGTCCGTCTTGCATGTGTGTTCTTGTGTGCCTGTGTGCATGAGGATGTTTTGTCAGTGCGTGAGTGTGTGTGTGTGTGCGCTGGCGTGTGTTTGTGTTTGCCTGTGTGTCTGCTGGCGTGTGTGTGTGTAAGTGTTTGTGTGGGTGTCTTTGTGTCTGTGTGTTTGTGGCTCTGTTTGTGTGTCTGTCTGTGTGTCTGTCTGTGTGTCCGTGGGTATGTGTGTGTTTGTCTGTGTGTCTGTATGCATCTCTGTTTGTATCTCTTTTTGTGCGCGTGTCTGTTCGTGTGTGTGTGTGTGTAAGAGTGGGCGCGTGTGGATGTGAGTGTGCTCGAGCGTGTGTGTATCTGTGTGTGTGTGTGTGTGTCAGTGTGTTTGTGTTTGTCTGGTGTGTTTGCGTGTTTGTGTGTGTGTGTGTGTGTCCGCGGTGTGTGTGTGTGATATGTGTTGTGTGTTTGTGTTTGCGCGTTTGCGCGTGGGTGTCGACCTTTGCGTGTGGATGTGTGTGTGTGTGTGTGCGTGTGTGTGGAGCATGCTTGCGTACGTGTGCGACACTGCGCGCTCCCTGAGGAAAAGTGCGTGTGTGCCGGTGTGCGTGCGTGTGTGTGTGTGTGGGCGCATGGCGCTGGCACCCCCGCCCCTTCCTGCCCCCCCCTCTCCCCCTCCACCCCTCTCCCCGGCGCTCCGCGAGGGCGGAGTGGCTGGAGTGGAGGGAGGGCCGGCCCCAACATGGGGCGGTGCCTCCCCCCTCCGGAGCGCCGGCGGGGAGGGCGGGGGCGCGTGGGGGGGGGCTTGGGGGCGCGGTGGAAGAGTGCGCTGACCAGTCGGGGAATGAGTCTGTCACCACGTTGTCGTCTGTGCGTGGTTATCCGTGGGTGTTCGCCATTGCGTCTGTGTGTGCGCTTGTGCGTGTGTGTGTATGTGTGTGTGTGTGTGTGGGGGTGGGTGGGTGGGTGGGTGGTGGGGGGCGCGTGTGTCTCGTATGTGTGTGTGTGTGTGTGCCCCTGCGTGTGTCTGGGTGCACATGCGCGTGTGTGTGTGAGTGTGTGTGCGTTTGCGTGTGGACGTGTGTGCGCTCGTGTGTGTATGTGTGTATGTGTGCGTGTGTGTGGAGCATGCTGGCGTACGTGCGTGCTCTTGTGTATGTATGGATTTGAGTTTGTCCGTGTGTGTACGCGTGTGCGTGCTTATGCGCGTGTGCTTGCGTGTGTGCTTGGTTCTTTGCTATCCTGCGTCTGTGTTCGTCTGCGCATGTGCCGCCGTCCGCGCGCCCCCTCCTCCCCCCTCGTCCCCCTCGGGCGCTCCGCGAGGGCGGAGTGGTTGGAGTGGAGGAAGGGCGGGCCACAGAATGGGGCGGTGCCTCCCCCCTCTGGAGCGCCGGCGGGGAGGGCGGGGGCGCTCCGTGCCCCCCGTGTGTGTATGTACTTTTTGTGATCCGCGTGCGTGTGCGTGTCCGTGTGTGTGTGTGTGTGATATGTTGTGTGTTTGTGTGTGCGCGTTTGCGCGTGTGTGTAGACCTTTGCGTGTGGATGTGTGTCTGTGTGCGTGTGTGTGTAGTTGTGCGTGTGTGTGTGGAGCATGCTGGCGTATGTGTGTTCTTGTGTATGTATGTGTGTTTGTGTGTTCGCGTTTGCGCGTGTGTGTGGACGTTCGCGTGTGGATGTGTGTGTGCGTGTGTGTGTATGTGTGTGTATGTGCGCATGTGTGTGGAACATGCTGGCGTACGTGTGTACTCTTGTGTATTAGTCTGTGTGTCTCCGTGTGTGCGTGCCTATGTGCGTGTGCTTGCTTGTGTGACTGCCTGTTTGCTATCCTGCGTCTGTGTTCGTCTGCGCATGTGCGTGTGCGCGTTCGCGCGCGGTGTGGTGCCGCCGTCCGCGCGCCCCCCTTCCCCCCTCCCCCCTCCCCCCCCCGGCGCTCCGCGAGGGCGGAGTGGTTGGAGCGGAGGGAGGGCCGGCCCCAAAATGGGGCGGTGCCTCCCCCCTCCGGAGCGCCGGCGGGGAGGGCGGGGGCGCGTGGGGGCGGCAGTAGAGCGCGGGGGGGGGCGCTGAGGTGGCTGCGGTGCGTGCGTCATCGTGTGGTCGTCAGTGCGTGGGTTTCCCTGGATGCTTGCGTGTGCGTCTGTGTGCGTGGGTTGTACGTGCGTGTGTGTGTGTGTGCGTGTGTGCGTGTGAGTGTTTGTGTGTGCCCCCGTGTGTGTATGTGCATGTGTGATTGGTGTGCGTGTGCGCGTCCCTCTGTGTGTGTGTGAGATGTGCTGTGTGTTTGTGCGTGCGCGTTTGCGCGTGTGTGTCGACGTTTGCGTGTTGATGTGTTGCGTGTGCGTGTGTGTGTGTATGGGTGCGTGTGTGTGTGGAGCATGCTGGCGTATGTGTGCGTTATTGTGTATGTATATGTGTTTGTATGTGTGTGTTCGTGTGTGCGTGCTTATGTGCGTATGCTCGTTTATGTAAGTGCCTCTTTGCTATCCGGGTTTTGGGCGCTACCAAGTTCGGTGTGTGTTCTCTTTGCTCTCCGGGTTTTGGATGCTACCAAGTTGGCCCAGCCAGCCAATGCGGACAATATGATAACTTTTGGGTGGTTTTGCGAAATTCGAAAGATATTTAACAATTTATTGTGAGGAAGCAGAATTTTACGCCGAGCATTGGCATATAAACTTCTCTCTAACAGCAGCTCAGCTCTCTCGATGCATTTTTTCGTTGACTTCCAGGAACTGAGCGAATATGAACATCGAAAAAATCGAATTTGGAGATTTTCGAAAAATCTCATTTTTTTTCATTCTGTGTTGATTCTTTAACAGTGAGAGGAGCTCTACGAGGTTCCCGGCGGTGACCAGGTTGACGCTTCACCGCCGGCGCGAGTACTTCGTAGAGCTCTTCGGCAGATCAGCTAAGAGGCTTAGACGCGTTCGCCTGTTGAATTGAGAGCTCTGAACTCGGTTTGCTAGCCGAGCTAGGTTCGAAAACCTATTCGTATTATTCAAGTCATCTTGATTCGCACTGTTGGTATTCTGAACTTAACTCGAGATATAGGACAGCTACAGAGCTGGTAAGCACCATTCATCGACTCAGAATCATCAGGCGCGTTCGGCTGTTCCAACCACAGGTTGGAACTCGGTCTGATAGCCTAGCGAGGTCCGCAAACCTATTCGTATTATTCGAATCATCTTGATAGGCGCTCTCGGTTTTCTGTACTTAACTCGAGCTATAGGACAGCTACAGGGCTGATAGTTACAGAAACCGATTCAGAATCATCAGTCGCGTCTGTCTGTCGAATCCAGAGCTCTGAACTCGGTCTGCTGCGCGATCCAGAGTCACGAAACTGTTCGTATTCGTCGTTTTGGTAACTGGTATTTTTCTCACCTGTAGTGGGTCATGGCGCGTCTGCCATTTAATTTCTCAGGTGCGTAGCTGCAATATTACTATCAAAAGACTTGCTGGAACCGACGGCCGTTTCGAGTCATCTTCACACGCGTTGACGGTTTCCTGTACTTATCTCGAGTTTTAGGACAGCTATAGAGCTGATGCTCGAGGCGCGTTGGTCTCTTCCATCGAGAGCTCTGAACTCGGTCTGCTGTTCGAGCTAGATCCGCACATTCGTAATCTACGAGTTATTTTGACAAGTGCTGTTGATTTTCTGCACTTAACTCACGCTCTATAGTAGATACAGAGCGGGTACGCACATGATAGGATTCTGTATCATTAGGCGCGTCCGTCTGTTGCATCGAGCAGTCTGAACTCGATCTGCTACCCAAGCTACTTCCGCAAAACTATTCGTATTCTTCAAGTTCTTTGCAGGCGCTGTCGCTCGTCTGTACTTAATTCAAGCTGTAGCAGAGTTCCAGAGCTAGAACGCACGAAAACCGATCCACAATCATCAGGGGCGTTCGGCTGGAGCATCCAGAGCTCTGAACACAGTCTGCTACCCGAGCTAGGTCCGCAACACTATTCGTATACGATCGATTTTTGTTGGAACTCAAGGAGTTTTTTTCTACAGCTCCAGATGAGCTTGAGAGCTCTTTCGCATGGAAATCTTTGAAGAAAACCCTCTGAATGTGAGTTCTACGAGGCTCCCGGTGGTAATCAGGTTGATGGTTTACCGCCGGCTCCCAGTTGGCAAGGAAAATCTCGACGGACCTTTTGGTGACTTTTGGTCGGTTGAAAATTTTGTTCTCGAAATTCAACCATTCGTTAGAGCTCTAGTTTTTTTTTCCAGTGATATTCGATCTTATTCCCGCTCGCCATCTTGATCTCAGCTCGATTGGGTACCTTTTACTGCCAAAAGCAGGCAGGCGGGATCAGGCGTTTCGAGTCATCTTGATACGGGCTGTCGGTTTTCTCAAGATAACTCAAGTTTCAGGACAGCTACAGAGCTGGTAAGCACAGCTAATCGATTCAGAATGATTAGGCGCGTTCGCCTGTCGAATCGAGAGGTCTGAACTCGGTCTGCTAAGCTAGGTTCGCAAACTTATTCGTATTATTCGAGTAATCGTAGCAGACGCTCTCGGTTTTCTGTACTTACCTCGAGCTGTAGGGCAGTCACAGAGCTGATAGTGACATCAATCGATTGGGAATCATCAGGCGCGTTCGTCTGTCCAATCGAGAGCTCTCAACTCGGCCTACTGCCCGAGCTAGGTTCGCGAAACTTTTCGTATTGTTCGAATCATCTTGAGAAGTGCTCTCGGTTTTCTGCACTTAACTCGTGCTTGGGAGGGCTACAGTGCTGCTGGTCACAGAAATCGATTTGGAGACAACAGGCGCGTCCGTCTGTCGAACTCAGAGCTCGGAACTCGGTCTGCTGCTCGAACTAGGTCTGCGAAATTATGGTATTATTCGAGTTATCCTGAGAGCTGCTGTTGGTTGTCCGCACTTAACTTGGGCTGTAGGGGGGCTGCAAGGCTGGTAATCACAGGAGTCGATTCGCAGACATCAGACGCGTCCGCCTGTTGCATTCAGAGGTCTGAACTCGGTTTGATACTCAAGCTGGATTGCCAAACTGTTCGTTTTTTGTCAGAGCCATCTTGAGAGGTCTGAAATCGCTTGGGCTGAAAACTAGTCGTTCTCTGGATTTTTTTCCCACATTATATGCTGTCAGGAAGCTCTACGAGTCCCCCGGCGGTAAGAAAGGTTGAGGAAGCGGAGCTTACCTCCCGCTCTCCCTCGGCCTTGTCCCGCCGGGGGGCTCTCTCGAGCTGCATTGTGCAGTAGGGAGTTGGGTTCCACATACTGTACACTCTTTCGCATACATCTTGGACAGCCTGCGGCCCCTCTGCTGGCATCAGGCTCCTGATTGAACTGGTTACTGGGAGGCAACGCCCTGCTGGTACGAGTGGAGCACGCATACGTCTGCATCTGCTTTTGTTCTTGGGAGCGTGCCTTCTTCCATTTTTTGCTCTCGTCCATTATTCATTCCACGTGTGCGAGTTGAGTATTGTTGTATCGTTCTGTGCAGTCACGAACAGCTTCGGAGAGCCAGCAGGAGGGTGGAACGTCTTATATCCTCTCGGAGAGCCCAGCTGTGTTTGGGATCGATTCTTTGCAGATCTGGAAGACTTCTACTGGGAGGATTACTGTCGCTTAGTGTGTTGCATATTTCGTCGTTCTCGACCTTATCGACACTACTCGCGTCGTTCTTGGTGTTTCTGTAAGTTCAAGAAGGGTCGTTTCGCCAGTTCTTTCCAGAAGAAATGGAGGTTGACGGTCAGGGTAGCAAGAGGATGAAGACGGATATGGAGGAGGAGGAGAAGGTGGACAATACGGGAGGTGACATTCGTGATCAAAAGGCCATGAGAGAGAAAATTCTGAGTCTTCAAAAAGATGAGAGTTTGCGATTGTTCATGCAGATGTCCTTTCAGAATCATGACGAGTCGAAGGCCGCCTCGGTGGCCACTGACGTGCGTATTAGTAGTATGGATCAACGTCTCGGGGTCCAG
>CAUYUJ010020473.1:97900-133331 GCA_963575745.1 Prorocentrum cordatum
CCCTGGCCTCGCCAAGCAAACGGACCGACCCGGGCCAAGCAAACGGACCGACCTCTGTCTCGCCTAGCAAGCGGACCGACCCTGGCCTCGCCAAGCAAACGGACCGACCCGGGCCAAGCAGACGGACCGACCTCTGTCTCGCCAGGCAAGCGGACCGACCCTGGCCTCGCTAAGCAAGCGGACCGACCCGGGCCAAGCAAACGGACCGACCTCTGTCTCGCCGAGAAAGCGGACTGACCCTGGCCTCGCCAAGCAAACGGACCGACGCGCCAAGCAAACGGACCGACCCGGGCCAAGCAAACGGACCGACCTCTGTCTCGCCAAGCAAGCGGACCGACCCTGGCCTCGCCAAGCAAACGGACCGACCCGGGCCAAGCACACGGACCGACTCTGTCTCGCCAAGCAAGCGGACCGACCCTGGCCTCGCCAAGCAAACGGACCGACCCGGGCCAAGCAAACGGACCGACCTCTGTCTCGCCAAGCAAGCGGACCGACCCTGGCCTCGCCAAGCAGACGGACCGACCCGGGCCAAGCACACGGACCGACCTCTGTCTCGCCAAGCAAGCGGACCGACCCTGGCCTCGCCAAGCAAACGGACCGACCCGGGGACCGACCCCTGTCTCGCCAGCAAGCGGACCGACCCTGGCCTCGCCAAGCAAACGGACCGACCCGGGCCAAGCAAACGGACCGACCTCTGTCTCGCCAAGCAAGCGGACCGACCCTGGCCTCGCCAAGCAAACGGACCGACCCGGGCCAAGCAGACGGACCGACCTCTGTCTCGCCAAGCAAGCGGACCGACCCTGGCCTCGCCAAGCAAACGGACCGACCTGGGCCAAGCAAACGGACCGACCTCTGTCTCGCCAAGCAAGCGGACCGACCCTGGCCTCGCCAAGCAAACGGACCGACCCGGGCCAAGCAGACGGACCGACCTCTGTGCAAGCGGACCGACCCTGGCCTCGCCAAGCAAACGGACCGACCCGGGCCAAGCAGACGTGGTTCACTCTATTTGAGATCACACAGGGGCTTCATTGGGATCAGTCTATGTGTTGGACGGAGCAGTGTTGGAAATCCTTTCCAGTCGATGCGCTCAGACAGCTGGATCTGACAAAGATTTTTAAGTTCTGTTTGATCAAGGGCGCCTCTTCGGGTATGCATCGGGAGGAGGAGGAGGAGGGTATTGCCGCACAACAACATATGGAACTCGACCGACAGGCTAAAACATTGGTGGCTTTGTTCCCGGATGAAACGAGGTGGAGGATTAATGCTGGCTGGCTGTGTATGGAACTTCGGGGAGACAGTCAATGTGTGACTAGATGGTTGACGGGCCGATATAAGTGCTTGAACGAAGTGTACGCGCGCACCATCGCCAGTATGCAGAGCCAGTTGTACTCACTATGTAAGCGATATAAGATACTTAGTCCAGAAGCAGGTCGTGATATCTGGAAGTGGGTATATCGGGCAGGGAATGAGGAGGCGGACCATGAGACGCACCTGGCTAGATAACGACAAACAACAACATATGTTCGGTTGGATCAATACATGCTTCAACTTATACGTGAGGGTCAGTATAGTGTACATGCGGGGAGAGGCTCCTTTGATGGCGGTAGATGCGAGTTTCGCACATCGTGTGGTTGGGTGATCGATCTTTTTATTTCCTCGAACATGCCTCTTTCCTCTTCTCCTCCTGGGCTTTCCTCCAACAGATGGCAGCCTGGTATTGCCAGGCGGGCATTCATGCTCCCTTCCCACTGCGCCCCCACTCAGGCTGAACTTGCTGCCTCACAGAGCCTACTGGCAGGTGCGTTTGATTTGCGCGCGCTCCTGTGTAGATAGTGCCCGCGAGTCACATCTGACAACTTCGCTGCTTTTTATCTTCCAACTCGCTGCTCATTGTACAGCTTCGCTGTTAGGTATCTTTCCTGTGTCCTGGCCTGCTCCTGTGGGGGCTCGAATCGGCCTGCGCAGAACCGCAGAACCAAGGTTGACGGTTTACCGCTGGCTCCCAGTTTGAACATTCGTTATGAGAGCCAGTCTTTTCCCCACGTGTAGTGGGTTATGCTGCGTCTGCCTGTCAAATCCCCAGGTCAGTAGCTGCAATATTACCGTCGAAAGACGTGGGGGAACCGTCGGCCGTCGGGGTGTGTTCTTCCAGCTGATGCTGGTTTCGCGCATTTAACTTGAGCAGGACGCAAGCTACGCATATCCAGTGTTATGTGCACCTAAAGTAGGTCATGGCGTATTGGCCTGTCGAAGTCCCAGGCCCGTGGCTGTAGTGTTATTCTAAAAACACTTGGTGATTGTCATTTTTTTGTTCCTTTCCTTTTTACCGCCGGTTCCCAGTGACTCGTAGAGCTGCCGTAAGAGCGAAGCGGCGCGGCGGAGCTAGATAGTAATTCCGGCGCGCTGGGGGGCTAGTTCGCCCGACAATTATCGAATGTTTTGCAGAATTTTGGTCGGGTAAAACTTATTTCTTCGAACTTGGAACATTCGTTAGAGCTATAATTTTTCCCACCATATTCGATTTTATTCCCGCTCGCCATCTTAATCTCAGGTTGATCGGGTACAAATTAGTGTCAAAAAGCATGCATGTGGGCGGGATCGGCTGTTCAGTGTCATCTTGGCATGTGCTGTTGGTTTTCTTGACTTAACTCGAGCTGTAGAACAGCTACAGAGCTGACAGGCACGCCTAGTCTATATATAGAATCATCAGGCGCGTTAGTGCGAAGTATCTAGATGTCCGAACTTGGTTTGCTTCCAGAGCTAGGGCCGAAACGCTGTTCGTATTCTGCTATTGTTTCATAAGGTGATGTTAATTTTCTGAATGTAACTCGAGCTGCAGATAAGTTTCAGAGCTGTTCGGCGCAGCAATCGGAAGTGAATCGTCCAACGCGCTGGTTGCAAGTGTCTAGATGCCCGAACTCAGTTTCTTACCATATCTGGAACCGAATATCTATTTGGTCATTTTTTCCATCAAAAAGAGATGATGCTGCTTCTCTTAACTTAAATCGATCTGTGGATGAGCTACAGAGCTGGTCGGCACAGAGCTCAGAAGAAAATGAGCAGGAGCGCTAGGTCTCAAATACCTATATGCATGAACTTGGTCTGCTACCAGAGCTGGAACCAGCAAACTATTCGTGCTTTGCTTTTTTGTTCCCCAAGCTATCATGATAGCTCTGTTCTACTTCATCCGAGCTGTTGGCTGGCTACGGAGCTGAAAAGCACGCGTCGAAGCAGAAGGGCACCATATACCTTCGCCTACGGTATCAAGACGTCTGAATTCGGCCTGTTACTACAGCTACGACTGGACAACTACTCGCACTGTAAATATTTCACCAGAGATGATGTGCGTTTCCCGAATTAAATGCGAGATCTAGGCCAGCTGAGGAGCTCAGATGCACGGCGAGCGACCGGGAGTGCTGCGAAGCTTCAGTTTACAGTCTAAACGCTTGAGATTGGTCTGCTACGAGAGCTGCAGCCAAAGAGTTATTTGCATTCTTTCATGTTTACATGAGACGGTGTTGGATTCCTGTACTTAATTTATAGGCCAGCTGGGGAGCTGGGAATCACACCGCTCAACAGGAATTCATCAGACAGTCGCCCATAGCATCGAGACGTTTGAGATTCGTCTGCTACCAGAGCTTCAACTGAGCACGCTGCAGTATTTGGTGAGATAATTTATGTTTTCTGTGTGCAATTTGAGCTGTTATTCATTCTCCTCCTCTTTTTCCTCCTCCTACCCCTCCTCGTTCTTCTCCTCCTCTCGTTCGCCTCCTCCTTCTCCTCTTCCTCCTCCTCCTGCTTCTCCTTCGCTTCCCCCTCCTCCTCCTCTTCCTCCTCCATCTGCTTCTTCTCCTCTTTCTTCTCCTCCTCCTTGTCGTCCTTCTCCTTATCCTCCTCTTCCTGGTCATCATCGTCGTCCCCCTTCTCCACCCCGCACTTCCCCCTCCTGCTCGTTTTCCTTCTCTTCCCCCCCTCTTTCTCCTCCTCCTGCTCCCTCTCCTACTCCTCAGCCTCCCTCACCTCCTTCTCTTCCTCACTCCTTCTCCTCCGCGTCCTCCTCCATTAAACTGCGCCCTTGCGCGCGCCGAATGCGGGATTGCCGCGCCCGCGTCCCATTCGTGTATATCGCAAGGAAGCTCTGCGAGTTTCCGGCGGTAACCAATGTTGGGAGGAGGAGAGAGGACGGTGCCAAATCAAGTGCGGAGTGTCTATTTGATTTGAAAGAATCCACACAACACACACAGAGGAGGAGGAGGGAGAGACGGTACCACATCGGCGTCAGAGGAAAACTCGGGCGATGGCGGCGGCGGCGGCTTCTCATGCATATCATGTATCTCAGATATCCCAGATGTCGAGTGGCTGTCGTCGGCGGACACCGGATGATCAGCCTGCCATACCTGAGGAGTCGGACATGTCACGTGAATGGATGATATCTAGGCTGGCCATGCTACATGGAAGGGGGAAGTGGACGGAACATCGTGACACATGTATTCTAGCGTTGCCTGCAAAAGATAGGAAGCACCTCACGCGCATGAACATGGGCGGCCCTCCCCGTGGACATACTGTGTGGGACTGGTGTTTGTGCGATCTCTTTGGTTGCGAGTGGTACCTCTCGTTCGACAGCTCCGCTGGGTCCCGAGAGAAATATTGCAAGCATTTGCTGACTGTGATTGGTATGCAACACTTGTTCGACTTGTTTGTTTTACCCAGGCCACCTGGTGTGAGGCACGTGAAGGCGGAGGAGGAGGAGGAGAGAGAGATGAATGAGAGGATGAGCAAACGTATTGCCGCTAATTATGAGAATGAAACGGAGTGGAGGTGTGAGAATATTGAGCGTCTTGGGATGGAGATCTTGGGAGATAGTAAGACGGTTGTAAACTGGATGTGTGGTGAGTGGCAGATTCGCAACAAGCAGTATGTACGACTGGTGGGAACACTACAAAATACGGTATCGATGCTGTCTGGATGGGGACTGACCTCACCTGCATCGGGACAGAATCTGTATAAGCATTTCTTTCGTGAGGGTAATGAGCGTGCGGATAGATTGTCGTGGGAGGCCAGAGGTGGCCAAACTATTACTCGCTGGTTTGCATATGATAAGTTCCTCAGTACTCGTAAGACTGCTCTCCGTGGTGCATTCGATGGGGGTGTCAGTAATGAAGGATGTGGAGGTGGGTGGTGGCTTCAGATTGGCGTTGTAGGTAGGGGTTCCAGCGTGCAGGTTGATTTTCCCATCTCCTCCTCCTCCTCCTCCTCTTCCTCCTGCACCAGCTCGCACAGCTTCCATTGGCACGATGTGGCCGAGGAGGCGATGAGCTTGCCTCCTGGTAGCACAGTAACCTGCCGTGAACTAACTGCCTGCGCTGCCCTGACGAGAGCTGCTGCTAAGGTGGCGTGCGCTCTGCTGCGACCTACCTAAGATGGTGGGGGGCTCAGTTGCACTGCTCCGCCGATTCGGATTCGGATTCTAGTGGCGGACCGCAAACCGCAAAAATACCAATGTTGACGGTTTAACGCCGGCTCCCAGTTTTTTTGGGGGGGGCCGATTTAATTCATATCCTCGGAATATGACAGTTTCTCTTAAAAATATGTAAAAAAAAGATTTCGATCTTATTCCCGCTCGCCATCTTTATTTTGGATCGATCGGGTCGATATTTCTGCCACAATGCACTCAGGGAGGATCGGCTGTTGAGTGTCATCTTGGCGTGTGCTCTTGGTTTTATTGACTTAGCTCCAACTGCAGATGAGCTACATAGCTGTTCGGTACAGCAATCCAAACAAAAACCATCAGGAGCGCTAGTCTAAAGTATCTAGATGCCCAAACAGGGTCTGCTACCCGAGCTGGACCCAAACAGTTATTCGTACGCTACTGATTTGTGAAAGAGATGATGATGACTTTCTCAACTTAACTCGAGCTGCAGATGAGCTGCGCAGCTCTTCGGCGCAACAATAGCAATGGAATTATCAGGAGCGCTAGTCTAAAGTATTCAGATGCCCGAAGTCGGTCTCCTAGCTGAGCTAGGATCACAGGCCTATTCGTACTTTGCTATTTTGTAAAGAGATGAGGATGCTGATTTTCTTAACTTAACTCGAGACGTCAGGGTTCGAGACGTCAGGGTTCGACGTCGAACAGGGCCCACGTCAGGGCGCACACACAGGCTTGCCTCAAGCCCCCCCTCTCGTGCGGTGCGTGTTTGACGTATCGCGGGGGCTGTGTTCACATTGAATCCTCGCTCTCGTTCTTGATATCAAGATATCGTGGGGATCGCAGGAAGATCAGGATTTGTCTGGATTTTACAAAAGACCACTGTGGGCGGTTGGATTGAAAACGGACTCGCAGGGAGCATATATTATACCATCAGAAGACGATCAGAGTGAATATTTCACGTCAGCTGACTTTGGTGTGGATAGTGACCCACTTCCGTGTGATTGGTTGAAAGACGCATCAGCTACTGTGCCGCGATTAACGACGCAGGAGAAGAGAGAAGATCAGATAGCACTTGAATTGGAAATTTCTCCACCAGAGGCATTTGTTCAGCAGGAGGCGTACGATTTCAAGAAGATTGGGCAATCAGATAGATATCAGGCTGCACTTCACACATTGCGTGCAGTCAAAGAGAGGAATAAACGACGTTCGCCAGCAATCATGGCGGATGACAAAGCAGACGATAGCAAAATGGGAGGGAATGCGAGTAGTGAGTGGTTGAGAGAGGTGAGGGCGAAAGGGGAGGGCAAAGGTTCCAGTGCTTCGAGTGGTCTGGCCGCGGCTTCCAGTGCTGCTGTCCAGGCGCCTCATTTAGCTACAGCCCAAGTCCCCAATGCTACGAGTGGTCTGGCCGTGGCCCAAAGTGCTGCTGTCCAGGCGCCTCAACCAGCTACAATGACGCCCGAGGAAATGTTCAGACAGATTTTGAAGGGCCAGAGTGAAGTAACTGCGACGGTGAGTGAGTTCAAAACATCGGTTGCAGCTGATTTACATGTCATGGAGGAAAAGATTGATAGAACAACGTCAGATGTCAAAACGTTATCGGAGCAAATGAAGCAGGCCCAAGCTGACATTCAGAATCTGAAAAATGGAGACGCTCAATCTTGCGCAAGCGGTTCGACTAGATACGGATCAGGTGACGCGGGCAGTGGTGCAGGGCATAATTCGAACTGGGTACCATCATATATTGAGTTCAAAGGATGGATATCACGTGAGGGTTGGAAGAATAGAGAGATAAAACAAAGGGAGGCCATGAAACAACAGGTGCTGACCGACAACATAACGAAATTATTGGGATTGGCATCGCTGGACGCAACACATAATGCTGCTTTTGATCATGCGAGAACTGCGGGGGAGAATACTGGCAGGTACTGGTCATACACACGAGGGCGGATCTATTTCAAAAAGGGGACGGCAGTGGAGATCATATGGCAGGTTCGGAATTGTTTCGACAGCGAATACAAGAGGGGAAACACTGACCTTCCACCGAATGTAAAGTTTCATGTAGAATGCGCGCCATGGAGAACACCCCATGTCCAACAGATTGGTAAGTTCCAGAGTTGCTTTGCGGAAGTGAAGAAAACGACGGGGACAATGTGCAAGGGGGAGCCAGGGCCGCCAAAATCATACATATGGTTTACACAAAACCCACAGACAGATCCAGACACAAGAGTACTGATTGCTGAATGGGGTGTACGCAGCGGGTGGGCGCTACACACTAATAATCTGAGGAGGGTGGAGCCTGAGGTGGATCAAGAGGGGTTACTCACGAAGCTCAGACAGACGAACACTTGACGGTGCCAGTCTGCCACTCAGCTCGCGGTGGCAACTTGGAATGTCAACATGAGGAATAGCGAGCTTTTTTCCAGCAGTGCTGGAGTTTTGTCATTATGATGTGCTATGCTTGCAGGAGTGTCAGTACATGTCATCGGAAGCAATTGAAGCATGTGGGTGGCAGGTGCGTTTTAGTGTGTGCCGACGAGCTGCTGTGGCCTTCAGGGGCCCATGGGCGGCGACTATTTCGGACAGTAAGTGCGGTGAGAGGTTTGCTGTTGTACAATTTGCATCTGTGGTCGTGTCCTCAGTGTACCTACCCACAGTGCAGCGGGGAGATGATAGGCTCGATGAATATTGTGACGTTCTAGCTAAGCTGTGTGCATGCATGCAACTATGTAGCGAGCAATACCAGGGGTCCAAAGTATTGCAGTTTGTGGGGACAGATGCGCAGACGGAGCTGGAACCAAATCTCTTGGGGTTCACGGGAGAAGGATTGGAGGAGGTGTGGATGAGGTCGGAGGCGAAACATCATGAGGAGAGGAGGGACATGCTCGTGCGCTTTCTGAATCACTGGGGTCTTTGTGCAGCCAACACCTACGGCGTGCGACAAGTGACGCACAGGCCGTGGAGTACCAGCAGCTACTCCAGGGTGTTGGACTATGTATTTGTGCCGACGCAATTTGCAGGTACCGGGGTGGCTCGGACCAACTGCTCATTTGAATGCACGGTGGAATTTGTTGATCCTACACAGGATCGAGCGTCACGCTACAGTGGCCATGCGAAGGTAGGGGTGAGGATAAAACATGCGTCGGTGCGCAAGCCCTTCGTGCGACCCAGGCCCCCGAGCCTCATCAATTGGGCCCCGGAGGATTATGAGTCAGCGAATGTGTTCAGTACAATGGCCGATGTGCAGGTACAACAACATATGAACCAACAGGGTGACATAAATATACAAACAGTTGGACAGATGCTTGTGAGTGCTGCGACGATGTGTAGGCATACAAAGGGCAGGGCGGATACTAAACCAATCAAAAAACCTGACCAACTCGTGGACGTTGAAGCGGAGTTAAGGAGGGGTGTCTTCGGTGAGCGTAGGAAACAATTACTGAGACGTCAAAAAACACTCCGAAGAAAGTTCAGGCGGGAACAGCTCCTCAAGGACTCCACTGGCCTCAAACATGGACCCCGTAGGTGTATCAAGGAAATGCTGTGTGACGGGATACTGACAGAAAATAAACAAAGATGGGTGGAGGAGCTCAACAAACACGTACAACGGTCATATACATGTGATGGGGAGGGAGGAGCTGCAAAGAGAGAGTTGCATGGACTACGGACACAGTGGGAGGCAGAGGGCAGAACTACGAACAGGGTCATATCTATGGGTGTGTTGCTGGGGGCTCGAGCCCGATTGAAGGGCGGCACCGCAGCGGGCTCTGATGGCCTGGTGGCGGAGATTCTCAAAGCAATACCTTGGAATGCATTGAGATTGATACGACACTCATTTCAAGAAATACATGATCAGAAAAAGTCGCCACCTGATTCGTGGAGAAAGTTGTGCGTACAGTTGATTCCAAAAATGAGCATGATCCAAACATTTGGGGAGACTCGTGCAATGTCGCTGTTGAGTGTTATGAGCAAGTGGTACATGGCGTGCCTTCTTATTCTTGTGGAGGAACATGGACATATCAAAAAAATTGGCGACATATGGATTCCAGAAGAGTCACAAAGTTCATCACATGACGGCCCCTTTGCTGCACATGACACGTCATGCCACTCTCTGGGGAAAAGGCGAGTCGGTACATATGGGGATAATGGATATAAAGAAAGCGTTTGATCATGTCACTGTCTCGATGGTGATCCGCGCGATGGAACATCTGAGATATCCAACAGATCTGATTATTGCAATTGTGGAGCCTATGATTGGAAACACAGCAGTTTTTGATTTCCAGGATGTGTGCAGCGAAGAGATCCTGTATAACAAGTCGGTGCGAACTGGAGGGAAAGAAGGCCCAGTACTCTTCAATATTGTGTTGGAGGCAATTTGGGCCTCTATTGCTGAATCATGGGAAGCATGTCATTATGGAGTACGATTGGAAGGCGAGGGGACACAACAGGCGCTGGTCAACCATTACATATGGGCTGACAATGTGGTGCTGCTGGCAGCTTCGGCGAATCAGCTGAGGAATATGGTGAGTATGTTGACCGTGGCCCTCAGACGGGCTGGTATGGACTGGAAGATTGAGAGCCTGGAGTACCTTGTTTTTGGGCTGAGACAAAACCAGGGACCACAATCATTAGTTTGCGAACTGGGAGATGATATTTGTGCACGGGCTGGAGGCCCCAGCCTACCCTATCAATTACGTGAGGCGGTGGTTTTGCCGAGAAAAAGCGAGTGCGACATACTGGGAGTTAAATGTGTGACGAACCCGAGGGATTTCCATGCAGTGCGGCACCGTATTGATGCAGGCAGGCGGTGTTTCTATGCTGATATTAAATTCTATCGATCACGCGTGGTGAGCATGAGGGAGAAATTCAGACGGTATCAGAGCAGAGTTCAACAGATCATATGCCATGGATGTGTGGGGTGGAGCTGTAATGAACATGTGCTGAACATATTGAGGAGCTTTGAAGGAATATGTTTGAACACAATACGAGGATTACATAGAAAAGAGACGGAAACGTGGGAGGAGTTCAGGGATCGCAGTACCAACAGATCCAGGGAGATGTTCAAGGAGGGGGGGTTCAAAACGTTGGTGGAGAAAGTTGTGAGGTACAACTTTGAATTCGCCGTGGAGGTATCCCAATATAAGTGCCACATGCCGTCCACTGTGTATAGCAAATCGTGGCAGCAGACGCTGCGCTCCATGTTGCACGTATCGGGGGAGTGGACGGTGCAGAGGGATGAAATGCTGGCGGCAGTAAGTCGGACGATGTCGAGAGAGGGAACGAGACGGCTCAGAGGCAGACCACGAATCGTGGCGAGCAGCTGGCATGCACCCTTTGAAAAATGGAGGTCGCTTCTGTGGCACGACACGTGCGTTGTACCGACGGATTGGGAGGAGTTTGTGGAACACATATCACAGATACCCAAAGTGGAGGATATGTTTGTGAGGAGGAGTAAGGAGAGGAGGATGGGAGGGTTTGCGAAGACACCGACAGATGACGAGTTGGCCCGACGTCTTGCAGTTATTAACGAACAGACTACGATATGGGACCCTGGGATGGAAGGTATCGCTGTTGAAATGTGCGGAGACAGTGAAACGGTCGTACAATGGTTGAGGGGAGTCTGGGCTTGTGACAACAGTGGGTATGCCAAACGGATCGCCAGGCTACAAAATATCATGTATGACGTGAGTGAACAACACAACATACGATGCCCGACGTACGGTAGGGATTTCTGGAAACATATCTATAGGGAAGCCAATGCCTATGCTGATGAGCTTACACACCATGCGAGAGAAGGAAACTGTTACAGAATTTACAAGCACGACTATATCAAACAGAACAGGACAAACATCAAATACATCAGAGGATGCTGGGATGGTGGAGTGAGCAGTGAGGGTGCTGCAGGAGGTCACTGGATCGAAGTTGCTCCAGAGAATGGCCCGTGGACACTCGTGAGCTCAGAAGCCTACATGTTTGATGTAGGAGCCACCGTGACGGAGGCAGAATTATCTGCTGCCGAGCGCCTGTGCACAGGTGTGGAGCACATTGTTAAAGAAATTTCCTCTGCAAAGCGGAGGGGGCGGATTTAACTGGCTCTAGCCCTTAGGCTTGGGCGCACGCGCCCTGTGTAGCCTGACCAAACACCAAACTCGAGCTGCAGATGAGCTACAGAGTTGTCTGGTACATTAATCGGAAGAGAATCATGATGCGCGCTAGTCTCAGGTATCTAGATGCCCAAACTCCGTCTGCTGCCAGAGCTGGAACCGAACATCTATTGGTTATCTGCTAATCTTTTTAAGATATTGGTTTCCTTCTCTCAAATCGCGCTGCAGATGAGCTACAGAGCTGGTCAGCTGATCAATCGACAAGACATCAGCAGGAACGCTCGTATTCAGTATCTAGATGCCTCATTTACTTAATATTGCTCAGCTCTTTCTCCTCCTCGCTCGTTCTTCCCGTTCGCGTCCTACTCCATGAAAAACCGCGCTTCGCGCGCGCGGAATTCGAGATTACCGCCCGCATGCCATTCATGTATATCGCATGGAAACTCTTACGAGTTCCCGGCTGTAGCCAAGGTTGACGGTTTACGGCCGGCTCCCAGTTTGCGAGAGCTCTGCTCCAGTTAGAGCCCTGAGGATTTGACCATCAAACGCGCCATGATCGACAAGAGGGAATAAACATCGGGGTTCCCAAACGAGCGGTCACATCTTTCACACTTTTCCAAAAACCGACCCCAGGTCACCGCGTTGTCCGCCCGGGCCAGGTACGCCAACTAGCTCCACCCCGCGCTGGAATTCTTCTAGCTGATCGATGCCGCAGAGCTCTCCGAGGTATTTTCAACCGACCCAAAGTTACCAAAATTTTCGTCGAGATTTTTCGGGCCAACTAGCCCCCCAGCGCGACGGAATTACTTCTAGCTTCGCCGCTTCGCTCTCAGGGAAGCTGTGCGAGTCATTGTCCGCCCGGGCCGGTTGGGCCAACTAGCTGCAGCCCGCGCCGGAATTCCTCTAGCTCTTCGATGCCGATGAGCTCTACGAGGAGCTGGCTCCACCCCGCGCCGGAATTCCTCCAGCTCGTCGATGTCGAAGAGCTGTCGATGAGCTCAAGGAAGCAAGAATTTCATGAGTATAAACAGTATCTGGTTGCAGCTCTGGTAGTCAGGCGTCCAGGTACTTCAGACTGGCGTTTCTTAGTACTGTTGCTTGGTGTGCATCTAAGATTCGCAGCTGACCAACGGCTCGAATTCAACTTTAAGAAGAACGCACATGTAGAGCTCTTTGGCATTGGCGAGGTAAGGGAATTCCGGCGCAGAGTGGAGCTAGTTGGCCCACCAGGCCCGGGCGGACAATGTGGGATCTTTGGGTCGGTTTTTTGGAAGATTGTGAGACATTTTACAGTTCGTTTTGGAAGCCGCTATTTTTGTAACGCGGGGTGGGTTGTGCCGCGTTTGCCTATCAAGTTCTCATGGCTGTAGCTGGAATGTTACTGCCCAGGGACGTGGAGGAACCGTCGGCTGTCGGGATGCATTTTCCGATGCGTCATCGTCATCATCATCGTCATCATCATCTTATCTCCTGCTTACCTTCCTTAGTCTCATCCACCTCGTTCTTCTGCTTCTCACTTTTTCTTCTCTTTCACGTCCTCCTTCGTGGAACCGCCCCCTTCCGCGCGCGGAATGTGCGATTGCCGCGCCCGCGTGCGAGTGATGTTTATCGGAAGGAATCACATCTCGCAGGCCGAGTGCAAGCAAGACGGAAAGCGCGTGTGGTCGGCCGCTGCAATCTCTCGGACAAGCCACGCATGTTCAACAAGTTCTCTGTTACATTTGTTTTGTAAATCGCGTTTTCGCCGAGAGGCGACCCGGGCTCGAATGGCGACTCAAAGGGGTGCAGCACGATCATATGGAAGGAATGCAGCCCAAACGGCCCTTCCAATTTGAACCCTTGAAAATTGACAAGTTATCTGAGCATTTTTTTTCCTTTTCCCCCTCCTTCTTCTTGTTCTACTTCTGGAAAGTGTTTTTTTTTCCGCGCAAGTAAAATGTGACCATCGCGCGAAGGGATGTCCGCGTGATCCCAGCGGTCGGAACCCCGATTCCAAGACCAGAAGCTGTTCAGAGCGCTTGGCCAGGGCGCTTCCAGTGCAATTGGCCGCTCTTCGCGATCCGCCGCCGCCTAGGAGCGACGGGGGATTTGGAAGAAACTCGGAAAAGCCGGGGGCGGAGAAGATGGTCGAGCACGGATTAGCGGGAAGGAGTTGGGGGCTTGGAGGGGCTGGGGGGCGAGGGCTCGCGCGGAAGGGGGAATTCGCAGGGGCGGGGGGCGCAGGTGAGAAGGGGCTGGGGGCCAGCGGTGAACCGTCAACCAGGTTGCCGCGGGGACCCTCGTAGAGCTTCTTACAAGCGTAGCCGTGCTCCGAATGCAAGGGGTTTCAACTTTTTGATTGTCGGCTTCAAAACTGGAGCAATATTTTGCGGTGTTACTGCGAAGTCAGTCTCGCCGAGTGTTTCATAATAGTATTGCAGCTACATGCCCAGGGATCTCACTGGCGAGCGCGAAATAACTTATTAGAAAGGCTGAGGATCTCGGAAGGCTAAGAATCTCGGTGCTCGACACGAAGTGTCAAATTCGTGAAAATGCATAGAAAACGTTGAATTTTGAGAAAGTCTGTCATTTGTCAGGCGTGTTCCTGGAAGTGAACCGATTGAAATATTGCAGTTGCAGCCATGAGGCTTTCACAAGCGAGCGCAGTGCGATCCAATTCTCAGAATGAGCTCTTCAATATTAAAACGAATTATCGAATCTTTCACAATTCTGAAAAGTAGCAAATATGATTTCTTCATGTCAACTTCAAGTCGGTTCCTTCAAGTGACAGTACTGCAGCTGCGGACCTCAAACTTTCATCAGCAGACGCGACATAACCTACTGTGCAAAGCATGCGTTTTCTCCAAACGAACTTTCGGATCTCTCACAGTCTCCAGAAAACCAACTCCAGGTCACCGCAGTGTCCGCTCTGGCCAGGTCCGTCAATTAGCTCCACCCCGCGCCTGAATTCCTCTATCCCGAACGGAATGGCCAAATCATTCATTCCTAGAATACCTCGAACTTATTCAAAGTCTCTGTTCTGTTTTAGGTCGGTGTCTGGAAGTGAGTCGATTTACGTATTGTAGCTACAGCCCAGAGACTTACCAGCGAATGCAGCGCGATCCGATGCTCAGTAGAAAAAAAGATTACGTTTCAGAATGCCTTGTCAAATATTTCAAAATCTGGAAAAAAAGCCGCAGCACATGGGTTTGCTACTTCAGCTTGAAGGCGGTTCCCTTACGTCTTTTGATAGGAATACTGCTGCTGCGGACCTGAAAAATTCATCCGCAGACGCGGCATAACCTACTACGTGTGAGAAGACCGCCGGCGCGGTGGAATTATGTTAGAGCTTAGCCGCTTTGCTCATGGGGGAGCTCTACGAGCCACTTGCACCAGCAAGCGCAGTGCGATACAATGCTCAGTCGGAACATCTGGGATTTCAAGACGACTTGTCAAATCTCTCAAAACTTTAAGTCGGCCCAATGTTTCGATAGGAATACTGCAGCTACAAACCTGGGGAAATCACTGGCGGACGCGACATAACTTACTGCCAGTGCAGAAACAACTCGTTCTCACCGCCGGGGACCTCGTGGAGCTCTGTGCACGCAGTGCTGTTAATGCGGACAGTCAGCTTCCTGGGATCTCAGCTTCAGAACTGGAGAAAATCATTTTTGGGATGTCAGCGAAAAATCGATTTTTTGAGTTGCAGAAGCTAATCTAGTTGCTACCGACATTTTTTTGTATATATATATAGAAAACCTCGAATTTCTCACACATCTGTTATATTGATTTCAAAATCTGGAGGAATGGATATACATATTATAGCTACCTGAGAGTTTAACCGATTGCAGCGTGATCCAATGCTCTGTAGAAAAATCTTCGATGTAGGAACAACTCGCCGATCTCTCAGAGTCTTCTAAGAGCCGCCCAACAACAGGTTTTTATGTCAACTTGAAGTCGGTTCCTTCAGCGGTTTTATTGAATTGGGTGCCGGCGGTGAACCGCTTGCGTTTGCGTCAGGGCGCTTGCGTTTGCGTTTGCGTTTGCGTCAGTTTTTTTTGTTGTTGTTATTTTTTTTTTTTTTTTTTTTTTGCGTTTGCGTCAGGGCGCCCGCATCTGGGCCAGGGCGTCCGCAGCTGCGTTTGCGTTTTTTTTTTTTTTTGGGGGGGGGGGGGGGCGGGGGGGGGGGGGGGGGGGAACATGGCCGACCGTGTTTCTTTTTTGCGTTTGCCTCAGGGCGCCCGCAGCTGGGTCAGCTGAGCCCTAGACCGCACATTGGAACAGTCGGGCGTATAAGAGGGCCTCCCAAACGGAGACACAGCAATCATCCACACGCCAGAGAGATGCCGATCCAGGATGGCGGAGGCATGCAGATATGGGATGACCGAGCCGGGTGGCATAGGCACCCCCCGAGAGAAACAACGTGCAATTGAGCGAGCGCCACGTGGGGCCACACAACGGACCAGTATCATTGTCAACTTCAGGAGAATCGGTGCAAACAGTGTGGTTTCTATTTATATCCTGGACAGTCGTGCTGGAATTGTGAGACAGATAATCCTCTCAGTCTTCGTCGACCCAGACACGCGTTGGAGAGTTCGGATGAGGATGCTCAGGCACCTGATCGCAAGCGTGCGAACGTCAGTGTCGGTGTGGAAATGGATGAGAAGGCGGCTGTTTTATCTGGGACAAGTGGTGGGGGGTCACCTGCTTCAGGAGCGAGAGGAGAGGTGGTGGGCGGAGATGGTGAGGACATGTCTTTGGAACGTCTCTTGATGCAGCAATTTTCTGATATGAAGGCCGACATGAAAGCGTTGCTCGCTGCAAATAAAGAGGAAGTTGCGATTGACAACGAGGGCAACGTGGCCGCCGACGTCTTCGCCAAGCGGGGTGCTGCGCTCCACCCCGATCGAGTCGGCGGCTTCGCGCGCGATGCTGGCCGACGGGGTCGCGGCGTCGACGGCGCCCTGGCTCGGCAAGGCGCTGCAGCTCGTATGCGCGTGCCTCATTTAACTTGTGTTGTCTGATTTTCAGGTAGACTGCAGGGTGAGTGCAGCAAGGGGGTGCTTTTGGCATTTTGGTCTCTGTAGCCAGTGGCTCAAGATTAGGTGCCCACTCACCCCGCTGACGCTCCCTTGACACCCGCGGTCGCCCCTGAGCCGGGCGGCCGCGAGCGTGCCGGAACGCGCCCGCGCGTCTGCGGGAGCAGGGCGCGCGCGCGGGTGCGAACGCGGAGCGCGGCATGTGCGCCGCTTTGCCGAAAGTCCGCTCCCCCTCTCTCCCCTCTGCTGCCTCCTTCCTCCTCCGAGTGCACGCGTGCCTCACTTAACCGCTGTGTTGGGTGGGGGGGTGCGTGCGGTTGGTCGCGCTGGGCCCTTCGGTGGGGCTTCGTATGGGGCCGCGAAGCGCTGTGTTGGGGTGGGGGGCGCATGCGGACGGTCTTGGATCTTCGGTGGGGCTCCCTACTCGGCCACGAAACGCTCCAGTGGGTGGGGTGGGGGGTGGGGGGGGCGCATGCGGGCGGTGGCACTGGGATCTTCGGTGGAGCTCCCTCCTTTGGGGCACCGAGGCGCTGTGCTGGGTGAGGGGGGCGCATGCGGGCGGTAGCATTGGGGCCTTCGGTGGAGCTCCGTATAGGACCACACAGCGCTGTGCGGGGTGGGGGAGCCAGAGGCAGGGGTGGGGGGAGGAAGGAGGAACGCGTGGCGCAGCCTCTTCAAAAAGAGGGCCCGACACCATAGGATGGTTGGGAATTCAAGCATGAATCACGCCCACGTATTCTCCAGACCGTGCTCGCTCGTGCGAGTTTTCATTTTGCGTTCGGGCGAGTTGGCCCGCCTGCCGGCGCCGCTGGGCGCAGGGATCGAGGGAGGGGCCGTCCGCTCCTTCGCCCCCGCTGGGAGGAGGGCTGTCCGACCCCCTCCCCGACGCCACGGGGAACGATGCTGGGCCAGGACGAAGGAGGGGAGATGAGGGAGGGAGGGGGGGAGTGAGTGGATTGGAGGGAGGGAGGGAGTGACGGAGGGAGGGGGTGAATGAAGAGATGGGATGATTGCTGCTGCTGCTGCTGCTGCTGCTGTTCCTGCTGCTGCTGCACCTGCTGCTCCCGCTGCTCTTGCTGCTCCTGTTGCTCCTGCTGCTCCTGCTCGTGCTGCTCCTGCTGCTGTCTTTCTCCTTCTCCTCCTCCTCCTCTCCTCCTCCGCCTCCGCCTCCTCCTCCTCCTTCTCGTCCTCCTCCTCTTCCTCCTCGTCCGCCTCCCCCTCCTCCTCCTCCTCCTCCTCCTCCTCCTCCTCCTCATCTTCCTTCTCTTTGCTTGCCTCCCTCGGATCTAGGTGGTTCCCTGGCGGCGCTTCTGGCGCCGCCCTTGGCGCGATCCGCGCGTCAGAGGGGGTGTCCAGCGCCGATCTCAGGAATCCTCGCGGACTTCAGAGTTCTTCTTTGCATGCCATTGTTTGTTATCCGAATGCCCAGCCCCGTTTTTTTCTCGCCGGGCGATTGGGCTGGCGATTGGGCCGGCGATGCGTCTGGAGCCTCCCCCCCAGGACGGGGCGGGTCGGGGGCGGCATCGAAGCCAAAGGGAACGCGAGCGTGGAAGCGACCCAGGGAAGGTGGATGAACATGAGCAGCAGGAGGGATACGACGCGGAACCAGACAAGTGACGCATCGAAACAAGCGGTCGGTTTGTAGATCTGTTCAGCATTTGGAGGTAAATTTCTGGTCCAGGCATTGTAACCAAAAAATCCAGGATGGAAAAGGCTCCAGGGGCCTACGCATCGAACGAATCGGTGCGTCAGGTGTTTGGGGAGAAGGCGCGGGGGCAGGATCAGGTCGAGCAAGGCGCGCGCCGGGAGACGGGATGGGAGAGACGGGCATGCAGGTTGGGAGGGTCAAGGGGGCTCATCGGAGTGGAGGCTCGGTGGGTATTGCCGCTTCTGTCGCCCTGGACCTCACCACCGCCGTTGGCGACGACTGGGCCCCGCTGAGAGCTTGTTACGACTTGTGTTTTCCGTGTAAGCGAGCATCATGGAGGGAGGGGGAGGAGGCGGGCGGAGGAACGGGCAGGAGAGGAAGAGGAAGGGTGGGGAGGACGAGGAGGGCGAGGAGGATGAGGAGGCGGACGAGGAGGACGGCGGAGGGGGATCGGGGGCGGCCAAGAGGGGGGTGATGAATGGGGGGTGGGTGGGTATCATGGCTGGTGCCATGAGACATCCCCAGATTTCATGGCGCCTCTTCTTATTTCTATGGTGTCCCCTGGCCTCCCCCCCAGCCGCGCACATGCCGCTGGCCATGATGTGCGACCCCCCCTCTTAGACGCCCCCTCTTTGGACGCCCCCCGAGAGGATGGCGCGGAGGAGGTCGGTCACTGAAACATCACCCCCATAACCTGCCAAAGAAGAAGAGGCCAGTCACAGTCGGCAGAAAGGAGGGCAGGGAGGAGGGCGACCAGGCGGGAGAGCGCGGCATCGACAGGCCCCGTTGCTGGGCACCCCCAGAGATCCAACGCTCCAGACAATTTGGATCGCCGGGGTTTTGGCCATTTTAAGCCTACACGGGCCCTCACTGGGCCTCGGAACCGTCAAACAACGACTCAGAACGAAAAGGTGGTCCTGGGGAAGTGGTCCAGACTTCTGGGGCCCACGCATCGAAACTATTGGAGTGGCCGGATGTCTTGGCCGTGGCTATCAAAAGTGGACCCAGGGCCAGGGCCATCTTCGGATGTCGGGGTGCGCGTCGAGGCCGCGTCCTTTCCTCGCGACTCGCCGGCCGCGCGCGTTGGCTTTCTTCTTCCCCTGCTTCTTTCGGCAGCCTCCACCCCGCTCTCCTCGCCTCGCTCCCCGCACGCGCGTGGCCAAACATGTTGTTTTCACCTTCTCCTTCCCTCCCAGCCCCACCCCGTGCTCCACCCAGTCCCTCTCGCTCATCCTGTGACCCCTCGTCCCTCGTCCCCCGCCCTCCTCCTCCCCGTCCTCGTCCTCCCCGCCGCCGCCGCCACTGCCACATTCCCACACATCCGGAGACGTGAAGTCCTCAGTGCTCGGCCCCAGAGAGGTCCCGGCCCTCTTCCCTGGGGGGTGCCGTTCTGCCAAGGCCCCCCCCCCCGAGGGCCCAGGGGGCCCAGGGGCCGACTCCGAGGGCAGCCGCTGGGATGGGGCAGCATCGCGCCTCGCGGTCTGGGCCGGATCGGCCGCCCTCCTCCGAGTGGGTGGTGCGAGGGCGCGAAGGCGCGACGAGCACCGCGCGTCGCGCCTCGCGGGGCGCGCGGCGCGAAGCTGATGCGGCCACCTGGGGGTCGCGTCGTCGGAGCTCTGGGGCGCCGCCTGCCAGCCGCTGCGCCCCCAGGGCCCCCCGGATGCCCGCCCGGCGCACGGCAGCACGGTGCTGATAAGGGCGCTGCCGGCCCGCGCGCCCTCGTCCTGGGTCGTCGGAGGCGACTGTGGAGGCGAACGGCCCAGCAGTCGGAGGAGGAAGAGGCACCGCTGCCGCTCTGCTCTCCTGGTCTTCGTGTTTTTTGGGGGCCTCCTGGGAGGCCCTCGCCGCCACCGGTGGGTTCACCTCGAAGTTCTTGTCAGAGCGCACCCCGGGAAAGGTCCAGAGGGCAGCGGTATTGGTACCTCAAGGTTTCCCCGCTCTCCTGGGTCGTCGGGGCGAGTCGGGGCGGGCAGCCCAGCGGGGGGGAGCAGTGCATGAGGCGTTCCGGGCTGCGCTCTCGCGGATACGCGGTCGAACGGGCTCGCTCCGCGCGGGGCAGCCGCGACAAAGCCCCTATCTGCGGCGTCGCGGCCCAGGGGTCTGGCCCGCGAGGCCGCGGATACGGATCTGCTCTTCTCCCACGGAGCAGCTCCTCTCCCTGTTTTGAGACAGCCGCCACGTGTTTGGAGGGCCGAGGCGGCTGCGCCAAGAATGCCGGCGTTCCAGACAGATAGGGCCTCGCCTTCTCAGGCGATCGCAAACATGGATCAAGGGGGCGTTGATCAGCGACGGGTTCCAAATTCGATGGGAAATCGCAGATCTCCGACGCCGCATTCTGATCCATGGCTGTGGCGACCGCGCGCCAAATCCATGGATCGTTAGTCCATGTTCTGCACGCCCCCGAGCATTCGAGTGTGGGATGGAGTTGTCGTGTCTTCCTCGGCGGTGTGCGGCGGAAGGGCGGCGGTAGCCCGCGGGGGGAGAGGGCGTGCGCGCCTCCGCCGGCGGAGCGCGTCGGCGGAGGTCAGGCATGGCCCACTCGGAGGTGGCAGCCTTTTTGGGCTCATGGTCTCCGCAAGCCGCCACGCGTACCCAGGGGCGCCGATGGTCCAGGTCTAGGGTAACGAAGGATGGCATGAGAACAAAAGCTCGGAGGTCCGCGCGGAGTTCTCGGGTCCGCGCGGGACCCCCCTGGCGGCACCTCGGGCGCCGCCCCTGGCGCGCCCCGCGCGCCAGGGAGGAGGGCTCATCACCAATCCGTGATTGTTTTCCTGGTCATGGTTTGCGATCGTTTTCTTAGTCATTGTTTTGCCGATCGGCGCGGGCCCTCCCTCTCCGCGCCCCCTCCTCATGTAGTAGATCTCAGTTGTTTTCGGAGCTTGTTTCGAGCAGATGGGGTCTCCCCCACATGGCGCACTGCTGCAGACAGGTTGCATTAAGCAGAGGTCCAGAGCCAGACCTCCTCCTTCCCCCCCCTTCCGCCCAGTGTCGAAACGCGGAATAAGCAAAAGCAAACGTTCACTTTTCGCAACCCGCCACATGCACCCAGGGGCGCCGATGGTCCAGGTCCTGGGCGAGGCTCTCGGAGGGATGTGTGATGATACGTGTGATGCCCGCAGCTGGGCTATTCGCCCCTCTAGCGTCGCCCGAGGCGTGCAATGCCCGCCCCTTGGTCATTCGCCCCTCTGTTGTCGCCTCAGATGTCGGAGGCTGTCGCCCCGAGAGAGGCCGGCTGCGCACCTACAGCAGCGCGGGGCCAAAGACAGGTCCAGGCCTCCGATGACATGAGGCGTAGCACCCCGCAGTTGCGGATAAGAGTGAGAGGGCGGGCGTGGGGTGGGTCGCGGGTGGGTCGCGGGTGGGTCGCGGGTGGGTCGCGGGGTGGGTCGCGGTGGTGTCGCGGGCCAGGACGACAACGACATTCAACAACAAACAATAACGAACAAGCAACACACAACAGACAACACACAACACAATAAACAACAAACAGCAGACAATCAACAACAACACATCCCATAGCAATACTAACAACAACAACTACGACAACAACAACAGTCACGACGACAACATCAGCAGCACCAACACCAAAAACAACAACAACACTAACAACAACAGCAATATCCTCATCATCAGCAACAAAACCACCAACATCAACAATAACGACAACAATGACAACAACAGCAGCACCAACAACAACAGCGACCACTACCACCACCAACAACGACAATATCAATAATCCTTTTAATACCCATCGGTCATATCTGCTCGCGTGCCATTCAACACGTATATCCCAAACCTTTGATACCCGTCCTCTTCGACTTCGATCTTACCCCTTGTGTATATATATATATATACATCGTACCTGCAACGTATTACGTGCAGCCCGTAAGGCAGGGGAAGAGAGGACGGATGGAAGGAAGGGGCAGGGGGGAAGGAGGAGGATGGAACACGAGAGAGCGTAGCAGGACAGGGGGCCAGGAGCAGCAAGCAAGTGGCAGAACCAGGCGGGCAGAGCGGATGGGGGAAGATCGGGCGGGTAGACCTCAGCGGGCGGGTCGGAAGGCGGGCCCAGGCGGCCAGGTCGTGCCGCTGGGTTGCTCAAGCGTGCAGCCTGCTTGAATCGCGAGGACGTGTCGAGCGATAGTGCGATTCCCAAATGAATCGTGAGAAGTCCACAGCGAGAGTGTGATTCCTGAGTGTCGAGGTCGCGGCGTCTGAATAAATTGCGAGGATGTCCCACGCGAGAGAGCGCGCGATCCCTGTGCACATTGTGAGGAAGTCCCGCGCGAGAGCGCGATGCTGGAATACATTGTGAGGGGGTATCAGGCGGGAGTCTCAGTTGTTGTGATCCGGGGGCCAACGACACAGTTGGGTGACTCCACATTTTCCCTGGTAAATCACATGGTGCCCGCCCCAGGTGGAGCACTTACATTGAAAAACAACATGGTCACCAGAGGGGGCGGGAGCCAAGCACAATTATTCGCATTATTCGTTAACATTGAAAACTCAACAACAACACCAGCAACAACACTCGTTTTAAGACTATTCGCTACTATCTGCAAGCGTGCTTCTCAACACGTCTTTCCCAAACCCTCGGTACCCGCCCTTTTCGTCTTGGATCGTGCCCCCTTTGGGGTATATCTCGCTTACCTGCCACGTGCATATAGCGCAGCCCCTGGAACAGGGGAGGAGAGGGCTGATGGACGGGGGAAGGACATTGAGGAACCCCGAGCGAGATTAGCAGGACAGGGGGTTTGGTGCAGAAAGCACGTGGCAGAGCCAGACGGGCAAATCGGGCGCGCAGACCCTTGTAGCGGGCGGGTCGGGAAGGCGGGCCCAGGCGGCCAGGTCGAGAAGGCGGGTTGCTCAAGCGTGCGTCCTGCATGAATCGCGAGGAGCGATGCATCGCCGATGCATCGACGATTCGGCGCGATCCTCCAACCCAATCTGCTCGGGCCCCATCCAAGAGGCCTTTCTTGTCTCGACCCCTCCCCCCCACCCCACCCCTTCCCAGACTCCCGACGTCATGACTTGTTCATGATTTCGACCCCCACAGGTTTCGACCTGTTCCCAGGGAGCCGTTTCTTGCCGTGCTTAGCTTTGACGACGGCCCCGAGGCCCGCCAGGAGCCCTCAGAGGCTGAACATTGCGACAAACGCTATTTTGTTGTTGTTGTTGTTGTTGTTGTTGTTGTTGTTGTTGTTGTTGTTGTTGTTGTTGTTGTTGTTGTTGTTGTTGTTATTGTTGTGGTTGTCGTTGTCGTTGTCGTCGTCGTCGTCATCGTCGTCGTCGTCGTCGTTGTTGTGGTTGTTGTGGTTGTGGTTGTGGTTGTTGTTGTTGTTGTGGTTGTTGTGGTTGTTGTGGTTGTTGTTGTTGTTGTGTTTGTGGTTGTGGTTGTGGTTGTTGTTGTTGTTGTTGTTGTTGTTGTTGTTGTTGTTGTTGTTGTTGTTGTTGTTGTTGTTGTTGTCGTTGTTTTGGGGTGGGTTTATATTCAATAATATATATATGTATATAAAACAATAGGTTTATGCACATATATATATATATGTGTATATATAATATATTACATAGATCGCTCCGTCGTGTTTTCTTCGGGGGGTGTCAGGACTCGAGGGGGGGCTGGGTTCGCCCCCCTCACCCCGGGCATCCGTCCGCTCAAGTTTTTTTTTCCGATGCGTGGGGACACCCGGAGGTCGGGACCACTTCCCGAGGGCTGGCCTTTCGTCCCGGGTCGTTTTTGACGCTTTCGGGGCCCGTCGAGGGCCCCCGATGATGGAAGACAGCCCAGAGCTGGCCGCTCCGACTGTGTCGGAGCGTCGTATCTCTGGGACCCCCCTTCCCAGACCCCCGACGCCATGGTTTTTCACGAGGCCGACCCCCAGGGGCCTCGACCCCTTCCCTGGGACCAGTCTTTCCTCCCGAGTCGTTCTTGGACGGCCCCGAGGGCCGGTAAGGGCCCCCCAGAGGCCGCAGATGGCTGAAAACCTCGCGCCGCGATTCTTTCATGACTCTTCGCTCTGTGCTTCGACTGTGCTTCGACTCCTCGCTCCTCGCTCCTCGCTCCTTCGAGGGGTCTGGGCCCCCTCGCTCTGTGCTTCGACTCCTCGCTCCTCGCCTCGGCCCCCGCTCGCCGCTCCCCATGGAACCGCGGGGCCGCCCGCAGGCGCCGGCCGCCCAGGTGCGCGGTTCCCGCGGGGCCGCGGAGGCGGGGCCGCGCGCGCGCGCGGCCCAGTCTTCGTCGAGGGCTGCTGGCTCGGGGTTGGGCGGTTGGAGAAATTCCTTGGGATCGTCATTGCTTCACCGATCCCCATCCCCATGCTCGTCCCCTTCGAGGCCCCCACCAAATTGCAGACACCCTTCGAAGCCCGAATGATACGGCCTATATCCCCATCTAGGGGGGTAAATCGGCCAGATGGGCCCAGTCCACGCTGGTGGGGATGGGGATTGGTTAAACGATACTCATGGGAGGCTGTCGGCGAGAATCAGACTTATGAGCATCATGGAGCCTTGTCCCTGGCATACCTCCAAGGCCTGCCTGGTTGGAAGCGGCAGTCCTGCCGACTTCCAGACCCCCTCGCGTCATCAAGTTTCAGGGGAGCGAAGAAGGACTTAGGCATGAAAACTCGGAGGTCCGCGCGGACTTCTCGGGTAGGCGCAGGACCCCCCTGGCGGCGCCTCCAGCGCCGCCCCTGGCGCGTAGAGCGCGCCAGGGTTGGGTGTCTAGCGCCGATCCGAGAAATCCGCGCGGACCTCCGAGTTTTTTTTATGTTACTGTCATTCTTCGCTTCCCTAAAATGAGCCCGACGAAGGACCCAACCATATGCAGCTGCGAGTACCGCATGGCCTTCTGCCACGAAACGTGTGAGGGGTGTGCCGAAATGGAATGGGGCGGCGGTGCCATGCGAACTTTCCCACTGGGGCCGGGTGGAGCTCCCCATGGGACCACGAAACGTGTGAGTGGGGTGCCGACAAGAGTCGGGCGGACGCATGCGAACTTTCCTACTGGGGCCTTCGGTGGAGCTCCCCATGGGGCCACGAAGCGTGTGAGGGGTATGCCGGAATTGGGCGGCGGTGCCATGCGAACTTTCCCACTGGGGCCTTAGGTGGAGCTCCCTATGGGACCACGAAACGTGTGAGGGGGGTGCTGAAATGGCGCGGCGGTGCCATGCGATCTTTCTTACTGGACCTTAGGTGGAGTTCCTTATGGGTTTCGAGCCCACATGCATAATACAGACATCGGCGCAAGCTGTTGGAACCCCAGCGGGCTGAGACACAACTTATCTCACAAAATGGGATAAGGTATCCAGAGCGTATGTTGTTCAAGCTTTGCAGTGAGTACGCCGTAGTGGTGAACGGTTGGCGCGTTCCCCGACAGTTGCACGGAAAGCCGCATCGATAGCGGATGGGCTGGCACGCCCAAAATGTAGCACCACTCATCTTGAGTGCATTCGCGTCGCGAGTGGCGTTTGTGCTCAAGCTCCTCTTTTGGCAGGAACAGAATTACGCCATGGTAGCGGAACCGTGGTAACACACGGCTCGGCAGTCCTGGTCGCCGCAACGCCCACCAAACGCGGGCAACCATCCACCAGCAGGGCTGCGGCCCGTGTGCGTCGTGGTTTGGCGAGCAGGCTAGCGCCTCGGGGTGCGGTTTGCCCCGCGCCGAGGCGCACGACACAACACCAGGTAGCGGGTAGCCCCGCACCTTGGCACCATGGAGGGGCTACGCGCTTCGATGGAGGCGCTGAACGCCTGGCTGCAAGCACAGGAGAACGTCGTGCAGCAGCTCCAGGGCGAGAGGCAGCAGCTCCAGCAGGAATTCCAGCACGCCAGGCAGGCGCCTCGTGTGGAGCCGGCGCCACCTCCGAGCGGGGTGGTCGACGCCAGAGTGATCGGCAAGCTGGCCGAGTTCGCGGGCGACGTGACGAAGCTCGCGGACTGGAGCTTCAAGATAAAGCCCTACCTCGGCGCCGTGGACCACAGGTACCAGGGCAAGCTGATGGAGGCAAAACAGACGCAGGTCACGATGCGGGCCGCCACGATGGAGCCGGACTTCGCCAGGCTCAGCACGCAGCTGTACTGCATTCTCGTGATGACCGCGTCCAGGTTGGCACTGGATAAGTGCCGCAACGCGGGGGTGAACGAAGGCTTCGAACCGTGGCGCCAGTTCGTGCTGGAGCTGTAGCCGACGTTGAGCAGCCAGTTCGACGGTCCTCCCATGCAGGCGATGGCTTTCAAGTTCACGGGATGCGCTCCCAGCGCTCTCGCAGCTCTCGAGCGCATCGCGCGGGACTACGAGAGCCAGTCCAACAATAATATCGACGACGACGAGAAGATCGGTGTGGTTCTGCTGCATAGAGGACTCCAGGGTCAAAGAGAATTTGATTTGGAACAGCGCCGGCCTCGGCGCGTGGCCCACAATGTGCGAGGATATTTTGGAAACCACCCAGTTCCAGCAGTGCGTCGACTCGCAGCCGACGCCCATGCAGCTTGGAGCCATCTCGAGGGGGGAGAGGGTGCCCGAAGGCGTGAGGCCGAAAGGGGGCAATAATCCGAAGGGCACCAGCAAGAACGGCAAGGACAAGGGAGGCAGGGCGGACGGCGCTAGGAACCCGAACAGCGAGAAGGAGTGCTTTACTGCAGGAAGGTAGGCCACGTGAAGGCCGAATGCAGGGAGAGACGGCGAGACCTTGCCGCGGCGGAGATCAGGCGGGGGCCGCTTTTCGCGACTCCAGGAGGACAGAGCGCACCCTCCTCGGCGGTTCGGCCGCCGCCGCCAGTCCAGCCACCGACGGGGCGGCCGCAGTCGGCGCTGCTGCAGTGCCAGCGCGCGTCGACTGTCGTCCTCTACGAGCTCTGCCCACTGCCGCAGCAGGCAGCGGTAGCGCGCTGGCCGCGCCGGGCCGCGACGCGGGCGGGCCCGTCCCAGTGCTGGCAGCGACGCGGGCGGACGCGGAGTACCTCGTGATCGACGCTAGTGCTGGGGCGAGCGTGTTCCCGCGAGGATTCGACGCGGCGGCCGAGAGCGACTCGACTGGGCTCAGCGCGGCTTGCTGGGCCCGGGCCCAGTGGCCCAGGCCCGAGTCCGACAGAGAGAGGCGAGGGGGATGCATTCAGGCGATCGCAAACGTGGACCGAGGAGGAGTGGATCAGCGACGGGTCCCGTTTCCAGTGGAAATCGCGCATTTCCGCCGCCGAGCGAGGCGGCGCTGGCCGCATTTCGAGGAGGGCGCCTCCCCCGATCCATGGATTCGGCGGCTGGGCGCCGAATCCATCGATCGCTAACCCACGTTTGCGCGCCCCCGAGAGAGGCGAGGAGGATGCGCGTGCTGGGCATCGACGAAGGAAATGCGCCATGAACATAAACTTGCGGCGCTCCGCGCGGATTTCTTGGTTCCGCGCTGGGCCCGCCAGGCGGCGCATCTGGCGCAGCCCCTGGCGCGCTCCGCGCGCCGGGAAGGGGGGTCCAGCGCGCGTCGGCGAAATCCGCGCGGAGCGCCAAATATTCATGTAGACAGCCTTTTTCTTTTGCTAGGTGAGGGGCGTGCGCGTGCCTGGCAGGGGGGCGAGAGTCGAAGGAAGACCGTCCGCGCGGGCGAGATTCAGGAGGGGCAAGGATGCGCGCGTTTTCCCGTTGGGGGCGCTCCTCTCGCGCGTGTCAGAGCGAAAACGGGGCGCGGGGTCGCGAAGTAACCCGCGTGTAAGGGGGGGGGGCGGAGAAGAGGCGGCCGCGGGAGAGGGCCAGGCGCGGGGGCGCAGGCGCGCGGCGGGGCTGCGGCGGGAGCGCCGGCGCGGCCTGGCTGAGGGTCCAAGCTGGCAGCGGCTGCGGGTCGGCGTTGCCGCGCGCCCGGGGCGGGGGGCCAGCGGCCGCGCCGCGGGCGAGGCAACGCGCGACGGAGAGTGCGTGGGGTCCATGGCGACCGAAAACCTGGCGACTGGCGGGCGGTGGAGGCATCGGCGCGGGGCCGCTGGGCAGGGGCGCGCCAGCGCTGCAGCGGCCGCGAGGGCCTGGGGCGGCGGGTGGTGCGGTGGCCCCGAGGCCGGAGCGACCGACGGGCATCCGTCGCGGAGCGTTGGGAAAGCAGGGGCGGGAGAAAAGCGGGAGCGCCACTCCGCAGCCGGTGCGCGGCATCACAGCAGGGAGTTACGCGTCGTCCAGTGCAAGTGGCGCGCGAGCGGGCCCCCGCAGGGTGAGGGGGCGAGCTCAGCTGGTCGTGCAAGGTGGAGGCTTGGGCAGAGTGGAAGGGGCGAATCGCGTTGGCGGTGGCCCCCTGGCGGGGCAGCGAGCCTGCGTCTGGGGCAAAATCGCTGGTGTGCGCAGAGGCTGCGGGCGCCGGATGACCCGGCGCGCGCGCCGCCCGTAAGGCGCGGGCGGTGCGCGGGAGAGGGCGGCCCGCCCTGGGTCGGCGTGCGGCGTCGCGGCCAGGGGCGGCGGCAGCGGTCGAGTCGGTTGGCGGGGCCAATTGGGGGAGGGGGGGGGCCGCGGCCTGCGTCGGTCGGGGCGGCGAAGCGGGTGGTGGGCCGCGGCGGCGGAGACTCCCAGGTTGGGCAGCAGGCGCTGCAGGCAGGGGTGGGGCCCTGCAAGCCGCCCGGGCTGCTAGCAGCAGCGGGGGCGGCTTGCGCCTGGCTCGCCTGGCGAGGGGCGGTGGGCCCGGGGCGCCCGGGCGCGGCCGCGCGCCGCCCAGGTTGGGCGATGCGCAGTGGCATAGGCGGCGGGCGCGCAGTGGAAGCGCAGCGGAGTGCACCTAAGTGGTGCGCGCGCTGGTAGGACAGGTCGCGGCCGGCGCTTTCCTGGTTTGGAAGGGCGCAGCCGCCGCCGCAGGCGGAGCCGTATAGCGGAGCGCTTAGTTCGCGCGCGCGCCGGTGGGGAACGGGGGGGGGTGGCTTCCTGGGTTCTGGGTTGGAAGGCTCGCCGCAGATGTCAACGCGGCCTGGTCTGCGGATGCGCCAACTTAAGCGCGCGGGCCAATCGGGGTGAGCCCTCCGCCGCCGTCGGGGCCTCCTAAGTTGGAATGGCCTCGCAGACCCGGCACAGCCAGGCCCGCCAGGTGCGTGTTGCCAGTGGGGCTGCTGACCGGGCGGCCCCTGCGGCAGTGGTCGCCTGGCGTGGGCGTCGCCGGCTTTCTTATCGTGTTCGTCCAGGTCGCGCAGGTGGGGGCCGAGCTTGCCATCCTCTGGGACGGGGCATCCACGCGCTCGCAGCTTGCCCGTCCAACGCCCACTGCGCCGCCGCCTGCAGCAAACCCTTCTGTGGTAGGCTGTCTTGCGGTTGGCTGCCAAGTGCCCGGCCTCGGCCGAAACCCAGGCACCAGCGTCAGTGCCGAGGCTCCTGCTGCAGCCGTCGCAACGCATGATTTTGTTTTTCGAGTGCTTGCTGGTCTCGAAGCGAACGTCGTCGTCGTGCAGGCCTGGTGGGTCGAGGGCAGTGCCGGGCAGCGGGGCGCTGGGAGTCCTCGCCAGTAGGTCGCGTCCTGAGCTGGACGTTCCCCCGCCGACGTAGTTTGTCCACGGCCCGGGCCTGGGTCAGCTCGGCCAGGTTGCGTAGTCCAGTGTTGGAGCTGGTCGCAGAGCGCATGCGGCGCAGTCGTGGGCCTTGACACACCCAGGTCGGCGTGTTCCACGAACGCGTCCAAACTCAGGAGAGGGGCCTGCAGCAGGTTCGCGCAGATATCCATGTCCCTCCAGGTAGTCGGGCTGCCTGTCTGGCTGGCGACTGGGTGGCCATTGAATGTTGCAACCAGGCGGCCGACCGCGCGCAGTGGGTCTTCAATCCCGCCATGGCGCGTTCTGGCGTCTTGGGGGGCTGCGCCCCATGATTGGCGCCAAGCCTATCGCAGATGGGCAGGCGCACCTTGTTCCAGGGGTCGCAGAAGGCGAGGGCAGCTTCCCATGCGTCCCCTGTGGTGCCTTGTTTGGTGTAGGGAAGCAGGGGCGCCCTGGGCTCACGGATCATGATGAGCATGGTGGCCAGCAGGTTCGAGACTCCAAAATGAGCTGGCCCCCCAGCTGCTCCCAGCCGCCTGCAGGCCCAGTCATCGCTCTGATGTAGCTGGCTGTGGGCTGCCCTGTTTTGTGCCGGCAGCGGCAGGTGAAACGGCTCCAGCAACCAGGTGGCTGCCGCGGAGTCTCCTTTTCTGCGCCGGCAATTGCTGGGCCCCCTCGCCTTTGGTTCGGGAGGGGACTGCTCTTCTGCCAGGCGTGTCTCCAGGTCGTCGTCCTGTCGTAGGCCTTCCAGGGATAGCAGCACCGCCCAGGTTGCTGTGAAGACGTAGTTCGCAGGGTCCAGCCCCAGCTCCAGGTCGTATCGGACACCGTCGTGACAGAGTAGTATCCTGCAATGATCCGCCAGGTCCCGGGAGCCCCTGGGCACGTCGCCTGAAGCGTACATGTGCGGGTGGCGGCTCATGACGTAGAAGAGGACTGGGGCGAAGCCTGGGTCCATCAGTAGCCGGGCCCCGGCGTTCTGCAGATCTTCGGACAGGGCGTCCAAGTCGTGGTTGTCGGGCGGCGGGGAATCGACCGGGGTGGCGAGCCCGAGCTGCTGCTGCTGCTGCTCGCGTGAACGGGCGTTCCTCGTGCCCCTGGCTTTAATTAAGCGCCGCGTCGGCTTCCATCCTGCTGCGGCGTCTGCCGTGTCCGACATCGAGGTATCGTAGAGCTTGGCTGGCTTGAAGTCATGGTCCTCTGCTAGCTCCTGCGGATTTCTTGCGCGCTGCGGACTTTTCAGTTGTGTCCGCGTGCCCGCTTTTGCGCCCCGGGTGGCGAGGATGTGCAGCTGAGAGTCGGTGGCCGTTTTGAAAATCGTTCCCCTGCCCATGGCGACCACGCCGGCCCTGGTCCGGGCGTAGGCGGAGTTTAGCTGGTGCTGGTCGTCCAGGATCCCGCAGGTGTGACTGCTTGCGACTGCTGCTCGCACGAGTGGTTGCGATAATGGCCAGGTCGGCCTCGTCTTCCTGGCTGAAGTCGATAGTGCTGATCTCTATGGGCCTGGCCTAGAAGAGCTCGGCACACCTGGTTTGAACCCTGGGGAAGGCCAGCCCGAAACTGTTAAGGACTGTGGGCATCTGTCTGAACATTGCTTACCCAGCTGTGCTGGAGGCTCCGCGGCTGGATTGCGTGGGAACGGTGGCCCCGACCTGGCGGAAGGAGGCCTCGAGTCCGGCCGGCCGCCCTCCTTTTGCCCTTACCTTCGCCCTTCCCTTGGCTCTTGTTGTCGTATGCCGCCCTGAACTCCGCCTATGTGAGAGGCCGACTCTTCCAGACCAGGGTAGGGTGGCTTTGCGCCCGCAGAGGGCCATCACCTTTTGGCCCAGTCGCCACCAGGTTTTTTTTTGGCACGCAGCAGCCAGGTCACAGATGGTGGCGGCCTCCCTCATGTTGGCATATCCTTGAGCGACGGCTGTGGGGGCCTCGTGGGCCTCGACGTGCGCCAGGAGAACCCGCGTGCAGTCGCCCCCCTTCGCGCCGTGGTCGGGGTTGGTGAAGCCCCTGTCCCGGGTGGTATCGGCCCCGCTCCGAGCCTGGCGGCCGCCCGAGCGTCGTCTGCCTGCCTTCGCGTCAGCGGCCTAGCTGGCTTCCATGGCAGGCCTCTGATCACGCAGCGCTCCTGGACAGGGTTCTTCAGCCCTGAGATAAGCTTGCCGTCGTGGAAGCAGTGGGAGGCCCGCTGGAGGATGCTAGGGTGCATCCGGTAACACGTGTCCAGGAGAACGTTGTGGCCATCGCCAAACCCCGGGGGATTTTGCAGGCGTTCCATGACGGAGATTGGGAGCCCCATCGCCGCTCCACGCTTTGAAGCCTCTGTAGGGCACAGCTGCCGAACGTCCCCGACGACCAGGACTCTGACGCCCGAGTTTGCCAGGAGCATGCGCAAGACGACAGTCAGGGCCTCGGCAGACTGCCCTGCGTCGTCCAATATTCCAAGCATGATCTGTGGGCTGCCGTCCGCGTCCAGGTTGGCCGCGATCTCGTGAGTGGCCAGGGCCAGCTTGACCCTCTCCATCAGACGCCGCTTGAACTTGCTGAAGGTCTTGGGGGCCGCGCCAAGTTCGAGCGGGTGCTTCCCATGTGTGATTTCAAACTTCTGGCCGGGGCCAGGTCGCTGGCCTCTTGGCGCGTAGTGCGGTCCTCGCTGGCCACGCGCAGCGCTGCGTCCGAGAAATCAGTGGCCTGTGTAGCCTCCCGGCGCCCTTCGCCTCGGCCAAGCACTTGGCGGGCATGTCCGTTGCCTTGTTATGACGAACGGACAACGCGCACCCATGCCCATAGGGGGGTCGTTGGGAGGAGGACTGGCTATGGGTATGGGTGCGGGTTGTCGGACCCTGGGGAACGCTCCCGTTCGAGCGGGGGCCCCCATCCGACAACACGCACCCATAGCCCTCTCCGATCCCCCTATGGGTATGGGTGTGTGTTGTTGGTTCGTCATTGTTAGAACCCGCGAAGAGGCCGACTGCCCGCCCCGGGGGGGCCCATGGCGTCCATGGGTCCAGGGCCGCTGCAATCGTCTTGGTTCTGCCCGTGCAAGGCGGCCCGTCTGCCAGGGGGGTCATGCCGCCCAGGGACTTGGCGAGGGCCGCGGCCTGGGCAGCGTTAAGTTGGTGCCTGCTGGCAACGTCCTGGACGTGCGCGCGGCCTGGGGCCGGGAGGGTCCTCTGGAAGACGTGCCCAGGGCAGGTCTCGACGTCGTCGTTGCTGAGTCCGTTCTCGCCGGGTGCCGCGCCAGTAGCCCTCGGGGCCCCGCGGTCGTCAGCGCCCGCCCTGCCGCAACAGTGGCAGCAGTCGAGTTGCCGGTTTGTTTGTTTTCCAGCTCGTGAGATCACAGGGCCAGGGCGTAGGTGATCACTGAGAGCGAGGTGCCCTGTAGCCTCTCTGGCTGCTCGGCGTACAGCATGAACGCGTGGTGGATCGTCGACCACGCGCGCTTGGTCTGAACCTGGGGCGGGGCGAGGTCAACCCGATGCGAGGTGGCGCCAGGTCCGGTGGGTCTGGTTGGAAGGCCCCCCTTCTTGCGTCGAACTTAGCGATCATGATCCTGGTCGGGTGCCGCCTGAGGATTTCGCGGGTGTTCTTTCCGACTGCCTCGACGGCGATCCCCAAGGCGGGGGGCCGTATTATCGCGATCGTGTCGTCAATGTGGGTGGTGATTGGGGGCCCGTGGGAAACGAGGACGGGCGCGTGGCCCTCCTGCTTCTGGAGTCAGTCAATGGCGTAGTCACCTGTCCAGGAGAGAACGTAGCAGTCCTCATTGTCCCTGTTGTCCTTGGCCAGGGGGGCCTCGAGCCCGTCAGTAGTCGCGCACCACTTGGCGGGGGTGCTCCGGGTCGCACTTCACCGCGCTGACCTCCAGCGCGCACGTCCGCCGGCGGGGGCGAGAACACGCGAGCATTCACAAATGCTGATTCCCAGGAGCATGCGGAAACCAGGGAACATGGACGGGAAACAGAACAAACATCATGCGTGTTGAAATAATATGGGAATCCTGCGACTTGTGTGCTTATATGTATATGTATATGTATATGTATATGCATATGTATATGTATATGTCTGTCTGTCTGTCTGTCTGTCTGTCTGTCTGTCTGTCTGTCTCTCTGTCTGTCTGTCTGTCTGTCTGTCTGTCTGTCTGTCTGTCTGTACGTATGTATGTATGTATGTATGCATGTATGCATGCATGCATGCATGCATGTGTGTATGTATGTATGTATGTATGTATGTATGTATGTATGTATGTATGTATGTATGTATGTATGTATGTATGTATGTATGTATGTATGTATGTATGTATGTATGTATGTATGTATGTATGTATGTATGTATGTATGTATGTATGTATGTATGTATGTATGTATGTATGTATGTATGTAATGTGTATGTATGTATGTATGTATGTATGTATGTATGTATGCATGCATGCATGCATGCATGCATGCATGCATGCATGTATGTATGTATGTATGTATGTATGTATGTATGTATGTATGTATGTATGTATATATATATATACATCTATGTGTATATCTACACATACAAAACTGCAGTAGCGCGTCGCGCCATGCACCTTGGTCCTTGAAAATTGGCATGCAGCCGGAATAGCAGGAAGGTCAAGCCGACAATTTAGCGATAACTCGTTGTTTGGTTTTCGGGCACCGCTGCTATGATCATGTTATTCGTTTTCCTTCCTCCATGTTTCTTTTTCTTCATTTCCGCCATACCCTGCGCATTCTCCCATCCTCCTCAGCTTTTTTTTGCGGAGGCTCCTCCTTGGAGAGCCTCTGGGGGCCACAATATCTGTGTCAGGCTTTCTTAAGGCCTTCTGGAGGCCTCCTGGGCGTATTCTGGGGGGCCTCTGGGGGCTTCCTCGGGCCACCCTGCCTCTTACCGCGGTCTCCCTGAATGACCGGGTCACGATTTGGAATGATTCGGAGGGTGTCTTGGGGCCATTTTGGGCCGCCATGGGGCTCTCTGAGGGCCATCTTGGACCCGTGTTGTGCCGTTTCGGGGCTCTCTTGGACTTCCTGGAAGCCCTTTCGGATGGATGTGGGACGATGTTGGAGCCTCCCAGGCGGCTTCGGACGCCCAGAAGACCGCCGTCTTGGAGCGTCTGGAAGCCGAAAAGAAGGGAACCCCAACATTCTCCAAAAACCATGATAAAATCAATGATTTTTGCCTCTTGGGGCCTTTTTGGAAGTGCTCTTGGAGGCCTCTTTGGGGCCGTCCTGGAGGCCTCTTGGGCCATCTTGAGGTCACGTCGGTCACTCTTGGAGCGCTCTTGTGCTGTCTTGGGGGTCTCAGGGGCGTCTCCGATGACCCCCCTGATCGCCCTAGGTGTGCTGGGAAGGCTTGGCAAATCGCCCTGCGAGGCCCAGGGGGCCGCTTCGAGGCCCGTCCGCAGGGTCCCAAAGTCCCAGATCCCAGGAGTCCGGTTGTGTGGGTGGGGGTGTTTTTTTTTCCCCCCCGCCCGGGCTTGTAAAAATATAGGGAAAGGTATACATGATCCCAGGCTCCGGGCCCACGGGCCCCCCCTCCCCCCCCAGATCGGATCGGATGGTCCCAGGATTCCTCGGGTCCCCCCCCCCCCAGATGGTATGGTCCCAGAGACGACAACGACGACGACGACGACGACGACGACGACGACGACGACGACGACGACGACGACGACGACGACGACGACGACGACGGCGGCGGCGGCGGCGGCGGCGGCGGCGGCGGCGGCGGCGGCGGCGGCGGACGGCTGCGGCGG
>CAUYUJ010020473.1:133431-145931 GCA_963575745.1 Prorocentrum cordatum
GGTCCCACCGGGGGGCGCTGTGGGCAGAGGTTCCCGCTGGGGGGCGCTGGGACCACTTGGGGTGGCGCTGGGTTAGTCTCACTGTGGGGCGCTGTGCACGAGGTCCCACTGGGTGGGGTGCGTCGCGAAAAATAAAACGGTCGGAGCTCTAGACACTTTGTGCAAGAGAATAATGGTACCACTACTGAAAAGATTATTACTAATATGAACAATAAGACAACTACTAAGACGAAGAGGGATAATAATCATGATGAGACGGGCAGTAATAAACATGCACATCATAATGTTAATATTAAAATCTAAGCAGACAGCGAATAATTAGAAGGATATTACGAGTACGAATAATAAGAACACGACGGCATAATTACCAATAATTTGAATAGTCAGAGTTCCTAACACGAATTATTAAACCATATTAAGAACACGAATAATATGAATACTTGGAATTATTATTAATACGATTCTAAGGTAGAGCACGAAACCACATATGCATAAGAAGAAGCACGAATAACAAACATAACAATAACAACAATAATGAAACGACAACTAGTAATAAGAGTTTGGCTGGGAGGAACACAACCATCATTATTACAAGCGTATTTATAATAATAGTAAGAAGAAACAGAACAATACTACGTCGACGAGGAGATCACCTTCCTGGACCCGTCCAACGCGGTCCTCGGGGTCGGCGGGTGCGCGCCTTGCTGCATGCTAACCTTGGTCTCGAACGCGCAGCTGATGAGCTTCCTCTATGTGGGGGCCCACCGGATCGAGCTCTTCATGATCCTCTCTATGGTGGGTGGGTGGGGGGGGGGGGGGGCCAGAAAAGAATGGAGGTAAGTCTGGTGCTGGCGCGTCCAAGGCCAAGGCGACGGCCAACCTCCACTTACTCATGATTCAGAATATGCAGAGCGAGCTGGAGTCTCTTGTGGGGGCAACACTCGCCGTGCAACCACAGCTACACGTACCGCGGGTACCGCCAGGCTGCTTGAGCATGATGGGCCCAAAGGGGGGCCTCTGCTGGTCAAGTTGAGGGAACTGCTTGCCAATGCAGATGCTTCAACCTATGTTCCTGATGATGTTGAGGTGGTCGTTTCGGTGCGCAAGATCATCGACTCTCATGTGAATGCTTTGGGTGGCGCTAGTGCTGGGCGAGAAGTCACTAGTGTACTGAATGCTGCTCCTACTTCTGCCCCTGCATCGCGTCCTGCGCAGAAGACAGTTCATCTCCAGTGGGGTCTTGCGTGGAATGGTGCTGCAGTTTTCAAAGCCGACTTTACTTGAGAGAAACAGTTGGATGGGGCCGACGGTTATCTCGTGTCAAAACGAAGCCGATTATGCGAGAGTTGCTCAGTGGAAACTTGCTACAGGAATGAAGTTTGATACTACCTCTGTTGTTTTCAAGCCGGGGCATCAACAGTGGCCAGAACAACCGACTGCAGTTTTGGATGATGTGATGGTCGAGGGCAACCGTGGCCCCTCTACGCTCAAGGCTTGGGTCATCAAAGACGGGCCCAACGCCCGCCCTGGCTTTTGACTCCGCCGCGAGGAGGGGCATCGTCAAGGTGAGGCGCGCGCTCGACTATAAGTCTGAGGTCACCTGTGTGCTGGTGTGCCGAGAGGATGCGCGAGTCTCTCTCTTTGCCGTTGATCTTCCTTCAGGTATCTTCTTACCGGAACAGAAGTCTGTCTGAGTCCCTCGATGGTTCAAACGTGATGATGAGGAGGAGGGCGCGAAGTACTTCGCTCGAGTCAAAGCTGCTGCTGGCCAGAGTTCAGGACGCCTGATCTATAGGCCGAGCGCCAACGCGCCCCCTCGGTGTCATCGCCCAGGGGCCCGTCATCGACGAGACCGCCCCCCCGCCCAAGTGGGCGATCACCGAGGGGTTGGGCGCGTGGTCTACAGAAGAAGAAGCTGCTACGTGGTGTACCCAGCGAGGCTTTACCAAGGTGCAGATGGTGACGCGCCTTGGAGTTCGTCGTTGGCATGTTCGAGCAGAACTACCCAGTGCGTCGACTCAAGCGGCCTTTCAATTCTTGACGCTTCGCGTATCCCCGCCAGCCCGTCCAGAAACGACGCCCAGGCGAGTAGAGGTGATCATGGAAGCGGGGCAGCATACAGAGGAACAAGGGGCTGGGGAGGCCGTCGCACCCCGAGGGGGGGTGGGGGGGTGGAGGAGGAGTCGGAGGCGGAAGAGGAGGGGGATGATGAGGGTGGGGAGGGAGGAATGAGGAGGGGGAGGAATAGGCGGATGATGATGCTGATGTTGATGTTGATGATGCTGGTGATGACGATGATGGTGGTGGTGGTCTTGACGACGGTGATGGTGATGGTGATGGTGATGATGATGATGATGGCGATGATGAGGGGGGTGGAGGAGGAGGATAAGGGCGATCAGAAGAGTCAAAGGCCTCTTGAATGCCTCGCGGAGTCTCTTGGGATGTCTCTTGGGAGACTCTTTGAGGTCTCTTGGGGCATCTTGGGGGCCTCTTGGCGGTCCCGGGAGCTTCTTGGACCGTCTTGGGTGCCTCGTGGGGGCCTCTTGGGGCCTCTGGGGGGCCTTTTTGGGGTATTTTTGGGGGCTCTTGGAGGCCTCTTGGGGCCTCCTGGGCGCCTCTTGGGGCCTCCTGGGCGCCTCTTGAGGCCCTCTTGGGGCGCTCTTGGGAGCCTTGGGGGCGCTCTTGGGGCCATCTTGGAGGTGATCGATCAAAGGAAGGGGGCCCCCCAATTAGCCTCCCCTCTCGGGGGCCGCCAGAATCGGCCCAAACCATAGTAAAACCGTTGATTTTGGCTCCCTCGCCGAGGCCGTTTTGGGCGCTCTAACTACCAGCGGCCCCCCCCGTCCAAGTCCAGGGGAGGGGGTTATGGGGGAGGGGTGAACCCCTCCCCGAGGGGGATGAAGGAGGTTGGAAGAGGAAACTCACGGAACCACCTACGCCCAGAGGGCTGGTGGGATTCTCTAGTGGAGCGACTGTGGCCATGAATGTTAACACTGGGGGTAAGGGTAAAGCCCAAGGTAAAGATGCGACGGCAAAGCCGACGTCTGCCTGGGGCACCCCGCAGCCTGAGCATCGCCCACCTGAAGCTGCAGCCTGAGCGCCCGTCGGCCGATAGCGCGGCTTCCTGCTGTTGATGCTGCGGCCGCCGATGGGAAAGACGAAGGGAAGTGCCCGAATGAAGATGGGGCGGCCCCCGCTTCCAAGAAAGCCAAATGACCTGCAGATGCCCCTTGGAAAGAGTGGGCCTCGGGCGACTGCTTCTTCATTGCAGCGGGCGACGCTCTTTAGTCCTTGAAGCCGAGTGCGCGACCGGCGTCGCCCATGGACCTGGCGGTCGGCGGCCGCGTCCAAGCCTCTCTCCGCCTCCTGGTCTCCGACGAGCTGGCCAAGAGGCACCGGGAGTACGGCCTCAAGCGAGGCGACCCCTTCATCGATCAGATCGCGACGTCGACGACATGCGCTACCGCTCTGGCAGTGCGCGCCGCCGCGGCCCGCGCGCAGCGCGACGTCTTCATGTGGGCCAAGACTGATTCCAAGTGGGCTCTTTATGGGCCACCACCTGGCGGCCGCAAGCGGAAGGGGGCCATTTGGGCCACGCTTGCTCGCCGTCATTAGCAACGCCTTGCATTCGAAGCTGCGCTGTCAGCTGATGTCGAAGCACAGTGGAAGGAAGGCATGCTGCCGTACCCCTGGGACTTCACTGGTGGTGCTAAGAGTGCGGTCAGTTCCTCCGACACCAAGATGAGTAAGACAGCAGTCGCACAGGCCAGGTCGCTCCTCGGCCTTAGCCCTGCGCAGTCCAGCCATGCTGCGGCCCGCGGCCTCCCTAAAGTCTCCCGAGCGACGTCCAGCAAAGCACGAAGCGCCTTTGGAGTCGCCGATGCTGACGAACTTCTCCTGGCCCAGCCTGGTGGCCATCTCAGGTGCCTCTGTGGATGGGGGCCTCGCGCCGCCAGGGCGCCGCCGAGAGGGTCTTCGACGCTGGCGCCAATGTCAAGGTTGTGACCCCCCCACAGCGAAATAACCGGCGCGCCGAGAACTTAGCCGCATTTATAGCTATTCAGAGGCAGATTACGATTCGGAAACGCACGCGAGAAGAGTGGAAGCAGAGGTGCCATAGGTGGAGATCCAGCAGGGCCGCCAAGTGCCGCGAGGCCTTTTGCAACTTGGACTTCGAGATGGCGCGGGGAGCTAAAGTTGATAATTTTCTTTGTCATCGGCGCGGCCGATGCAAGCGCCCTGGGAATGCCAAGATCCAGCCCTGCCGAGCTCGACCAGAGCGATTTACCCTTCGGAAGTTGCGGATCATCGCAGTCGGTGTCAAGCAGGCAAACAAAGAGCAGGAGTCTCACCTCAAAATGCTACGTTGCCGTCGTGCCAAGATCGCGGGCGACCCTGCCGAGTGCCAGGAGTTCAAAGGAAAGACATCCGAGGTAGCCCGCGCGAAGTACAAGGGGACTCGGCGGCGCTGCAAGCAGACGCACCGGGTGCGCATCAACGAGCAGAGTGCGAAGCGTGCCAGGGAGAAGTGGGCCAGCCATACACCTGAACAGTGGAAAGCAGCACTTCAGAGGAACTCTGACTTCAAGCGCCGCAAGAAGGAAGCCAGTCGTGCTGCAGCTCCGTCGGCTACTGCCTCCTCGTCGTCGGCGGCGGACAGACCCTCCTCTGACTAGACCCGCTGGTAGGCGGAGGTGATTTCGAATTCAGGGAGCTTTTTTCAGTTGTAAGTTCGGTAGTTGCTGGGATTATCAATGTTGCGAGTCTGAATCGTGTGAGAGCTTGGGGTATCTTCACCGACCCTGAGGTGCAGGGGTTGAGCTTCCTCGCGCTGCAGGAGATCCGCCATTTTGAAGCCCGCCCAGGGTGGTTCTTTCAGATGGCGCGTACTTCTGGTTGGGGAGCCGCTTGCAGCGAAGCCCCCGAGAAGCGAGCTGACGTCTCGGCCATCCAAGGAGGCGCGCCAGTCCTATGGAAAAGTACGCCTGGCAAGATCTCGGCCATTCGAAGTAAAGTTCTGAAAGGTCGGGCTATTGCAGCGAGAACACCTTCATGCACCTCTGAAAGGTCGGGCCCGTGCGTGGTGACGATGGTTGGCTCATTTCCTTATCGGAGTGGTGCCAGACCCCCAGCCGCGACGTCTGTCCTTGGAGATCTTAACTGGTTTTCGAAGTATTCTAGTAAGTTGAGTTTTGGCTGGTCGATTTCGGCTTCGCCTTTTCCGACGACCTCTGCGGGTGCGAACCCCGCCAGGTGCTTGCGCTGGACAGGAGGTCCCTTTCATGTTACCGTCCAAAGAGGTACGGAGTTTTTCGGAGGGATCCCCCACCATGGGCTCACCATGTCTGAGATCAGCGCCTGCGAGGTCCCCGTCAGGCCCCTGCAACGTCTTCGGTATACGGCATTGTACGAAGCTCCTAAAGTTGCGTTTGGTATTCTTGGGGACCTTAAGTTGTCGAGGGGGAAGTGAACCAGACTGTCGTCGAGCCGTCGCCCCGCGCCGATATAGAGCTAGAGCAGAAGTGGAAAGCGTGGCAGCTTCGAGCTGAAACCGCCCTTAAACGAGCTCAGACCCGCCAATGGATTGAGGCGCCCCGCAAAGACGAACGCCCGAAAAGGATCGGTCCCCGCCGTGAGGCCCACGGCGAAACCCGCCGCCCACAACCTCGAGGAGTCCGTCGCCCTTCGCCGCCTTCGTGGACTCCATCGAGCTGTGAAAGAACAAGTAAAGATATCATGCTGGACCCGTTCGGGAAGTTAGCCGTCGGGTTTTTGCTTCGTATGTTAGTGCTGTTGCTGATGGGCTACTGCTTCCAAGCGATGGTTGGCCTTCTTATGGTCATGTTCTTGGGGCTGGAAGCCCGTCTATCACAGAGCGCGAGAGAATGGCTGCCGAGTCCCGCCGACGGGCCTGGGCTGCGAGCTTCAAGGAATGGTCCGCCGACCTGTTCAAATTGACAGCCCCAGTCTTCAAGGCCCCGAGCCCTGCTGCTGGATTTGATGCTGAAGGAATGAGGAATGAGTGTGGGGGGGGGGGGGGGGGGGGGCTTTGCTGGCGCCCTACTGGCTACGAGTCCGCCCCCAAGTTCAGGCGTGGAAGGAGTGGGCCAATGCAGCTACCCGCCCTTTCCCACAGAGTTCGCGTCCCAAGTGTTGGGTCCCCGACTTCGACACTTGCATGAGGGCCTTCAAGAAATTTCATGGAGCAGCAGGCCTTGATGGTTGGTCTGCCATTGAGTTGGAGGTCCTTAGCGTTGTGCCCCCCTTCATGATCCTTGAGTTATATGAGGTGTGGGTCTCAACAACGGAGCATCTCGTTTGGTGTCGTTGCAACCCTGGGCGTGATCCAATTGATTTTTTTCCTCGGCGCGTCGTCGGCCCCCCCCCAAGAAAGACGAGAACGAGAGCCGCCCAATATCAGTTGCTCTTGCTGCGCTTCGTATTTGGCTCAGTGCTTGAGCGACGGCTCTGCCTCGTGTTGCTGATAAGCAAGATGCTTGTAAAAAAAATGTTGCTGTGATCCATGCTGTGTCTGCTTGGCTTGCCGACGGTGCTGATCGTGGTGCAGAGATGGATTTATCCAAGTCTTATGATTCAATAGATCATGGTGTTGCGGTCGCTGCTCTCGAACGAGAATGTGCTCCCGACGCCGTCGTGTACTGCTGCCTTGCCGCGTGGGGGGGCCCTCGGGTGTGTTGCGTTTACGACGAGCCCGCCGAACCTCTGCGGGGCTCTCGTGGGCTCCCCCAGGGGGACTCCTGTGCCCCTGGGGCCACGGTAGCTGCCCTAGTCCCTTGGGATTGTACGCCGGCCCATGGTCGGGCCTATATGGACGATCGAAGCCTTGCCTCGACGGGCCCTAGGGCCCCTGAAGTGCTTGAGCGTGGTCTAGCTACCACGAGGAAGTTCGACGACTCTATCGGGTGATCCGAGAATGTTGGGAAGCGTCAGATGCGCAAAGACATGAATGATATTGAACATCTGGGACTTTTTTGCGACCCTGGAAACCCAAGGATTGCTATTCGGCCTCGAGGAGGCAGGGATAAACTGCGTCGAGCTGTTCAAATCCTTCAATGCTTTCCTGGTGCAAGTAATGTGCGTGAACATCTATGTGCAGCGTATGTTCGGCCTCTTTGGCTGTGGGCGGTTCCTCTCGTCGAACCCGCCGCCGGAGTCTTCGTGGGCCTCTTCTTCAGAGCCATAATTCAGGATAGGTGTGCCTGGTGGTGTCCGGGCAGGTGGTGGGCGTTGCGTGTGCACCCTCATCCTGTCTATTCGGCCCCTCTCCAGGCATGCAGAGCGGCGTTGTCAGAAAATCTGATGCCCGGTGATTTTCTCTTGCGAGGCCTTCAAGCCCCTTATAGGCCCCTTGGGCTGCAAGTTCTTGCTCATGATCCTTTTTGGGGAATCAAGCTTGGCATGGGCCCAGGCGATGATCCGCGCGTTCTTCGAGTTTCGCAAACTGTGCGAGGCGCCAATTGGCACTTCTGGACACGTGCTCCGCCTGAAGGTGAACGTGTCGTTCGGGCGGTCGCTCGCCTCCGTTGCCTTCAAGCCGTGCGCATGACACGCAATGGTACTGAGGGCCTGGCTGCCATTGACATCGGCGCTTCTTCTGGGCAGAATATTTTTCGTTCTGGAGCAGTCCAGACGGGCGCCCGTCTTTGGAATGGGTAGCGCTGCAAGTGGTGCGAATGTCCTTTGGCTAGCATGAGACACTTGTTCCAAGACTGCCCTCACTTCTGTCGGGGGAAAAGGAATGTTGCAGCTGAACTTCAATTCGCAATGAGTTTCTGGACGACATGTCCAAGCGTTACTTCAAAGTCTGTGTGGAGAGCTTATTTGTCCTCGCCTTCCGCTGCGTGCCGAAGTCGGCTGCTGGTTGCTGCGTGTCGGCTGGGCATCGAGAACCTCGGCCAGAATTCGACCCAGACTGACGGTGACATTCTGACTGTTAGCTTCTGCCAAAAGGTTTTGCTCCAGGGGGCGGGTGTTCCTTTCATGTACTTTCTTTCGTTCAGAACAATATTAATCGTGCTAGAGCAATGATAATAGCACATAAAGCCAATATCTTTCTACTAATAATACGAATAATCATAATACGACTAACATGCATACTACTTTTTTGTTTATATATATACACACGAATACTGATCATTAAAGGCACATGACGAATTAGCTCAATAAGGAGATTATAACGGATACTGGTAAGAACATTACTACTAGGAAGAGGAGGACCAATAATACTAATACAAAGAACCAGAATACGACTTATATTGATAGTAAGAGTAATAAAAGTATGAATGATGAATCGACTTAGTAGCTATAATGAGAATCGCGATGCTCATAATACTAATACTACGGCTGGTAAGAGTGAAAGTAACAAGAACAGTCATACAACACTAACAGTGATAGTACTAATCAGAATAACCAGGAATATTCCGATACTTACAAGGCTATTACTACTGAAACTAATAATCACAATAAGGAACAGACGAATACGAACAAGAACAAAACGATGAAGATGATGATCAGGAGGATGAGGAGGACGGGGGATGGAGGACGGAGGACGGAGGACGGAGAACGGAAGATGAAGGACGGATGGCGGAGGGCGAAGGACGGGGGACGGAGGGCGGAGGACGGAGGGCGGAGGACGGAGGATGGAGGAAGGATGAAGGAGGAAGGAGGGGGAAGGGCGGAGGGCGAAGAACGGAGACGAGGCAGGGGAAAGAGGAGGGATAGGGAGGAGGGCAGGGTCGGAGGAGGAGGCGTGGGGGGAGGGCGAGGGGGAGGATGATGGGAGAGGGGGAGGGGGGAAGGGGGGTGGGGGGGGGGAGGAGGAGGAGGGGGAGGAGGAGGAGGAGGAGGAGGAGGAGGAGGAGTGTCATGAGTGTCATGATCGCCAGAATCACAGTGGCAGGCGGGACTAGCGAGAGACAGGGATTAACCGACGCCCCTCCGCGCGTCGGACCCGACTGACAGCGGCCTCCAAAACAGGGGCCGAGGGCCCCTTGTGGCCTGGAGACAACCCTCGGCGAATTCGAAAGAGATTCTCGTGCCCTTTCTTAGAGCACGTAAAAGAGACGGAAAAGGACGATTATGAAAAAAAAGGGAGGGGGGAAAGGAAGAAAGGAAGAAGGAGAAGGGGAAGGGAAGAGTAAAATAGGGGGGAAAAGGAAAGGGGGAAAAAGGAAGAAAAAGAGAGGGAGGGGGGAGAAGAAAAAAAACATTCACTGAGGATTGCCTCGGGTCGAAATGCAGCGATCGGCCACACTGAGCACAAACATACAACGAATGCCCTGGCCAAAAATGCAAACAGTGACTGGGGTGCAGAGAACCCCCCCCCCGCCACCACCACCCCGCCCACCGCCGCCGCCCGCCTCGCCCGAGAAATCCCATGGCCAAACTCCTGCATCGTCTCGCCGTCGTCCACAGCGGGGCAGGGCTGGCCGCAAGCTTCGAAAACGTTCGCCGAGGGAACGATAGTCGAGCAAAGTGAGCAAATCCACTTCGCGCCAGTTTTAATTAAACAGTGCGGGCTTCCTCTAAGGGCAGCCTGAAATTTGGTGACAGTGGAACGACCCAGCTTGGGCCTGTCCGCGGTCTAAGGGGCCACTCGAGTGGGCTCCGCCAACGCTTGGGCGGCCCGTTGGCGGATAAGAAAACAGGTGGCGTCCCATCTGTCAGTGTCAGGGATGCGCTGACCACGAGTGGCAAGGTCCAAGACTCCTGTGCAGCCTGGCCTGCCAACTCGTCAGCAGACTCATTGCCCGCCGCGAGAAGAACCTGGTCCTCCGACAAGGAGGGGTCGGTGGGATCCAGGTGGGAGGGGGTCCACAGAACTGAAATCCCGTTCTCGCGGCCCTCTAGGGCCAAGCGGATACGAAACCACAGATCCGAATTCGCACCACTGCTGTGACGGAAACGGCGCCGCCGCCACCCCTCTAAAAGGGGCTGGTTGTCAGCGACATATTCAAAATCCCCTGGGACGTTGCGGAGCGCCAGCTCAAAGGCCAACAGCTCCGCCCTGGGGGCCGTCTGACGGCGGCCTGAGATGGCGGAGGCCCAACCCTTTAGTCGGCGCCACTTGGCGCCATCCCAGGCCGCCAACACAGCGGCCGCGCCGACGCGTCGGCGGCGAGGGTCGGAGCTGAAGGCGCCCCCAGAGCCGCCTCCAAAGACCCGCAGGAGCCCCGTAGGGGACCTGGCCGCAGCGACAGATGATCCTTCGACTAACGACGGTGACGACCCCACCTCCCAAGCCACATCCGCCCCACCGCCCTTGAACACAGGGCAAGTTAAAGACCTAGGAGGCAGGCCGCGGAGCCACAAGGCGGGGTTAGCCTCGTGGCCCACTCTGGCCTGGTGACAGAGGCCGCCAGAGAGCTCAAAGGCCTCATGATTGCAATTCTTGGGACATTCCCACATTCTGTGAAACAGCGTTTCGGGCGCCAGCCCGCGTCGGGGGCAGGTAGTGGCGACAGCATACCCCGCCTCATGTTGGCGGGCGTGGGTCCATTGGCCCCCTGACACGACCGTCGTGAGAAGGCCTACGTGCTCATGCTGATCCCGGCGCTCGAGACGCCTCAGCTCCTGGCGCAAAGGTTGGAGGTCAGCCCCCTCGGCCAGGTCGTCGCCGTGAGGATGGGGCGATGCCTGGGCCCACAAGCCAGCGCTCAAATCATCCTCGAAATCGTCGACCAATTCAGCGACACCAAAGTCGCCCTCGAGACGTTCAGTGTCGCCCCGATCAGGAAAGTGCCAAACTTCATATTGGTCACCCACAGGTCTGTGCCATTCCCAACGGGGGGCACGGGCTTCCAGCCCACATCCAGTAGCGTGGCGACGGCAGCCCCGATCGGGCCCCCCGCCCGACGCCAGCGCTTCGAGGCCAGAAGGTCGAGGCGGCCCCGGATGTGATGCCGCGAGCGGGTGCTGCGGGCGTGCAGCTCAGGGGACCGATTCTACATGTCAAGCCACGTGAAGAAAACCTGAGCCCTCAAAGCGATGAAGGGCTCGCGTTCGGCATGAAATAGAGATGGCACCGTGGCAAGACAAGGGCCTGGACTTTTACTGGCAACGGATTGGGGCGCCTGATGCCTCAAGGCAAGGATTGATGAAGGGGAGAGGCCCATGGCCTGATGGCCCTAAACGGCCTGGGGGGGCGCCCCCTGTAGCCAGAGCCCCTGGGACACTTTGGCCGCCTTGGCGTGGCGTCGCAAACGTCGAATACGCTGTGCACGTGGACGGGCCTTCCTCTGACGGTCCGAGAGCTTAACGACCGCCCGACGAGCCCCGCCTCCCGTGTCGCAACCCAGGTCAACAGCTTGGACCGCCAGGGAGGCTGGGATGCCTTACTACCTCCCTCAGGTTGGCCACAATGCGCTTTCCAACCTTAGGAGAGGATGCAATGACCTTGGTCTTGGGCGACGCGGGCAGCTGATGCAAGGCAAGCGATCGGGCGAAAGACTGGCCAACCGTGGAAAGCTGAGCTATAACATTCTCATCGGTACCCTCGGCCCGCGCCACGGTGCCACCAACAAAGGTCCAGAGGCCCGCGGAGGAGACAAGGGCACGGACCCCCGAGGCCGCATGAGCGGCCGACAAAACTGGACCCAGGCAAACCTTGGCGAGTTTGACACCGTGTGCAGAGCTTGCAACAATGGAACGGGTGGGAAAAGTTAAATCAGACGCGATGTTCCTGGGCCGAAGGATCCTGGGCGCAAGGAACAGCTGCACTTCTAAAAGGGTGACAATCGAGGGGGATCCCTGCTCGACCGAAACACGCATCAGCAACAGCATGCTGACGTGGCCATAGAATTGTTCGAGGTCGAGGCGGAGGGGGGCCGAGGTGAAACCCCGCTGGAAGGAGGACTCCTCGAAGATGGCCCTCTGCAGGGCCGCCCTAAGAGCCGAGGGCCCTCGGATCGCCGTGCCCCAAAACTCACCGAGGTCCTGGGACCACCTCCTCCTCCTCCTCCTCCTCCTCCTCCTCCTCCTCCTCCTCCTCTGGTCCGTGATCGGGGCCCGAGCTCTCGACCGGACCTCCCATGCAGGTCGGCAAACCACCGATGACCCGATCACCTCCCGAAGGTTTCGGGACGACGACGACGACGACGACCGACGACGACGACGACGACGACGACGACGACGACGACGACGACGACGACGAACGACGACGACGACGTCGACAGCGGCGGCGGCGGCGGCGGCGGTGGCGACCGCGGGCGACGGCGGTGGACGACGGACGAGCGATGGCGACGGCGACGGCGGCCGATGTCGGCGGCGACGGCGGTGACGACGGTCGCTCCCACGGCTAGCAAAAAGCTGGGCAGGCCACGAGCCTACCCTCTCAGCTTCACGCAGCAAGTCGCCGAACTGCTGCTGCCCCTCGGTCGGCGGCCTCGTGGATGTCGATGGGGCTGAGGGCATCCACGCCTCGAGCCTTGTTGGGAGCCATCCTGGAGACAACTCTCATGATGCAATCGTCCTCAAGCTCG
>CAUYUJ010020473.1:150931-156287 GCA_963575745.1 Prorocentrum cordatum
GACGGCGAGGGCGACGGCGACGCCGACGACCACGACGGCGTTGACGACGACGACGACGACGGCGACGCCGACGACGACGACGACGACGACATCGACGAGGCCGACGCCGACACCGCCGACGACGATGGTGACGGCGATGACGATGACGACGCCGACGATGACGACAGCCATGACGACGATGATGACGACGCACGACACACGACGCACCTCACACGACGCAAGACGATGACGACGACGCCAGCGCCGACGACGCCGACGCCGACGACGACGCCGCCGACGATGACGACGAGGACGGCGACGCCGACGGCGACGGCGAGGGCGACGGCGACGCCGATGACCACGACGGCGTTGACGACGACGACGACGGCGGCGCCGACGACGACGACGACGACACCGACGCCGACGCCGACGACGACGCCGACGACGACGACGCCGACGACGACGACGCCGACGACGGCGACGACCGCGTCGACGACGCTGACGATCACGACGCTGACGACGACGTCGACGACGGCCGCGACGACGACGGAGATGATGAAGACGACGGCAACGAGCAGAGTAGAGTAGGCGTAGAGCAGAGTATAGTTGGTTTAGAGTAGAGGGTAGAGTAGAGTCGAGTAGAGTAGGGTGGGGTACGGTAGGATAAAGTAGAGTAGGATAGAGTAGAGTAGAGTTTGGAGGTGTATAACATATTAGAGTAGAGAAGGAGTCGAGTAGAGAGGAGTATATGGGTATAATCGAACATACATTTTATTTGATAGCATAACTTGATCGAGTAGAGTAGGAGTAGAGTAGGAGTAGAGTCGATTAGACGCACATTCGAGTAGAGTAGACTATGTTTGGGGTATGGTGTCGTAGAACAGGGTAGAGTAGGGCAGAGTAGAGCAGAGTGGAGTAGAGTAGAGTAGGGGAGAGTACATTGGAGGTGAGAAGGACTAGGGTAAACTAGAGGAAGAGAAAGGTGGAGTACAGTAGAGTATGTTGGAGTACGGTACAGTAGAGCAGGTAGGGTAGATTAGGGCAGCCAGGGTCGTGTAGAGAAGCGTAGATGGGTGCCAGTAGATGCCGCCACACACGCCCCGGCCGCGTGGCCGGTGGAGTTTTGGGGCGCGGTGCACGGAGCAGCCGATTCGAGCTGCCCTTCCCCCTCGTCTCTTTCCTCCCGCTCTTGCCTCCCACAGGCGGTGGGCCGGCTCTCCGCCTCCTTTGCCTGCCTCGTCCTTTTTCCCCCCGACTTGGCGATCGCGCTGGCTGCACGTGGAGGGGGCCTAGTGCTGGGCCTCCCAGTCTTGCCGGCCGCTCCCTAGCCAGGCAGTCGCACTCAGCCCGTAGTGTCCTGCCTTCCTTCCCTCCTTCGTTCGTCCTCGGCTCTCCTCCTCACTCGTGGTACGGAGTCGCCCTCCGTGCGGTAATTGGCGTTCGAGCGGGTGCACGCGGAGGTGGCTGGTGGAGGGCCCCCCAGTCTCGCCGACCGCTCCCTGACCAGGGAGTCGCCAACGAGCCCGCTCTGTCTTCTTTTGCCTGCCGCCTGCGATCATAGCGCGGCCATGTTTTGACCTTGAGTGTTTTCGGCATGCTGCGTCCTTCTCGGCACAGCGCGGACGCACTGCAATCTCAGTGCACCTTGCTTTTCTGCCCCCTTCCTCCTCCCGCCCTACTGGTCCTGCCTCGGGCCGGGTTCCTCAGGCTGTCGAGCGTCCCCATGCGTTTCATACCACATTTTTGTGCGAGGTGGTGGAAGAGTCCATGGCGCTGTAAGCGCGCTGGCGTTGAAGCTGACGCGACGGGCGTTTGGTATTTACCTTTTTGCCCCTCCTCCTGCCCCTCCTTCTTCTCGGCGTTGGTAGTTATCTTGATCTTTTAGGTGCGTGGTAATTCACGGAGCTTGAACTCAGATTTACAAACCTGTACTCTTGCCAGTTTGCCGGATGCGTACAACGGCTCGCCTTTGACAGGTTGGCCGGATAGCTGCTCTAGGTGTTGAACCTTAGGATGTCCGAGCACTGGTTTTGACGGCATGCGGGGTCTTCGATTATGTCTGCTTCGTCCCCTCAGCTTTCCTCCTTCTCCTCCAAGCATTTCATTGAAAAAGAAAGGTCCGAAATACAGCAAGGCAGGGCTCAGTAGAGAGTATGAGTAGAGTAGGGCAGGGTAGGAGCAAAGAAGAGTGTTGTAGAGTATGTTTGGGTACGGTATGGTAAAGTTGGGTCGAATAGAGTAGGGCTGAGTAGGGTAGAGTAGAGCAGAGTTGAGGAGAGTATAGTGCAGTAGAGAAAGTGTAGAGCTATAATCTAATATGAGCATAATGGCGTAGAGTGTTGTATGTTAGAGGACGGTAGATTAGCTTAGGATAGGGTCGAATAAAGTAGGGCAGAGTAGAGAAGAGTAGAGGAACGCCGAGTAAAGTAGAGTAGGGCAGAGCCGCGTAGAGTACAGTAGGCCCTCGTAGTACATTGAGAGAGCTACATCGAGCTCTAGCAGCATTCCGCAAGAGCCGACGCTTGGCGCGGGCGCTGGCGACAGGTGCGCCGCGGCCGCCGATGTCGTCGTCGTCGTCGTCGTCGTCGCCGTCGCCGTCGCCGTCGCCGTCGCCGTCGTCGTCATCGTCGTCGTCGTCAGTCGTCGCCGTCTTCGTCGTCGTTGTCGTCGTCGTCGTCGTTGTCTTCGGGTGGGGGGGCTGTGGATCCCCCAAATGATTTTCCAGGAGGGGGGGTGGGGCGGGTTTTGGACTCCCCCCGCTATTTTTCCTGGGGCGGGGGGGGGGGGGGGCGGACCCCCTTCTGCTGCTAATTTGCCCAGGGGGGGTGTTTGAACCCCCCACTTAGTTTTCCCGAAGGGAGGGGGGGGGGGCGGGGATGGATTTTTTTTTCACGGGGGGAGGGGCCCCTCTCTGTTGACCCCCCCCCGTAGGGAAAATTTGCAGTCCAGCGACGGTGGATCGCGCTTCCTCAGATGTTCTATCATGGTATGTTTGTTCTATTATTGCATGATGTTTTGTTGCGTCATGTTTTGTCAACGTTTTTTCCTTGCGCGCGTTGGTATGCTGTACTATGTTGGGATATGTCCTGTCGTTGCATGTGATGTCCTGCTGTGTTATGAAGCGGTAGTATGCAGTGTTGTTTTCTGATTGTATGTCGTATGCTTTGCCGCGCTTGGGCATGATGTGCTGTGCCATGGTATGACCTTTCATGTTACTTGGTGTTGTGCTATGTTATGATCAGTTATTCCATGACATGGTATTTTGTCATGTTGCGCTATGCTATTTTCTGGCATGTTACGATGTGTGGCTTATGCTCTGCTATGTATGCCCAACTTTGTCATTGCATGCGCTGTTATGCTGTCTTATGTTGTGCGGTGTTCGGCACTGGTGTGTTATGCTATGGTGTGTTATTTTTGTTTGTTTCATACATATATACACATATATGGGACATCCAGTTTTGGCCCAAGCATGTTGAGGTCTCCAGAGCGGGGACGCACATGCCCATGCCCCGCAGTTCGGGCTTTCTTGTCACACACTGACGGCTTGCATGCGTCTCAATTCCTGTTCTTGTTTCGTGTTGTGCTGCGCCATGATGTGCCGCTGGGCCGCCGATGCCTGTGTGACCTTGCCTGGTGCCTCTTCCAGCTCACGAAGGCGCATGCGTATACGACGTACTCACGCTCGACACGCACAACAGGCCAGCATCACCATCCTCCGCGATCAGCTGACTCCCCCGCCGCCCGGTCTGCACCCAGTGGAGGAGGTCTCCGAAAACGAGGTGGCGACGGACGAGGGAGTTGACACTGCAAAGGACCCGGAGGAGAGGAACATGCAGACGGCACGAGCGTGGGAAGTATCGCGCGAGAAGCAGCAGTTCAAAATTTCCACGGCCTTGTGCACGCGCATGCCCGAGGACGTGATCTATGAGGGGTGCGCCTCCTTCCGCGTGTCCTCGTCTTGCGGAGGGGGGGAACGCATTGCGGTGAAGCGCTTCACTGCTGGTGGGAACGTCGTTTTTCGCGCGCTGCTCTACGTGCCCCGCCACGCCACCGCCGAGCTGCACGAGTCTCAGAAGAAGTGCGACAGCATGAAGCGATTCGTGAAAAGGCGTCTGCGTAACTGATGTCAGCGACGGGCTCTTGCCCGATTGGCTGCGCTTTGTGCAGGGCGCGGTGGACATTGTGGTTCTGCCGACGTTCACATCGGAGACCGTTGATGAGCGATTTGACCTTCTGCAACAGGACTGGCGTACGATCCAGGAGAAGCTCGTAACTGTGTGTCTCGAGATGTTCGCAGGGATCTCCGAGGAACAGGACGACTACAAGTACTTCTACACGCTGTGCGGCCTGCGCCTCAAACTGGGCGTCACGGAGGGCCCGACTCATTGCGCCAAGATCGCGGAATTGTTGCGCCTCCACGCCGCCGAGGATGAGGGCGAGATGATCAACCTGAAGGAGTTCGAGGGCGGCGCGCTGGAGGGCCCGACTCACCGCGCCCAACCCGCGGAGCTGATTCGCCGCCGCGCCCCGGCGACCGAGGACGTGCTGATGCGCGCGAAGATGTGCGAGAACAGCGGGTCGTGCGGCGTCCCGCGCGACTTGGAGCAACTTCGCGAGTGCTGCAACGATGTGGCTTACAGCGTGTGCGACCTCGTGAAACATTTCTTAATTTTGCGAGGTGTCGGCAGGAACGCGGAAAAACGTGGATAGAGAGTGGGGCGTGTGCGGCGCGGCCTTGCGAGCTGTCGCGAGCACTGAGTGCATTGAGATTCATCCGCATTTCTGCACGTTTAGTTTTCTTGTTTTTCTTCCTGGTGGCTGACGCCCCGTCCGCCCCGATCGGGAGCTCGCATGCGCGACTGTAGCTTGAATGATATGGGCAGGAGCGTGGAGGCGTCAAGGCCCGCGGTGCGTTTTTTCCGTCAGTGTGTGACTGCGCGGTATATCCTCGGGTGTAGCCCGATCCTAGAGACACTCTGTGTTTGCTGACCATCGCGAGCCCGCTGCCTCCGAGGGGTCCGATCCGATCCGATATGGGTAGCTATGCCGCGTTATGTTATCTTGTGTGGTGCCATACCATGTTATGCTTTACTCTGTGCCTGCACTCTGCGATGTTAGTTTATGATATGTTGTAATATGTCAGGCCGATCCCTGCCTTGGTATGCATTGACGTGACCTGTAATGATCTGTTATCTAAAACGCCTACGGCAAATAACCGCCCCCCCCCCGCCTGCTAGAATCGCCCACGTGGCCGGGCGTTGTGGCGAGAACTCTGCCAAGGTATCGGGCCAAGTGTTCCCCAAACCGTTGTGGACACCCTTCGTTGAACACTTCGGGGAGGATGGCGGGAAATATTAAGAAGAGGCGGAACGGGGGA
>CAUYUJ010020474.1:5000-65000 GCA_963575745.1 Prorocentrum cordatum
TCAACGACAAAACCATTATTTCAATGAGGTTTGTCTTGTCGGCTTCTCTTTTACGATGGGCTTCTTCTGAAGCCTCAAGATACACGTCGGTCGGAAGAAGTAGGTAGAAACATGAAGTAGGAAGGCGGATAAAGTGGATTGGACCCAGGCACACCCAGAGAACAACAAAACACAGCAAAAGCGTGCCGATTCTTGAGGTAGGAAGGCGCTTGAAGTAGATTGGGATCTGGGCATCCAAAAATACCTACTTTCAGCGACCGGCGTGCATTTCAGTGAGGTTTGCCTTGTCGGCTTCTCGTTTTCGATGGGCTTCTTCTGAAGCCTCGAGGTAATTTCAAGATCACCAGCGAGCGCCAAGAGGGTCCGTGCAAGACCGCCTACGTCATCCTTGGGCTAAGCGCGGGGATGCTAATCTTGGCGCTCTGCTTTTGGGACTGACGGCTTCCTGGATGACTCCAAGAGGGTCTCCGCGAACCCAAAGGACTCCACAGGAACCCCGAGGAAAGGCCTCCGTTTTCCCACAAGTCCTGTGGCTATGGGTCCTCATTTGTATCAGCAGCGCCCCGCGTCCATTCCTTCTCCTCCTCCTCCTCCTCCTTCTTCTCCCCCTCCTCTCCCCTCATCCTCCTCCTCCTCCTCCTCCTTTTCCTCCCCCTCCTCCTCCTCTCTCCTCCTCCTCCTCCTCCTCCTCCTCCGGCTCCTGTCCCCTCCTCGTCGTTATGTCAGCTCACTCCTCACACGTGCGTGGCGGCCCCGCGCCATTTCGGGGCACACCTCTCCCACCATGGCCCAATAGGAAGCTCCACCGAAAGCCCCAGCTGCAGGGTTTGCATGGCGGACCCGTGCCAATTCAGCGCACCCCTCACGCGTTTCGTGGCCCCATAGGGTGCTCCACCGAAAGCCCCAGGTGGCCCCGCCTCATTTCGGCACACCTCTCCCACGTTTCGCGGCCCTATAGTCTCCACCAAAGGCCACAGTGGGAAAGATCGCATGGCGGCCCCGCCCCATTTGGGCACACCGCTCGCACGCTTCGTGGCCCCATTGGGAGCTTCTCCGAAAGCGGGACCCACAATGCGGTACTCATAACTGCATATGCTTCGGTCCTTCGCCAAGCTAGCTAGCTGACGTTTTTGGCCCTTGTGTTCCACTGAACTGAAGTGGATACGGGAAGCGCGGCGAATTACATTTGCCTATACACCTCTCGGCGGTGCGCGAAATGACGTAAGCCTCTTGATTGACACGACATCGATGTACTGACTACTTGCGGCACCTGACAAACTCGCGCCGCAGACCTGGGCTCGCTTTTGCCACCGACTGCGACAACCATTCCCTCGATCTTGCTCGTGACGGTGCCCCCGCTCTCGCCAACACCAAACACGCCGAAGGGCAGCACGCTCACGACTCGCGCGACATTTTCATTCGGCCGTTCTGGCAAGCACCTGCGTCCGGGCTCATGGCAAGCACTAAATCATATAATGTCACGCCGCGGGCGCCAGCCCGTTTCGCCGATTCCGTCATGCTCACCTTCCACGTCGGGCTTGCGATGCCCTGAATTCTAGGCTCACCCTACTGATGAGCTGTCGCTCGCGAGATTCGGCGCAGTGAAATGCCAGGAGGATCGTTATGGGAGGGAGGGAGGGAGGCATCCTGGGCTGCTTTTTGACGGCTTTGGGGGCATCCTGTGCCCTGATGGGCTGCCCGAGGAGCCTCCTGGGGCCCCCAGCCCTGATGATTCGGGAGGGTTGGGATAACTGCGGTCCGCGGCAAGTCAAGTTTGGGCCCCGAGAGGCGCGAATCTGCAGCTATCCCTGACCGCCCCCAGCCTTGATGATTCGGGGGTCTGATAGATGCCGCGAAAGCCGACGAACAGCGGAGCCGAGGCCCTCCCGGCAAGGGAGGGGACAGACCTGATGCTGCTGGCTGCCCCCTGCAGAAGCGCACCCTGCCAACCAAATCCGACTGCGCGATCATGCCGCTTGCGTCGAATTCGAGACCGGGGTGCTGGAAGAGAAGAAGAAAAAACGCCATAAGCATAAACTTTCGGCGCTCCGCGCGGATTTCTTGGATCTGCGCCGGACCCTCCTCCCTGGCGCGCGGAGCGCGCCAGGGGCAGCGCTGGAGTGGAGGCGCCGTCAGGGGAAGCCTGGCGCGGAGCCAAGAGATCCACGCGGAGCGCCAAAAGCTTATGTGTATGGCGGTTTTCCATCTTCGAATCATGCCGCTTGCGGCGAATTCGAGACCGGGGTGCTGAAGATGCTGTACATTGAGCAGGGGCTGACCGTCCCGGCATTCCCTTAGGCCGACCTCGACCTGCTCTTAGAACTGAGAAATGTTCTAAGAACAAACAGTGCTCTTAGAACGTGAGCCCGATGTGCTAAAGCAAGACGGCCCTGGCCAGACATGTTCTCAGAACATGCCGTGAAGACCACACGAGTTTCTCAGAACATTCTATGGTTAGATTTGGGACCAGGGCAAAAACAGAATTTCACCTCCCAGGATCTGCATCCGAACTATGGTGGGCCTATAGGCGAGCCAGGACGCTTCGCCACTGCTTGAGCTGTGCACGCGCAGTGCTGGCAGAGTCGTTGGCAATCGGGGCACCTCCGCGGCGCGGGCGCGGCCGCGCCCTGCCACCGCGGGGCGCGTTCCCTGCGTGGCCCCTCTGGGAGGGGCATAGCGGAGGCTGTCGGGGACGGCCAGGAACAGAAGTCAAAACGCGGGCGTTGGCAGGACTGGGCTTAGTGGGACCTGGTTCAGTGATGTGCACTGGGGGACGCCCCCTCCGCCCCATTCCACTAACCGGAACTGCCGTCGTCCGGAAAACACCAGCTACGGAAGACCTGGTTTAGTGATTCCAATCCATATTTGGGCTTCGGGGCCCAATCACTAAACGGCTCCCCTTAACCGGGGTCCTGGCTATACACGAAAAACATCCACCCCCATAATAACCACCCCGACATGCGAAGCCGTCTGGTAAACGCGCCCAACGAAGGAATCGAACCGGGCGCGGGGCTGTCTAGTAAACGCCAAGGGCCGTTTAGTAAACGCAAATTGTCCGGTCTAGGTGGTTTTTCCTCCCTTGAAAAAGGGGGGCATCCAAGAGGGGGGGGCGCACATGATGGCCGGCGGCATGTGCGCGGCCCAGGGGGGACCCTCCTCCGAATACCTACCAGACCACCCCAACCCAACCCCAAGACCCGAATTTCGGGTTGGGGGGGGTACGGGTTCCATATGTGTTTCTCGATGTTTCCCGACCCCCCCCCAACTGGAAATGCAGGGCAAATTGAGGCCTTCGGGTTGGGTTGGGGTGGTGTGGTGGGTGGTGATCCTCTTTGCCGCCCCCGAGGTTGGGGGGTGAGCTCGAACAAAAAGAACGGACAGGCACCCCACCGGGGAGTCGGTTTCGGCTTCGTGTTCGTGGGCGAGGCGAAGCTGCGTGGGCGCCATGATCCCAGCTGGGGCGATTCGGGTGCAAAAGTCCGGTCCTCCGGTGGGCGCGCGGTGGCTGGGGGTTTCCCGCCGCGGTGTCTCGCGGTGTCCAGATGGTGTCCCGCGGTGTCTCGCAGTTGGCGCGCGAGAGGAATGATCCCGCCGTCGCCAAGGCGATTCGGTGCAAAAGTCCAGCCCTCCGGCTGGCGCGCGTGGCTGAGGGTGTCCCGCCGTGGTATCCCGCGTTGTCCCGATGGTGTCCCGCCGTGGTGTCCCGATGGTGTCTCGTGGTGCCCCGATGGTGTCCCGTGGTGTCTTGTGGTGTCCCGGTGGTGTCCCGCGGTATCCCGCAGTGTCCAGCGGTGTCCCGCGGTGTCCCGCCGTGTCCCGCCATGGTGTCCCGCCATGGTGTCCCAATGGTGTCCCGATCGATAGAGAGATCGATCGTGTTATCGATAACGACCGAGATGTGGTGAGGTCGGTAGTGAGATCGACAGTTGGATCGATAGTGAGTTTGATAATGAGATCGGTAGCTGCATCGATCGTGCGAGCGGCACCGAATGGATAGTGAGATCGATAGTTGCATCGGCAGTGAGGTCGACGGTGCGATCGATTGCGAGATCGACAGTGAGATCGATAGTGGGATCGATTCTGAGTTCGATTGAGATCGCTAATGGGATCGATCGCTGGATCCATCGTACTCAGACTGGCCGTGAGGTCGATAGTGAGATCGATCGAGTGAGATCGATAGCGGGGTCGATAGTGACACCACATCGCGGCGCGCCACCAGCATCGTCATCACCACACCCATCGCAGTTGCCAGCAATTGGTTCTTTCCCCTCTCCCCAGTCTCCTTGTCACCCGAAGGGTGATCGCATAGGTAGGGGCTGACAGAAACGGCGGGGGAGAGCCAGACCCAAAACACTCTGCTGGATCTGTGCGACTGTTGGTTGTGGCCTGCCCAGGGGATTCCTCTTTTCTAGAGGCCTCCCAAATGGGGTCTGAGTAGATGGGGTCGGAGGATTGCACTGGATCGCCGATATATCGCCGATGCATCGGCGACGTCGGCGATGTGGCGAAATCGGGCTCCCCATCGAGCCGCATCGGCGATGCATCGGCGATGCGGCGAGATCCTCCGACCCCATCTACTCGGACCCCATCTGGGAGGCCCAGATCTTCTTGGCGGCGCGCAGGGAGCGGGTATATATAGAGGTAGGGGGGACGGCGTCTCGGCAGGAGGCCGCTTCTTCGCAGGCGCCCGCCTTGCGCCTGGGGACGGGGCCCGCGTCTTCTGAGAAGCAGGTGCCCGCGTCTTCTGAGAAGCCTGCACGAAGGATTGCAAAAAAACCCTTCGTTCAAGACAGGGTTTTTTTGCAATCTTTTGCAATCCTTTGCACGAAGGATTGCAATCCTTCGTTCAAGACAGGGCCCGCGTCTCCGCCTCCCCCTACCCCCCCCCCTCCCCCTCTGCGCGTGGCCGACTCTCTCCAGTGCCCACCCAGGCCCCCGCGACTTCGCGCCACCTCGCGCCCCGCGAGGCGCGCGGGCATTCATCGCGCCCTGGCGCCGATCCGGCCCCCTCGCTGCCCATCCCTCTCCCGGCACCCCTCGTGTGTTACACTCGGGTCGGGCGAAAGGGGGGGATAGCAAAGGGGGGGATTGAGAATCAGCTCACGTAGCTGATTTTCCCGGCGCCTCCCGACGCCAGAGGCGGCTATGTATCGAGGCGCCGGAGGCCGAAACCAGCTGCATGCAGCAAATTTCGTAACCCCCCCTTTCCCAATCCCCCCCTTTCGCCCGGCCCGATACACGTCGGGCCTGGGACAGAAACACACCCCTCAAGAGCGCGAGACCCTCCGCCGGCCAAAGCTCTTCGAGGTCCCTCCCCCAGGATGCACAGGAGCATTCAACAAGCGCTAAGAGCTTCAGGGTGCCCCCTCCGAACCCTCGATAAGGCCGTACTGATCTCACTCGCACGTCCTCATCTGCTCTCTATCTCGTCTCCATCTTCGTCACCCTCCCGTCACTCTCATGTCGTACAACCAAACCGTGAATTAAGGACGGGTGGTAAGGACGCAAGACCCTTGGAGGCCGAAGTTTGTTTTTTTCGGGCGGCGGGCGACCAAAACCCCAGGGACGCAAGTGTACCCTTATCCAGGGAGAGGCCAGGAAAAACGGCAAAGGACGGGCCGCAGAGGCAAGGACACAGGGGTGCCCTAGATGAAGGCGCTCGTCCTTAGTGGGCGCGTCGACTGTACTCGTCTCCCTTACACGTCCTCATCTTCTCTCTATCTCGTCTTCATCTTCGTCATGACCGTCCGCGCTCTCGCATCACCCTCATCGGTACACGATTCGAAAGGACCTCCAACTCTCGAAGGGCCCCCTAAGGGCTCCCACCGAGGGGGCTTATTCAGAACAATGTCAACATGCAGTGAGAGCACCCGTGAATTGATTCTCCCCTCTTCCAGTGAAGAAAGGGGGTCGGAACCGAGCGGCCGCCAGTTCTACGCAGCGCAAGTACGATGGAGCGCAGAGGGGTCCCACCAAGTGAGCTGAATCTGAGCGACGCTCGATTGACCCCGTGGAGGCAGGGGTAAGATGGGCCTACCACTCGCTCTCCCAGACGGGCGGACAGTGGGGGGCGGGGGCGAATACATGCAGCTGTTCGACAGCCCCCCCCTCCTTCCTCTCCCACATCCACCTCCCCCTCGCCGCCGCTCGGGCCCAAAACGAGCGGCGGTTGCTCCCGTGGGAGGGGGGGGCACTGGCTCCCAGCCTGCCCTCCCCCCCACCCCCTCCTCCTCCTCCTCCTCCTCCTCCTCCTCCTCCTCCTCCTCCTCCTGCTCCTCCTCCTCCTCCTCCTCCTCCTCCTCCTCCTCCTCCTACCCGACTAGGACGCTGTATGGAAACAGGTGCAAGCACGCGAGGTGGACGCCCCCCTCGCCGTCTCAACGGGCGCAGGCCACCTCTGAGCGGCCACCCGCTCCGCCTCCTCCTCCTCCTCCTCCTCCTCCTCCTCGACGTCCTCCTGCCCCCACCCCCCCGACGAGGTCCGCCCGGGGGCCTTTTCCTCCTCTTTCTCCTCCTCCTCCTCCTCCTCCTCCTCCTCCTCCTCTTCCGTCTCCTCCTCCTCCTCCGCCTCTTCCGTCTCCTCCACAAAACCTCCCACCCCTCGTCCTGACCTCTGGCAAACTCCTCTCTGCCACCACGCCAGCAGCCAAGGGCCATCTGGGTGGGACCTGTGGGACCAGTGGCCCCCGGAACTCGTGGGACCTGTGGGGCCTGTAGGACCTGTGAAACCTTTGGGGACCCGTGGGACGTGTGCGGCCTGTGGGGTTTGTTGTACTCCTGTGGGACCTGTGGGACCTGCGAGCCCTGTAGGACGTGGGACCTGCGGCGCCTGCAGGACCCGTGGGGCCGGTGGGACCTGCGGGGTCCGTGGCACCTGTGGGACTTGTGGGGCCGGAACGACCTGTGGGACCGGTGGGACCTGTGAGACTTGTGAGACCAACGAGACCTGTGGGACTTGTGAAACCTATGGACCTTTGGGGCCAGTGAACCCTGTGGGACCAGTGGGACCTCTGGGAACAGTGGGGCCCGCGGGTCTCCGGCTCGACACTTCCTCGAGATCCAGGTTGCCAAGTGCGAGACTGTCAGTGCTTTGACATGTATCCCGATGGCCGCCTCGGATTGGCACCTTGAAGTGCAAGACCCAGAAGGAAGCGGATCCCGCTCAAGATTTCCTCGAGATCCAGGTTTCCAAGTGTGACAGCCTTGTGTTTTTTACACGTATTCCAATGGACGCCTTGGATCAGTGACATGAAATGCAGGCCACACAGGGAGGGGGCTCCCGCACGAGACTTCCTCGAGATCCAGGTTGCCAAGTGCTAGAAGTTCTGTTTTACAAGTATCCCGATGGCCGCCTCGGATTAGCGACGTGAAGTGTGGCCCCATAGGGAGGAGACTTCCGCCCGAGACTTCTCCGAGGCATGGTTTCCAAGACCCTGTGGTTTTTTACAAATATCCCGATGGCCATCTCGGATTAGTAGCATGAGGTGCGGACCCCATAGGGAGGACCCCCCCGCTCAAGACTACTTTCGAGATTCATGTTGCCGCGTGTGAGGAACCCATTGTTTTTGCAGGTACCCCCGTGGCCATGTCCCGATGGCCGTCTCGGATTGTTAGCATGCAGTGCGGGCCGCAGAGGGAAGGAGCTGCCTCGGATTGTTAGTATGGTTAAGTGAGATACGCGCGCACTCAACGGAGGGAGAGGAGGAGAGGAGGGGACGAGAGAGGGACCAGGACAGGGCGATGGTATTTTCATGGCAGCGTGGCGACGCGCATCTCCACCTGGGCGTGGGCCCTGACGGCCCCCGCCCGACGCGAGCGCGTGGGCCCCGACGGACCGCGCGCTCGCGCTCTGGCACGCCTGCGGCCGCTTGGCCCGCGCAGGCGTCTGGGAGCAAAGCGGGGTGGGTGGGCACCCGCGCGTCGGCCAGAGCCGAACGCTACGGACCCAAAATGGCTACCTGAGCCCACACCCCCTCCCACTTAACCTGCAGTCTACAACCAATCAGACTATGCAAGTTAAGTGAGATACGCGTGCACTCAACGGAGGGAGAGGAGGAGAGGAGGGGACGAGAGAGGGACCAGGACAGGGCGATGGTATTTTCATGGCAGCGTGGCGACGCGCATCTCCACCTGGGCGTGGGCCCTGACGGCCCCCGCCCGACGCGAGCGCGTGGGCCCCGACGGACCGCGCGCTCGCGCTCTGGCACGCCTGCGGCCGCTTGGCCAAGAGAAGAGAGAGCGCAGCCGCGCGCGCGGGGACGCCCAGCCCGAAGTGCGAGGGCGGATCCTGAGGCCGCAAGAGCCTCGCGCGCGCGGCCACTTGCCTGCAACCTTGAGGCCTTCCGCGCCCCGCGCACCCAGAGCGCGGGCGCGGCGCGTGCGCGAAGCGCGCAAAAGAACAAGAAAAGAGCGGCGCATGATGCGCCGGGCGCAGAGCGCAAGTGTGGCCCCGACCGCACGGCGCGCAGGACGCGCAGCGCGGCCGGGTCCAGGCAGCGCGCGACGCGCGCGCAACGTTCAAAATCCTCAGAAAGAAAGAGGATCGCAGGCGCCACCTGCGTACCGTAGGCTAAAAGAAAGAGGATCGCAGGCGCCACCTGCGCACCGTAGGCTGAAAGGATCGCAGGCGCCACCTTCGCACTGTAGGCTGAGAGGAAAGCCGGCTCACTCACGGGCTTGTCCCGAGTAGCGGTCCGCCTCAATGGGCCGCCGTCTTCAGCCCGCAGCCCGCGATGCCGCGGGCGCTGGCGTCGGGATGTGGGCTGCTCCACGCCTAGATGGATGGCGTGTTCCCCTGGCGATCGCGGCTCTCGTCGCCGCTGCGGTCTCCGCCGCGCTCGCTGTGGTCCCGGGGGCTGCCGCCATCGCCGCCCCTCGACGCGCGACCGCCCGCGCTGGGCCTGTCACGCTCACTCCGGCCGCGGCTGCCCTGGTCGCCCTTGGAGTGGCCGCCCTTGCCGCTCTTGTCGCCCTTGCCGCCGCTCTTGGTGCCCTTGGCGGCCTTGCCGGAGTGCTTGCCCTTGATCTTGCCGCCCTTGCCGCCCTTGTCGCCCGCGCCCTTGCCGCGCCAGGCTGGGATCCCACCCCCGCCCGCGGCAGCCTCCGCAGCGGCAGCGCGCCGCCGCTTTTTCTCCTGCTCGTACCAGCCGCCGCGAGGAGCGCGAAGCTGCCCAGCGTGCTTCCCGGTCTTACGCCGCGCGCGGCCGGGGAGGGTGTCGCCGCGCCGCGCCCACGCTGGGTCCCGCGCCAGACTGCGGCTGGGCGACCTCTCGCGCTTGGGCCGGTTGCGGCTGGGCGACCTCTCACGCTTGGGCCAGCTGAGGTCGCCTGGCGGGCGGTCCCCCTCAGCCCCCGCACCCGTGGCACCCGTGCTGGGGCGCTCTCCATGGCCGGCACTGGGGCCCGGCGCCTCCCGCACGGTGTGGCCGCTCCGCCGGGCCTTCTCCACCACCGTCTTGGGTTTGCCGAAGGCGACGCGGCAAGCCTCGCAGTAGCTCACGTCGCACCCCTTACAGTGCCACCGCAGGGCTCCGCTGTTAGCTCCGCCCGCGGGGCACATTTCGCAACCCCAACCGTCTCCCGGGTCAAAGGAGCTCCAGCGCATCTTGAGAGCGCACGTCGGGCAGGCAGGCGGCTGGATGGTCGGGCCATCCTCCCCGTCGCTGCCTGGATCAGGGCCGCGAGGTCGACTCGCCCACTCCGTGACCACTGTGCACGGGTCCGTCTTGTAGAACCGATAGTTCGACCTCATGCACTCCCGCGCGCGCTTTGCATCAGCGCGGCGCTGGAACTCCACGAGCACACACGGCTCCCGCTTGTGGCGGTGGTCGCACAGGAAGGCGATGTGTTTGACGACCCCAAAGGGCACGACCACCTGCCTGACCACCTCGGCGTCGACGTGGTGCGGTACCCGCTCGATGCGGATGATGGACTCGCCCTCGTCGTGCTGGTCACTGGGCTGCTGCTGGGCGCCCTGGCGCTGCTCCTCTTTGCGCCTACGGCGGCTCCTCGAGCGCGGCTGGCGCTGGGGCGGACCGCCCCCCGCGCCTGGCGCCGCCGTCTCCTCCACCTCAGCCTTCACCTCGAAGGACCGCGGCGGCGCCCCCCCGCTCTTGGGCTTCAGGACGGCCTCACGCTTCACGATGTCGGCCTTCGGGGGGGCGCCCCCCGTCTTGGGCTTCAGGACGGCCTCCTCCCCCCGCCCCCTGCGCCCGCGATCGCGAGGCCCATCGCGCTCGCGATCGCGGCGCCTCGCGCGCGAGGGCGAGCGCAAGGGCGCAGGGCGCCTCTCACGCTTGCGGACCTCCTCGGCGAGGCGCTCCTGCCCCGGGGACCGCGGGGGCCGCGGGCGCTCCACTGGAGCGCCTTTGCTCTGGCGCCGCGCTGCAGCCTGGATGGCCGCACGCGCCAGCGCCGCGGTCACGGCGTCCTCGCCCGGCTCGAGGACCGGGGCTGGGGTCGACCTCCCCTCGCCCCTGCTCGAGGCGTCGTCCACGTCGGTGAGCTCCACGACCGCCTCCGCGTCCACCGTGCGCATCATGTCGAGCAGCCCCCTGTTGTTCTTGCAGAGCTCGCGGAGCTCCGGCATGGGCTGCCCCTGGAACTGGGCCAGGGCGAGCGCCAGCTTGGCCGCCTGGCGCTGGACCTTGATATTCGGCCCCGCGCCCACTCCCCACGCGCCCCGCTTGCCGTCGACGATCACCAGCTGGCCGTGGCCCTCGCTCGCCCCCGCGGCCAGGCAAGCCGCCGCGATGCACGGGGCTGCTTCGTGGTCGTGGTTGACCACCTCGACGAAGTCCTCGCTGTCCAGCTCGTCCACCACCGTGTACAGGATGTTGTGGGCGGCACTCCGGAGCTCGTCCGACAGCGCGGCCCCCGAGACGACGACGCCGAGGGGGTTCACCGCCATGATGCTGTAGTCATGGCCGCGCGCCTTGCTCTGGTCCGGGGCCACCAGGCCCGCCAGGAATCCCATGGTGCGCGCTGCCGGAGCGCGGGGCGGAGGCGCGGCTGGCGCGCGAGGCTGGGGTGCGCGCGCTGCTCGCGCGCCTCGCTCTGGAGTGGGAGATGGCTGCGGATGAGAGGACCAGGAGGAGGTGGGCGTGCCTGGGGCGATCGGGGGCGGTAGCGAAAAGGGGGTCGAGGGCGAGAGGTCCACCGGGATACCCCCGCAACGCGAAGCCCCCGCCCCGAAATGAACACCTGTAGGACCCGCCTGCTGCTTCCCAACACGCCCGTTAACTCCTCGCCCTGGCTCGTATCTCACCGGCTCCTCCTCTCCTTCCCCCTCCATATTTGACCCTGCTCGCGCCGAAGGGCGCGCCCAGGGGGGGCGCCCGGGCGCCCAGGCCGGGCGCTCCGAGGGCCTCAGGTCGCTCCCAAACGGGGGCGGGTCGCTCCCGGCCAACCGGTCGGGGCGGGCGCCGGCCGCGACGCCGTCATCACCGCGGGCGTCCGGGGCCAGTAAGGCGTGGCCCTCCGCCATGCCTCGGGCGAATGGAGCCTGACGCCGATGGTCCTCCCAGAGGTATCCGTGGAAGGCGTCCGTGGACCACCTCCCGAACCTCTTGACCGCTTCCAGGTCGCGACAGGCGTGGTACAACGCCGTCGCGCCCCCGATGCGCAGGGAGTGGGATCCCATCTGGCCTGCGTCCACGCCGCAGGCGGCAGCCGCGAGTTGGAGGAGCCCCTGCACCTCCTCCCGCATAATCGGGTGGCCATCGGGCCGGCGGAACAGGGGGAGCCCCGCCTCGGTTCCTCGTCCAAACCGGTCCGGCAGCTCCCTCTGGAGGTCGGCAAGTGCGTCCACGACACACAACTCCACCCCCGAACGGTAATGGTTGCGTACGCAACCTGCGTTAAACTGGTCCGTCTTGGACGACGTGATCGTCAGCGCTACCTCGTCGCAGTCGCTGAGCCGTGCGCTGGGTGTACCCCCGCGCAGCCCCTGCACGTCCTGCCCACGCACCACCCGTCCCATGCTCCAGGAGCGGTCCTCCTGGACCAAATACTCCGACGCGCGGAGCATGAAGAAGTACCCCGTCATAAGCGCCGACCATAGGATGGTCGCCTCTCGGCGCGTGGCCGTTCCGTGGGCGAACAAGTACTCGCGGAGCCAGCGCAACATCCGGGGCGTGGCCGGCAGCTTCCGCTTCGCCTTTCCGCCCCAGCGGCGGAGTCCCTCGATCGTGGTCCAGAGCCGGCGCCGATCGGAGGTCACATCCCCAAGCCCTGCCAGGGTGTGGGCATATCGAATGGCGAACTGGCGCTGGCGGATGGTCGTGGCCCGCCGTCTTCATCACCTTGTACAGGTACACGACGTACCGGATGAGGTCATCCTCATCCGAAAGGCGGGCGTCCCGAGTCTCCCCCTGAAGGTACGGGCTCCGGCCTCGGAGCCTCCGCCAGAGTACCCAGTTACGCCACCCGGCGCTGTAGTTGGCCCGCGTCCCTTCGGCAAGCTTGGCCAGCATCGCCTCGGTGGCGGTCGCATCCAGCTCGCGAGGGTCGGTGACTTCACCCTGAACCCCTTTCGGGGCGCCCCCGCCGGCGTGCCGCCAGGCGGCGGGCTTCGCCAGCGCGGGGGCAGGGGCACTGCGGGTACGCCGGCGGGTCTTGCGCGGGGGGCGTGCCTCGCCGCCCGCGCCGTCCGTGGCGCTTGGCCCGGGCATCCCCGCGCCTTCCGGAGCAGCGAAGGTCACCGCCCCGACCCGCTCCCCGCCTGCCCCGTCCTCCCCTGCTGCGGTAGACCGCGCGGTAGCAGGGGGGTCGAGCTGGTCCGCCAACCGAGCGGCGTCGTCCGTCGTCTTCCCCGCCTCCAGCGCAGCCTCGAATGGCCCGCTTGGGCGATCGGGGGCCTGAAGCCAGGCCTTTAGCCACAGCTTAACCATCTCGTCGTTAGCGAGTCGGTCGTGGTCGGGTCCGACGCCAGCGCGCGCCCCGGGTGCCTCGCCTGCGCTTGCTGCCTCTACGGCCTGCCTCAGCAGACGCTCCGCCCACTGGAGCACCCAGCGGGCCGTGCGGCGCGGGAGTGCACGGGCGGCCTGCCGCATGCGCTCGGCGATCGGCATACCTCCAAGGCCCAGGACATCCCACAGCTCCGCCGTGCCCCCCTGGGCGCACCAGATTTCTTTCGGGTGCAGGGCTCGCGCGGTCCAGCCGCCCTCGGACCCTTCCAGGATCAGGGTGTTCGCATAGCCCTTCAACGGGTCGGGCTTCGCCCGTGCCGTATGGCAGGGCCCGCGCGGATCATGAATCACCACGCGCTGGGCCCGCCCGCCTCCCGCGGGTTGCCATGTGCCGCGCGGCCAGGGCATCGTGCGATCCCCCGTCGTCGAGATCCGAGGGTCCACGAGCAAGGTGCCGTTGTTGAGGTCCAGGCGGAGCTCATCCAGCGGTGGCCGCCCTGCCTCTTTCCAGAGCTGGCAGAGGCCGCGTGGCTCCACGCAGGGCTGCCCCAGGGGGGGTATGAGGCTCGGCGCCCGAACCCGTTCTCCGCAACCCCAAACCTGGACCGCCCGCGCGCGCGCCGTGACGTCGCCGAAGTGTGTGCACAGAAGGCGCGTCTCCGGGGAGAGTGCCACGTAGCCGAGGCGCCGCAAGCGCGCACCTAGCCGCACTGCGGCGTAGTTGACGGGGGCGTCGAGCAACACGGCCAGTGGTCGGGTGGTGATCAGTAGCCGCTCCAGGCCCGTCGCCTCGCGTCCACCGGGGTCCTCCGATAGTGACGCGCACAGCCAACGAATCCGCGGAGCCCCAGTGGGGTCCTTGGGGTGGTCGCCGTCGTCCGGGTCCCATCGGTCACCGACATCCCACGGCGCTAGCAGCGCCGACCCGCCGAGGCTACCCCATGCCTCCCCGAAGGGGGGCCACGCGGTTCCCACCTCCAGCAGCCGCGCCCCCTCGACCTGCAGGGGGGCGTAGCGTGGTAGGGCCTCCCGGGCTCCCTTGACTTGGAGTGCAGCCGCGCGCCAGGGCCCATCGTCTCCTGGCATCCGCAGCTCGCGCTGGGCGGCCTCCTCCACCAGCTCGCCCCACGGTGCTGCCGGCGACAGCTCGGTCCATCCGGCCTCCGCCATCCGCTGGCGTACCTCCTCCACCGTGGCTCGAGTCACGAAGTCGGCCAGCTCGTTGTGGTAAGTCCGTAAGTAAAGTCCGTCCAGGACCCGGAACTTGTACCGTAGCTCCAGCATGGCCAGGACTCGAAGCAGGTGGCGCGCCACCGCGTTCCGTGCCCGGCGGCGTCGCAGCCAGCGGCTGACATTACTGTTGTCAGTGACGTACGGCAATAGAAGCTGGAACCAGTCCGGGCCCTTCTCGGCCGCCAAGGCTATCAGGCAGAGGAGTTCGACCACCGCGATGATCTCCCCCTCCCCCTGCCAGGTGACCCCGGGGGCGGAGCGGAGCGTCTCCAGGTAGGGAGCCGCCTCCGCCACGATGTACTCGCGCGAGGACCAGTCCAGCGCACCGATCCGATCTAGGGTGGCATCGCCTCCCAGCCAGCGCAGCTTGCCGAGCGCCCCCGGAAGTGCGAGGGCCTCGCGAAGGCCTAGCAGGCCCTCGAAGGAGGTCTCGAAGTTACCCTCGACAGGCATCTCAAAGCAGACGCGCAGCCAATCCAGGGTCTGGTGCCAATCGTCCCACGCAGCCTCTACCATCTCGGGGTCGCCCGGCGGGTGGACGTAGGCCTGGCCTGGGTCACCCGACAGCATCCGGTGGACCGCTGGGAGCTCCAGGCTCAGGGCTGGAGCTGCGCAGGCGCAGAACTGGCCGAGCCCACTTAGCTCCCTCGCGGTTCGCAGCCGTACCATGCGGCAGCCGAAGCTCAGCTCCGGCTCCGCCAGTAGGAAGCGCATCTTCATGGCCTTGGGCTCCGGGAGTCCGACTCGCTCGCGCTCGAAGTCCATGCTGAGCCCCCAGATAATCTGAGTGGTGGAGGGCCCCCCCTCGGCGTCCCTCTTGCTGACGTTCACTGCTTCGGACCCGAATACCTCACGCGTGGATGCATCCAATGCGTCGCAGGCCATCCACGGCCGGACCCCAATGTCGGGCTCCACCACCACAGGGTCATCCATAAGCCACTCCGAGTGGAAGTGGGTGGTGTCGTGCCAGTGCGGCTCCCCGGGCCGATAGCTCTCGTGGAGCTCCGTCGCCGCCAGGGCGAGCATCATGTAATTGTCTGGGGCTCCCGTCCACCCAAACACCATGGCTAGGTAAACGACTCTGACGTCCCCCTCGATGCCAGCGTGGGCCCCCGGTAGTGAAGTGCCAAAGTCCCCGACGTCCGCCGGGGCGATGTCCAGCCACTTGAAGGCCCGCGAGACGTCCCGCTTGGCGCAGAGGAGGCGCGCTCCGGGATGGCGCGCGCGATGCCATACCGCCGTCCTCGCCACCTGCCGATGGCGTGGCTGGACGCCAGGCGGGTGGTCGCGCTTGTGTGTGGCGGCGTTGGCCGAGAGCATCGCGTGGATCATACGCCCTTCGGACGATAGGGTTCTGTCCGGTAGCTGCTTTGGGGCCCTCCCCAGGGGGGCTTCCACCAGCTCCGTCAAAAAACCCTCTGCCGCCTGGGAAGCCACCGAGACGATCCCCCAGGTCACATCCGCCCATACCTTCTGGTAGGCCTCGTCGATGTGGGCTCGCACGCTGGGGTACGGCTGGGCTCGCTCGCGCCTCCGTGGCGCGCCCCGCCGCGCGGATGCTCCCCCTTCCGCCAGCTCCCGGACGTACTCGAAGTGCTCTCGGCTTAAACACCGTCGCGCCTTGTCCCCCAGGACACCCCGAAGGGGGTTGCCCAGGCGCTCGTGGCGCGCGCGCCTAAGCAGCGCGGTCGCCTCCTTCAGGGACCCCGTCCGTTGGAGGAGCCGATCCCCCAGCCCCACCAGGGTCCGCATGGCTTCGGGGTCGTGCTCAGGGTGCTCCGTGCAGAAGGTCAGGTAGACCGTGGCCAGCTCCGCCGGGCTGCGCCCGTCGAGGTCCTCCGCGATATCTCTGGCCGGGTCCTCGCAAGGGGGTCGAGGCTTGCCCGCGCTCACCTCCCCCTGTGTCTCGCCCAACGGGGGCTTAGGAAGCCCCGCCAATGCTCGGTGCATGGCTGGGCTAAGCCTACCGCATTTTGAGCCGTCCCCTGAAGCCTGTAGGCGCTCGATTCCAGTGAAGTCGACGCCCTGCAGGCGCCCGGGCGCCTCCGCCCGGGCGATTTTGGGGGGCGCCCCCGGGCCGTCCTCCCATATAGGCGCCAACTGCCGACGCAGTTGGCTCACCGACCAACGGTGATAGGCCCCTTTCAACACCTTTGCCCGCGCAGCGCAAAGCCGGGGGGCCCAAACCTGCGCCTCCTTGGTGCGCTTAATGCCCGAGCCAGGCACGTGATCTTTCAGCTCGACGTGGTGGTGGTCACGGGGGCAACGTCGCGCCAGCAACAGAGCGTGCAGGTACAGCCGGGGGCTGACGAGCCACCAGCTGCCCTTGCGATAGCGGCTCTCTGGCGCGTCGGACGGGGCCTTACCCCAGGCGCACATGTGGATCGGGACGATCATGGCCCCAGTCGCTCGACGCAGCTCGTGCATTGGGTCCTGGTCCCAGATCTTGGGGTAGCGGCCCGAGGGGCAGGAGGACTCGATGAGAAATTCCTTGCCGGCGTCGTGTAGGATGCGGCAGGTGTCGCACGTGAACTGAGTGTGGCTGTTACCAACGAGCTCGAACTCCTTGGAGCCGTCCCCCTCGGGGTGCTCCCACGTGCGGGTTCCCTGCGGGGTCCCGCCAGGCTGGGTCATGAGCCCGAGGTCGGTGCACGAGCCACGCGGGGTACCCCAGCACCAAGCGTTGGCCACATCGGGGCCCATGGGGGTCCGTGCGGCCTCCTGTAGGCGCGCGCGAACTGCCGGGTCGAGGGTGTCGTGATCCGGCCGTGGGCCGGACTCTCGGAGAGGGTCGTCGTAGTATTCGATCGGCTCCAGCACCCGGATGCCCTCGGCGCGAAGCGCAGCCGACCAATTTCCCGATCCGGCGTACACCTCCTGGGCGATCAAACCGTACGCGAACGCGGGGTCGTGTCGAATTGGCATCGCGTTCGCCTCCAGGAGGCGTGCCTGGACGTCGGCTGGATGTTCCCCGAACGAGGCTGGCGCGCGTCCCACTGCGCGGCCCGCCCGACCTTCTGCTGCCTTGCAGTGGGTGCAGGGCGCGCTCTTGCCCGGGACGGTGGGTTCAACGTCTGGGCCTTCATCGAGCATCTCGCGCCAGCCGACACTCACGATCTCGCGGGACCGGCGTCCTGCGTGCCCCCAGGTCTGGCCTAGGGCCGCCGCCTCCGTGTGGGAGCGTGGGCGCAAGACGCGCATATGGCCACGCCAGATCAGGAGCGGAATAACTTGATCCTCCGCGCCGACACCCGTCCCCATTAGGTGGTCCACGCATAGGCGCCCACTGCCGTTGACACGGTGCACCTGGAGCGTGACGGCGTCGAGGTCGGTGACGGGGCATGCTGCCAGGCAGCGATAGTCCTTGTCGTGGTGCGGGTGCACCGCATCATGGACGTAGGAACGGACATCGGCCTCCAGGGCCGTGATCCACGGTGGGGAGTCGCCCAGGGCACGAAGGGCCTCGTGGGCCTCCCCCCATAGTGCATGGCGATACGTCGCGGCCAACTGCTGCACCGCGTCCGAGCTGGGCTCGCCCGCGCCCTCGCCCGCGCGTAGCAGGAGCACCCCAGTAGCTACGTGCAGTAGCAGGCACTGCCGCTCCTCGGCGTCGCCCACCTCCAGGCCCATCGCCTGGCCCATCTCCTCGGTAGGGCTGAGGCGGTCCCGGTAGTCGAGGAAGTCCCACTGGATACGGGTGTCCCCGTCCCAGAAGGTATAGGACCCGCGGCCTATCAGCCCGTCGGCGTCCCAGGCAACCGGGCCGACCTCGGCCCCGCCCTCGGTGACGTATCCTGCGGCGCAACTAAGCGCCTCATGCAGGTCGGCTGCCTCACTGCTGAGTCCCCGATGGCCTCGGTCCACGGCTTCCTCGAGGGCCCGCTCCACGGTGAGCCGCTCCCCGCGCAGGCGCGCCCCCAAGACGCGCCCGCGCACGTGGCTCTGCAAGTACTCGCTGGCCCCCTTCAGAGGCGCGAAGATGCCCTCGGATTCGAGCTCCTGCATGAGCTTGAGGCGAAGCTCCGGCCCATCACCCGCGGGCTGGGCGTCCCAAGTGGCCGCCGCGCGCGGGCGGTCGTGGTCCTCGAGCCATCCGAAGTCGGGGCCCTTAACCGCTTCCCGGAGGTCGGATTCCATCGCGGTAAGCTGGAGCGCAGTGTAGTCGTCCGGGGCCTGCCCCGGGCCCGGGTCGCCCGCCGCTCGCGAGCCGCTACCACGGCCACGGCCCTTTTCCTTCTGGGAGTCAGGGGCAGCAGGGGGCGACGTGTCCTCGCCAACCTTCTCGGCCTCGGCTGCCTTGGCTTGCGAGCGCAGCTGCGCAATCATCCCATCCACCTGTTTGGGGTCGATCCGGGGCGTCCCAAGGAGCCCCCCGCGCCTCGTGAGCTGCATGACTACCGAGTAGTCCAATCCGCGCGTTGACTTGATGGGGTCATGGGAGTTAGGGCAGTCGCAAGCCTTCCGCGAGCAGCCCATGTGCGTGGTGGCCCCCCAGCAGATAGGGACGTTGTCCTTATTGCGGGGCGCATGCGCCACGGATCGCGTACGCTCCGGGCGTGTTAATTCCTTGCCCGCTGGGTACGCCCTCTTGGGGGCTGTCCCCGCTGGGGCCCCGGTGCCCGCCTTGGGTCCCGCCTTCGGCTGGGGCCCAGCCCCCGCCTTGGGCCTGTCATCACCCTGCGCCGTGGACCGGGGCTCGCCCATTTCCTCGCCCCCTCCCGCCTTTGGCGGTCGCTTCGTGAGGTGGGCGTTCAGCTGCCCATTGAGGAGGCGCGTGAGTGCGGCCTTACGCCGGGGCACGACTACCTGCTGGTAGTAGGCATTCGGGTCCCCGAGGTCGAACGTTCGGGGCAAGTCGTAGCGTAGCCGTTCTCCGGCATGAGCAGGATGTACTTGATGTCCTCCCTCCTCGGGTTCTCGGTGTCGAGCTCCCGGCAGAGCCGACGCCTGAGCTCCCGTAGCTCCTCGACCCAGGTGCTTCGGAGCTCTTCCCACAGATCCTTGACCCAATGGTCTGGGAACTCCGAGGGGTCCCTCTCGAAGGCCGCCTCCAAGAACCCTAGCGACCGCCGACGCTCCGCCCCGTGTGCGACCCCTACGATGGACTCGAACATCTGGATCTCGCACCGGGCCCTCTTGAACCAGGTCGCCATGTGGGTGGCGGGCCGCTGGCGGGGCTCCAGCTTGTCGTCCACAGGGAGCCGGTAGCCGTCGAAGTCCTCGTCACGCGCGGGGACGCAGTCGTCCACTGCCAGGTCGTGTGGACCCGTCCCGAAGGCGAGCGCCGCGTAGCCGTGCGCCACACGGTTGGTAACCAGGCAGGGAAACCCGATCGTCTTGAGCGTGCTCTTGGAGTGCGCACACATGCGCTTGAGGGAGTCGAACAAGTCCTTCCCCGTGATCCCCTCGCAGGCCTCAACCACGAAGGTGTTGCATCCCCTGGCTATGTAAAGATCCAGTTCCTCGTCCCGACCGATCCCCGCCCTGGTGCCCCGGGCCTTCTTGTCGCCCTCGGTGGCCCGCGCCTGCCGCTCGGCGGCGAGGACGTGGCGTTCGGTGAGGCGGTTCTGGCGATCCAGGCGCTCGATGATCTGGGCTTCGGCCTCGGCTGTAAGCCCGCCCAGGGCGCCCGCCGCCCCGGCGTCGTCTGGACCCCCGGCTCGCTCCCCACCCAGGCCACCCCCGTGGGGCGTCTGGCCAGTGAGGTGCCCAAGGACCGAGGCTCCGTCGAGGAGCGGGTTGGCCCCACGAGCGGGCCCCCCGCGTCCATCGCGTGCCAGTAGGTCCCGATCGCCCAGCAAGCCACGGCGTGGGCCCGTGGGTTGGACGGGGGGCATGGCCCCGAAGTGCTCGCGTCGGGGTCCCTGCCTCGGGCTGGGATCCCGACCCCGCGCCGAGCGGCTCCGCGACCCCTCGCGTGAGAGGCTGCCCTGCAGGGGAACCTTGTCGGCGGCCGCAGCACGCTCCCGCGCGCGCGCTTCCAGCTGCGCATCCTCCAAATCCGCGAGGGCGCGCTCCAGATCGGGCCCCAGTGGGCCCGCCGCTGCCACCTGTGCGACTCTCCGCCGCAGCTGCCGTTCCGCCTGATCAAGCGGAACCCCGAGCAGGTCCGCGGTCATACCTAATGCGCTGAGGGCCGCCGCTTGGCCCCCCCGTCCCTTGAGATCCTCGGCTCGCAAGGAATCCATGAATATTTCGAGGGGGTCGGGATCCTCAGCGTCCTCGCTCACGCCGGCGGCGGCCGCTGCCAAGCGCGACGGTGCCGCCACGGGGGCTGGGCGGGGCAAGCCCTCCATCCCGGGCGCAGGTTGCGCCCCCTGCGCGCCGCCCCGCCGATGGTGGCCGAGTGTGCGCACCGGGTCGTGCTGCAGCTGCTGGCGCTCCGTGCTCGTCAGGTAGCGCCGCCTCCAGCCGCTCGCGCTTTCCACGTCCACACCGCCCCACTGCTCCTGGCGTAACATCGCCAGCAGATCCTGCGGGATGTGGTGGGCGATGACACGCAACCCCACTTCCCGCGCGCCTTGGGGGACCTCGTACAGCAGCCGATTGATCCAATCTATCGGGTAGCGCCCGTCCTCCAGCGGAGGGGGGTGCCGTACGACCTCGCTGGCTGGGACCTCCACCCTGACGCCCTCGAGGCTAGTCCCGATGATAAGTCGTGCGTCCCCGCCAGTGCCCCGTACGTCGAGCCCCTCGCACTCTCCCAATAGAATATACCAAGGACTCGCCGGGGGCGCGCCGCACGCCTCCTCGGCTCCCCGAGGGTCGCCCGGGAGTATCGGGCAGACCTTCACGAGTAAGGGCTCCTGAAGCCACCCGTGATGGGCGATCCGATCGCCCGGGGCTCCGCGGTCGGCAGACCGTGAGCGTCCGCAAGTCCTTGCTTCCGCGGAGCGCGAACGACGCGGCTGCGGCCCAGAGGCTAGGGCCTGCACCCCCGAGGGCTCAACATCGACGGATGGGGCCACGGCTGGCGGTGGCGGCGCAGCGGGCGGGGGGTAGACCGGCCCGGGCGCTACGCCAACCCCATCGGCGGCATGCGCGGTCCAATCGCGCGCCCTGGCGGGGCTTGGAGCCCGCACTCGCATGCGACGGCGCAGGCCCCCGAGGATCCCCGGTTGGACCGTCGCTTCGACGCGCGCGGTGTGACCCTCGTCCCGTCGGAGATGTTCCCCGCGCATCGGGGCCCCCCCACAGCTACCCTTCGCCATGCGGAGGCAAGTGGGGAGGCTGCATTTGCGGCCGATCAGGGTAGACCGGTACTTCTGCGCATGGTGGGCGCAGAGGTGCACCTGTGCATTGAGGCAATGCCCCGGCCGGGGGACGTCCGACACCTCTGCGTCCTCCTGTAGCAGAACAGTCGCCTCCTGCATCCCTCGGTCGCCGCACCCCTCCGGCTGGAGGGGGCGTGCGCCACCTGCGAGCTGCGCCCCAACTTGTGCGGCTTGGCAGGGGCGCTCCTCCGCCTCCACCTCGCTCTCCGAATCGATGTCCAGGCGGCGATAGCCCGTGGCGTCGGTGATGTAGCGGGGCTCCGGCCGGCCCCGGCACAGCCATCCAAGTACCGACCAGGGTGAGCAAAGCAGCCACTTGACGACCCCGAATACCTTCCGGAGTCCCACGCCGACTGCCCGGCAGGCTGTGGCCTTACCGTGCTCAGCCAAGTCCACGATCTGTGTGTGGTCAATGGCCGCGTACTGGTCGACATGCATGGGGTGCGCCACTGGACAGGAGGCGCACTCGACGGCACGGCATAGATGCACGTTACCTGTCTCCTCGAGGTTCAGCCGCCACTTACGACTGGTGCACCCCAGAACCTGCCCGATCTTGATGTTGAGCCCGTGGCGGTCCAGTCGGTACCGGTCCGCGAAGTTGCAGCTGATGCGGGCCACCTGCCCGTGCTTGCGCAGAAGCACGTGGTTGTATGCCCGATTGGTTCCCCGGCCGCGGACCCCCTTTGTGTAGAACTCCGTTTCCACCACGCCGCCCAAGCCCGGCCCGCGCCAGCGCACCAGCAAGGGAGTCGGAGGGGGTGGGGGGAGATGGGCGCCGGGCCCATCGCCTCCGCGTCGCTGGCAGCACCGGGTAATCTGGTACCACGCCCAGCGGAGTCCCCCGGCTGCCCACAGCATAGGCTGGGCTGCGGTGTTGACGATGAAGGCCAGGGCACCCAACACGAACGTGAAGATGCCTAGGGCGAAGCAAAGGACCGCGGTCTCCCACCAGTACCCGAGCATCTTAACGCCCAGTCTGTCGATGGCGGATCCAATCCATCCGCCGCTCGCGCGGATCGTGCCAGCGTGGTCGGGGGGACTCACCCACGCACCGTAGCCCGCGAACTCGAAGACCCAGGCTGCGAATCCCCAACCGGGACCTGGCCCCGCCTCCGGGGGCGGGGTAGGTGGCGGCGGTGGCGGTGGGGGTACGTTCCGGCCAGCCCACCAATGGGGCAGGTGCGGGACCCAACCACTCCACCCCCAATGCCCGTCCAGCCCGCGCGGCTGGTCAGGCTCGCCATCGCCCGTCCGGTTTCCCGGGGCGGACGGCTGCCCAGGCGCGCCCGTGGGCTCGTCGTTCCCTCCGTATGCCGGCGTAGCTGGGCTGCCCGTGGGCTCGCCCTTGCCTACGCGCCCGATGCCCGCGGGTGTGGTCGTTGTAGTCGACCCTGACCGCGGCGGCGCGGGGGCGCCCGGCGTCCCCGGGGGCTTGGCCTGCGGCCCTCGCCCCTTTCCCCCTGCAGGCGCGGGCTTGTCGGGCGGTCCTCGCCCCTTGCCTTGCCCCCCACCGCCTGTCGGCAGCGCTGTCGGCCCGGGCAGGGCTGACGGCGTCGGCGCTGGGACCTCATTTCCCCCGCGCCCGAACGGCAACCAGCCAAGTGCCCCTTGGACCGTGAAAGCACCGCCCATAACCAAGATCATCAGGTGCGCTCCCAGGAAGCCCACAGCCATGGCACCACAGACGCGCTACCTAGTCCGCGGACTAGCACGGCTGTGGTTGCGGCCGCCCCGCGGCCCCCCGGAGCACCCGCGCGTCGGCCAGAGCCGAACGCTACGGACCCAAAATGGCTACCTGAGCCCACACCCCCTCCCACTTAACCTGCAGTCTACAACCAATCAGACTATGCAGAAGTGCGGGCCGCATAGGGAAGGAGCTTCCGCTTGAAACTTCATCCTGATGCAGGTTGCCAAGTGTTGGAAACTCGATGTTTGTACAGGTAACCCGATGACCGCCTCGGCTTGGAGAGAGGGGTGGAAGTAAGGGGGTGGGAGCGTGTAGTTGGTGGCGGGGAGGCGTCGGGGAGGAGTGGTGCGACAGCGAGCGGAACGAATGCGACCACAAACGAAAACCAATGGCACAGGACGAGCAGCAATTAACCTACAGGACTGCACCAGAACTCCTTGCTCCGACCTCTACTCCTCGTCCCCATCCTACTTTTCCTGCTCACTGTCCTTCTGCTGCTGCGCGTGCCCGAACGCTCTGAGAGCGTTCCGGAACGCTCTGGAACGGACGTATCCCCGCCCTGGCCCCGTGCGACCTCTCTTGGGAGCAGCGGAGGAATAGGACCGCCGGGCGGGGGGGGGGCCAATCCCGACGCCCTGGGGGCGCCGGCGTCGCGTTCCCCACCTCCCTCCGGCGGCGCGGGCACGCGGGGGGGCGCGGGGTACCCCTCCCTCCGCGCGGCCCCGGTCGTGGCCGCGCCCTCGGAGGTCCCCGTCGAGGAGCGCGGCGGCCCGCGCCCCGTCGCCGAGGCTCGGGTCGACGCGGAGGCCGCGCCTGGGCGGGCCCACGCTGAGGTCGGCTTGCCGCAGTGCTTCGGGGGCCCGCTCCGGCGCAGGAAGGAATCGGTGGGCGTCGCCCGCGCCAGAGGCTGCTGCTCGTGGAGAGGCCACGCCGTGGGACTGGGCGACAAGGGGTCAGGGGCGGCGCATGGCCCGTTGGAAGGCGCGGTGGGCTGTGGCGGCCGAAGGGCACAAAGCTCACATGATACCACCAGTCCGCCCTTCGCAGCATTCACTCGATCGACCTCGCGCACCCTGTACAGAAATATCTGCCATGACAAGTATACCCTGACATTTTCTTCACCAGAGCACAACCTCCGACCAATCTTCGCACGACTCATCTGACAAGCATTCTGCAATTCTGGCCGGAACAACGCTTCATTCATCAGAAACTTGCCCCCTGTGCGGCCGCCCCACTCTGCGCCGCATCAGTCGTGGCCCTCCGCTTGGCCGCCTTTCGCGAAGTAGCGCGCCGCAGTTAGCAATCGCCATCGGCGAATCGCCTCCCGCATGGCCGCCTCGCTCCACATTAGGGGCCGCCCTCTGCTTGACCGCCTTGCGCGAGGTGATGCACCACTGTCAGCACTCCTCGCCGGCAAACCGCCTCTCAAATGCGTGACCATCCAGCTCGGTACCGATGTCCGCATTCGCCACTCACAGGCCTGCTCGAGAACCACCATCCGCACCGGCATGACGTACTCAATCTCGGTGATGGGATCACAGCGGACGTCGACCGCTGTGGCGAGTCCGAACAAGCTCAGGAGGGCCGCGACTCAGTAGCGGCCTGTCGCCTGCGCAGCCCCTGACGCAGCCGCAGCACCGCATGCGCGGGGGTCCCTGACGAGACCCGTCGTCGTCGTCGAGGCGACCACCTGCCGACGCGGCGCGGCTGCCACCAAATGGTTCCGAGATGACAACTTGCAAGGACAGCCCGCGGGGCCGGGCCGCCCGCGGCACTGTCGCGATAGAGCGGCAGTGCCTCAGACCTCGGGGCACTGTCGCGATAGAGCGGCATAGTCGCAAGGCCGCCACCTCAGACCTCGCGGCACTGTCGCGATAGAGCTCCCAGGGCAGAGGGGGCCGGCGGTCCTCCGCACTCGGCCTTCCAAGATCAAGTAAGTGAAGGATAATCCTCCTCCTCCTCCTCCTCCTCCTCCTCCTCCTCCTCCTCCTCCTCCTCTGCCTCCTCCTCTGCCTCCTCCCCTCCTCCTGCTCCTCCTCCTCCTCCTCCTCCTCCTCCTCGTCAGCTGCCAGCACCTCGTGGCATTGTCGTGGTAGAGATCGCTGCAGGCGGAGAGCTCCCGGAACCAAAGAGGAGGACGTCGCGGGCCTCCCAGTGCCGCCGGTTGGGTCCCGTCCAGCGCGCGCCCTGTCGTCTGGCGCCCATCTCGTGCCCGTCTCGTCGAGCAGTCGGCCCCCATCTCGGCATCGGGGTCGGTGTCCAGGGCCACAGTGTGCCCTCGACGCGGAAGAGGGCCACAGTGTGCCCCCCCCCCCCGTGGTGCGCACAGCGCTCGCCGCGCGGGGCCCTCTGCACGAGCCGATCCAGCTCAGGCAGGTGTGTCGCTAGCAGGGTGCGTGTGCTTCTGTTTGCTTGCGTCTGCGCCGTGGGCGCACTGGTCCATGGCGGGGATGCGCGCGTCGGGGTGGCGCGCCAATGCGCCCATGCGCACGCAGTCAGCGCCTTGGAGCTGACTGCGTGCGGCTTCCACGTCGCTCTTGCTGGCTGCTCAATGATCATGGGCACTCCTGCGCAGGCCGCCACCTGGGCGAGGTGGAGCGTTGTGCGGTGCAGCGCGCTGGCCGTGGGGCAGCTGCGCCTGCTCGCCCTCGCTGGCCGTGGGGACGCCCCAGATGTGCTCCCAGTGGCGCACTGGGCCAAGGCCGCGGCGGCCTGAGCCCAGGGCCTCCCACCGTGCAGCAGACGCTGCTCCTCCCTCCTCCTCCTCCTCACTCCTCCTCCTCCTCCTCCTCCTCCTCTTCCTCCTCCTCTTTACTCTTTCCTCCCTCCTCTTTACTCTTTCCTCCCTCCTCTTTACTCTTTCCTCCCTCCTCCCTCCTCCCTCCTCCTCCTCCTCCTCCTCCTCCTCCTCCTCCGCTTTACTCTTTCCTCCCTCCTCCCTCCTCCTCCTCCTCTCTCCTCCTCCTCCCTCCTCCTCCTCATCCTCCTCCTCCTCCTCCTCCTCCTCCTCCTCCTCCTCCTCCTCCTCCTCCTCCTCCTCCGGCGATCCGGCCACGCCGAGCACGTGGCTCCTCCTCTTGGGCCTCGGCCTCTGCCATCAATTCTGGTCAATGAGTCGCCGACCGTGGAGTCCGTCACGATGTCCAGGGGCCTTGGCGTTGGGGTAGCAGTGTCAGGAGGCCACACGCGAGCCCTGCCCCACCACCCAACGAGTTCTGAGGGGGAGGTGGGGGGAGGGTTCGCATGTGGTCTCCCAAGTGTTCGACGGCCCACAAGATGGCCTTGCAGCCACCTGCCTCGATGCTCGGTGGAGCCCGCGGCGCTGGTCTTGGTAGACGTGGCGGTTGGTATGAGGGAGGTTCAGCGCGGTAGTCGCTGAGTGCCGCCCCTCTTGGGCGCGCGAACACGCGCTTGACCGGGGCGAGAGCCTTTGTGGCTTGAAAGCCGCATATCTTGAGGTCAGCTGTTGCCGCCGCGTCTTTCACTCGCAGCTCCTCCATCTCGTCGTCGCCGAGAAGGCGGTCACAACCTGGGTGGCTGCGACGTCCAGCCAGCACCACGGTGTCAACGATGGTGTTCGGGCGTGCTGCAAAGTCATTGCCGAATATCTACAGGCAACCCGTATGATAAGGACGCACGACAAGGATGCAAGGGCCTTGGAAGGCCATGTCGACACTTTGCGGGCGGGGCGTGGCCAGCAAAAGCGGCAATGGATGGGCCGAAGGGGGACGATACAAGGGTGACCTTGGAAAGTCGCTCATCCTTGCTATGCGGGTGGACTCCATCCTGGGGCGTATCTCTGCACTAGGTTGACAAACTGGTGGCCTCGGGCGTGGTGGGTGCGGTGGGCCCCTGCCGTGGTGAGCTCACGCCCGCAGAAGCAGCGGCGACGTCGTGGCGGCAAGGGCGGCTCTGGTGGGTCATAGGCCCCTCGTCCGCTGCAGCTGCCTGTGCCACTCCCAGCGTTTGCCATCTTCCGGTTCGTACAAGGGCGCCCTTTGTGCGGCGCGGGGAGCCCGCCCCTGAGGATTCCCTGGGGTGCAGCTCGGGCATAGATTCGACCACGCTGTGCCAACTCCCGAATGCACGACCTCGACTGGTGGTCGCACTGCTCGGATCAACAAGGCGTCGTCCGTGCTCTTGGCCCCCAGTGGTTGCCCACCCAGAGGCTGAAACGGCACACGAGGACTCATGCCCCGGCAAGGCGCGCGAGCTGGGGCGGTGGTGGTGATCAGGTTTCCACACAGCAGTGCAGATACTCGGGGGCGCGCAAACATGGATTAGCGATCTATGGATTTGGCGCGCGGTCGCCAAATCCGCCGACCCTGTCGGCGTGTGTGTGGGGTCTGTCTGGTCTCGTCGACGGGACGCCTTGTCTGTTTATCCTTCCCCGTCGGGGGTGAGAGACCACTCTCCCGTCGTCGGGAGGAGTCCAGGGATTGAGGGAAATCGACCCGCGTCGTAGTCACGTCACAGGGGAGCCCCCTCCCTTTGTCCCTTCCCCGGCGGGGGGGGGGGTTAGATTCGCATCCCCCGTTTGCGGCTTTTACAGAGGGGCCCTCTGTAGATGCGCTGGAGGAGGGGGGTTCGCCACGACGGATCCGCAAGAGCGCCCCTAGATGGCCCAAGCCCCACAAGATAGCCCAATAACCTCTAAGGACGGCCAAAGGGGGCCCCCAGGCGGCCAAAGGACGCCGCCCAGATACCTTTTCCCCTCGAGCGCATCCGAAACCATGAACAACTGTTTCCAAAAGACCCCAGAATGCCACAACGCCTGCTCGCGCGCTCGTGCTTCAGCGTGCTCCCGATCGGCGCCCGCGCAGCTCGGTATACTTCTGGATCTTGTGGGTGGCCGCGACGCTGTTTTTGGCCGCGCCGCTGTTTTTCCCCTTCCAGAACGACCATGGAGCCTTGGCTGTTGTAGCTGTGAGCTGGGGGTCTCCAGGCCGACAGGTGGCTCACCCAACCGCAGCTACTCGTACGTTGCCAGGCGGGCGCGCTCCCGTCCAATCTCGTGTAGCGCTATGAACGCCCTCGTCTTGCCTGGCTTGTTGCTGAGTCTGAAGACGTAATTGATCTAGCATGGACCCGTGCACGACCCTGACACTCGTGGCTCCTTCTCCTCCTCCTCCTCCTCCTTCTCCTCCTCCTCCTCATCCTTCTCCTCCTCGTCTTCTCACTCTCCCTCCTCATCCTCGTCCTCTCACTCTCCCTCCTCCTCTCCTCCCTTCCCCCTGTCTCCCCCTCCTACCCCCTCCTCCTCTCTCCTCCTCGATCCTCTTCCCCTCGTGCTCCCCGCTCCCTCCCCCCTCACACCGTCCTCCTCCCTCCCTCCCGCTCGTTCTCCCACCATCGTAAAAGAAAACCACGACCGATTGGAGGCGGGACTGTGGCCAAGGATAGCAGCGAGGCTGAACAGCGCAGTCGTAGGTGATATCGTCCCGTCCTCGTCGGACAGCTCGATACCCTATGCTCCCTCCCTCCTCCTCCTGCTCTCCTCTCTGCCTTCTTGCGCACCAGGGCAAATTACGCCCTGAAAGTCACAACCTTCTCACCGAATTCGGCGAGGCCCAGGAGGACCCGCTGGGTACAGAGGGGACGCGGACACGAGCTTAAAAGTAAGAGCATCAACACAACTACCAAACTAAACTCAATCGTGCAGCGAACGGCACATGGTGCGCTTGTAAGCACGCGTGCGCTCAACCGTTCGACATTGTCGGCATCGCTTCCAATGAAGTCAGGCAGGCTCGCAGGATGCCATCTCACATCGGAAGGGGGGGTGACCCCTTGAAGTCATCTGAACCGCCCTGAACCTTCCCAACTCTTTTATGGAGGGGTAGACTTACGCTGTTCCCATCGTACTTAAGGACCACATCCCATAAATAATTTCGAGCACCCGGAAGAGTGTCGAAGCGAGCGTCTCCCGGGGCCCGACACGTGAAAACTCTCGAGTTTGGGTATTTGTTCTGGTGCTCGAAATTCTTTCTGGTGCTCCAGGCTAAAGTAGGTTGGAACATCATGAGGGTAGACGCGATCCTCCTCCCCCGTGTACTCCCTCCCTCCTCCTGACCCCACCCCCCCATCTCCGCCCGCCTCCTCCTGAGCACTGCCCTCCTCCTTGTGCCTGGCCTCCCTGGCGAAGCCTCGCACGCCTGCCCCCCCCCCCTTCCACCAAGGGGTGGCCGCGACCCCTACGTGGGCGGCCCCGAGGGGAGGAGGAGAGGAGGAATAGGAGGAGGAGGACGAGGAGGAGGAGAGAAGGAGGAGGAGGAAAGAAGAGGAAAGAGGAGGAGAGAGGAGGAGGAGGAGGAGGAGGAGGAGGAGGGGGAGGAGGAGGAGGAGGAGGAGGAGGAGAGGAGGAGGAGGAGGAGGAGGAGGAGAAGGAGCAGGAGCAGGAGCAGGAGCAGGAGGAGGAGGAGGAGGAGGAGGAGGAGGAGGAGGAGGAGGAGGAGGAGGAGAGGCGCCTGAGAGGGGGAGGAAGGGGGAGGAAGGAGGAGGAACAGGCCTCTGACGATGTATTTTCCGATGCGCGGTCCCCAGGTCCGACCCTTTTCCCGCGGGGAGCGTCTCGCCCTGGATTTAAGTCGGGCGTGTCCCCCTACAGGGGGATTTGCGACGAAAAGCAAAACATACGCAAACAAATGCCCTCAAATGGTAAAATAATAAAATAATAAAAGTCCCCAGGTTTTTTTTTTGGCTATTTTTGAATATTCCTCCTGTAGAAGGACGGGCCCGACTTAAGCATAATATCATGGCGGGCCCCAGAGGCCGAAGACGAGGAAAAATGCCCGGAGTGAAAACACCATATCATCAAGGAGTTGGGAAGGAGGGCGAGAAGAAGACGGGAGAAGAGACAAGACTGGTCGGCACACTGAACCTGTCCGTTCACCTTTGCGCGAACAACTCGCTCCTCCCTGCCCAAATGCCTGGTCTGGGGAATTCCGTGAGCACCCGGTATGCTGCCAGCACCCAGCGCCGTCCGCGGTGGACAGCCACTTGTCGGCGGCGAGCGAAGGGGGATGTGATAAAAGAATTGCCTTCTCAGAAGGCGGCGGGGCTTCTCACAAAACCCTCCGGCCTTCTGACTAGTTTCTCTGTGTCTCCGGGGAAGGCTTCGAAAACTTCTTACCAGGCCAGGGGACTTCCGAGCCTTCTGAGAAGGCCCGCCCCTTCTCACTTCCACCCTGGGGGCTCGCCACCGAGCTTGGGCCAATGAAGGCAAATGCGGAGTGAGGCGGAGGATTTCTTCGCGACGGCAATGCTGGCGATGCCCCCCCCCACCTTAGAGGAAGAAGAAACGCCATAAACAAAACTTTTGGCGCTCCGCGCGGAACGCAAAACATTTATGTTTATGGCGTATTTCTTCTTCGATATCTGTGACCGGAAATCGGCAGCCGAGTCGGGAAGAGTCGACCTGGCAGAAATCGGCAGGCTAGTACAATACAACATCGGAACCCAAATCGGAATCACAGGTCGAATCGAATCGGAATCGGAGGCCATCGATGATACCGAAATCGACTCAAATCGGAGGGGTCGAAACGACCCCTGCACTGGACCACAAAAGGTTCTTCGAACATTCATTGGCGGGCCCATAGGCGAGCCAGGACGCTTCGCCACTGCTTTTAGGTCGGGCCTGTCCCCCTACAGGGGGATTGAAGGCGAAAAATTAAACATACCCGAGAAATACTCCAAAGATGCCCCAAAATAGTCAAACAATCTTCCCCAGACTATGTTTTTACTATTTTTGAATATTCCCCCTGTAGAGGGACAGGCCCGACTTCACACTGCTTGACTGAGGGGGCCCTGGGACACACAAATAAATAGACACAGATAACAAGATTCCAATATTTTTCTACATTTTCTTGGGAATCGACGATTCATTGTGTCTGTGTTTTTCGGGAGTGGCCAAGAGGGGGGTGTCCAAGAGGGGGGGGTGCAAATCATGACCGGCGGCATGTGCGCGGCCCAGAGGGGGGGCCAGGAACGTAACGAAACAAGAAGAGGCGCCATGAAATCTAGGGAAGCATCATGGCCCCCGCCATGATATCCACCCCCCATTGTGATCCCCCCCTCTAGTTTTTTCCCCTCCTGACACCCTGTGACCCTTTCCCCGGGACCGGTTTTTCATCCTGAACCGTTTTTTGACGGTCCCCCCGGTAAGGGCCCCCACCAGGGGCCAAACATTCAGATTTCCGACGCAGATTTTTGTTTTACGACGCGATCATGTCTGGGGCTGCATGCAGCAGCTTGCGTACCCCCCCCCTTTCCCAATCCCCCCCTTTTTGTCCGGCCCTCTGTGTCTGTGTCGTTGTGTCCTGTGCCTCGCGGCCCATGCTTCCTGCATGGCATCCCTGTGGCAACGTGCCCCTCGGAAGGGTCCTGCGTCCTCTCGCGTGCCCAATCAAGGCCGACCGTAGGCGAACCAGGACTTTGGACACCCGAAATGGGTACCGAAGGAATGGGTACAATGCTCAACAGCAAATGTTGTCCCAAACCAACAGCGGCCGCTGTTGGGCAGGCGGCCTTCTGTCTCGAATGGACACAGGCCGCGGCGGCGCGGACGGCGAGTCCTGTTCAAATGGACAGAATCCGCTGTTGGGCATCGTGCCCATTCTTTCCGTGCCCATCTCGGGCGTCCAAAAATGACGCTTCGCCACTCTCGCCATCGCTCGGACGTCCATTCCCTGTGCTTTTTGTTGCTTTCGTGCGTTTTTTTTTTTTTTTTTTTTTTTTTTTTTTTTTTTTTTTTTTTTTTTTTTTTTTTTTCCGCCAAGCGATCCAGGATACTCCTCGATGGTCCTCTCGGGAGCGGCAAAGAGGGGGGTGTCAAAGAGGGGGGGGTGCAAATCATGACCGGCGGCATGTGCGCGGCCCAGTGGGGGGCCCAGGGACGTAATGAAATAAGAAGAGGCGCCATGAAATCTGGGGAAATATCATGCTCCCCGCCATGATATCCACCCCCTCCTAGTCATCACCCCCCTCTTTTCCGCCCCCGATCCTTGCCGAAGGAAAAATGCACACGTCCGAGCGATGCCAAGCACTGCTGGACGCCTGCCGCCCGTGACCGCACCGGACGCGCCCTGCCCCTCGGGGGTCGCCGCGGCCCGCGCGGCGGCCTCACGCCGCCCAGAGCGGCCTCTTCTTCACGGGCGCCCCGCTGCACGTCTGCTTCCTCGCCCGCCCGGCCGGGGGGCCGCCCCTCGAGGCCGGAGCCGGGGCCCGACCCTGACTCTCGCTCTCTCTCTGCTTTGGCGTGGCTCTTTTATGATTATTGGTATTGGTCTGATTATTCGTATTATTATTATTACTCTTATTATGAGTGTTATTAATCTTGCAATCGTTGTTCTTACTGTTATATTCTTACCATCTATATATATATATATATACATATACTGGAGCCCTCAGGAGACGTGCTTTGACGTGGCTCGTTTCCTAGTGGTGACCACGCATTACTCCCCAATCAGCGCTTGCACTGAAGGGGCCCTAGCGGAAGTGGAAAGATTTGGCGAAAAATCCCGCTGATCTTGGTAGCAGGCTGGGTTCCCGGGTTCCCGCGGTGGTTGGTTCCGGGCCGGTTTCGGTGCGTTCTGAGTTCCCGGGCTCCCGGGTTCCCAGTCGTTCTCGTCGGCGAAAACCATCCACTGCTTGGGGTTTTCCTCTGGTGTGATGTTTGTGTATCTGTATATGATATATATATATATATATATATATATATATATATATATATATATATATATCAATACAAGTGTAAATGCGAATTCGAGGGTCGGAGGTCGATGCTCGAGGGAACCATGGGTTCAGGGAGGCGAGGCGAGGCGAGCGCGCGACGGTCCCGCGGGGCCGGGCCTCCGAGAGGGCAGAGCGGGGGGGCCGGAGCCCTCCGGAGACGTGCTGGCGGCAGGAGCTGGAGCCGGAGTCGGCGGAAGCCCTATAGCCGGAGACATGGGAGCCGGAGCTGCAGAGCATGACTACCTACCAGACCACCCCAACCCAACCCGAAGACCCGAATTTCGGGTTGGGGGGGGTATGGGTTCCATACGTGTTTTTTCGATGTTCCCCGACCCCCCCCCACTGGAAATGGAGGGCAAATTGAGGCCTTCGGGTTGGGTTGGGGTGGTTTGGTAAGTGGTGAGAGCAGGACGGCAGAGCCGGAGAGATGGGAGCCGGAGTCGGAAAGAAGGAAGCCGGAGTCGGAAAGGCGCCCGGAGTAGGAGAGACGTGAGCGCCGTTCAGCCCGACGGGAGACCAGAGCGGGAGCCGAGCACCCTGACGGCAGCTGCCTGAGAAAGGGGGAGAAGAGCGGGGGGGTTAGCCGGTGCCGCCAGCACTGGTCACAGGGCGGGAGAACCGCCTGCGCGCTCTGGGCATCGCGCAGCGGACGCTGGCCGAGGTGGAGTGGGCCGCCCTGAAGGTGAACCACAGCAGCTCTGGCGTGGCCCGCGGGCCCCCAGGCCACCGCGCCGGCGCCGCGGCCGGCGGGGTGTGCTCGGCGCGCAGCCTGGCGCGCCGCCGCAGGGCCCCCCCCCCCGCGGCCGCAGCCGCGCTGGCGCCGCCAGGGCCACGCGCGCGGCGGCGACGGCAGGGCCCGCGGCGCCCCTCGCCGGGCGGGCGTGGCAGCCGCACGCTGCTGCGCAGGGCCCAGGGCTGGGTGGCCTGCGTGCGATGCGGGGCGTCTGCGGCCTCGTGGCCGGGGCTGGCTGGCGTCGCCGTGTGCGGGCTGGGCCGCCGCGACGCCGGCTGGCGCGAGGCGCTGCAGGCGCGCTTGGCGCAGCGCCCGGCAGCCTGCGGGCAGGCTATGCGTGCCCCCCGCTTCCCCGCCGCCCCTCCCTCCCCCCTCCCCCTCTGCCGCCTGTCCCTGCCGCTGGGCTTCTTCTCTTCGATGGGTAAAACAAGTGCAGCCGGTGCCCTCGGTGCGCGCGGCGGTCGCCCGGGCCACCGCGCGCGTGGCGTCGTTGGCCCCCCCCCGAGGTCGATGGCTGTCGCGCACGTGAGCGTTTTTTTTATTACTCGGCGTCGTTTCGACGTTGGGCGGAAGGGGGGGGAGAGGGGGTCTGGCTCCGGACCTTCGCTTAATGCGACTGTTTGGAACCGTGCAAACAGCTCTCTGGGTGGTGGCGCACGCTCGGGGGCTGGCGGAACCGAGACGGCCTTGAGCCAAAATGGCTACGGAACCGCCCGTATTACTGGGGGTCCCTTAGCGGCCATGGCGCCTCCCTGGGGCTCTCCAAAGCTTCCGCGACGGCCCAGGAGGCCCCCCAGACGGTCCAAGAGGGCCCCGAGTCGCCATACGATCGCTCGAAGACGCCCAAGATGGCCTCAAGATGACCCAAGGGGCCTCCAAGGCACCCCAAGAGGCCTCCCAAGAGAGCCCCAAAGGCAATCATCTGTCATTTTCCATTGGTTTTGACAGATTTCGGCGTTCTCACCTTTTGCGGTTTCCAATTCTGCTAGACAGCCCAAGAGGCAGCCAGGACCATCCCAAAACGGCCCAAGAGGCCTCCACGAGGGCCCCAAGACGGCCAATGAGCGCCCCAAGACGTCCAAAGAGGCCTCCAAGACGGCCCCACGACGGCACTACAAGGGTCCCCAGAGAGGGAATAGGAACCTTACATCCTAGCCTTCCGCCCCAAGAGTTGCCTCGGAGTTGCCTGCCATCCTCATGCGGTGGGCTAGCCTTCCGCCCTAAGAGGCCCCCAGGAGTCCCCAAGGAGGAGGAGGAGGAGGAGGAGGAGGAGGAGGAGGAGGAGGAGGAGGAGGAGGAGGAGGAGGAGGGGAGAGGAAGAGGACGAGGAGGAGGAGGAGGAGGAGGAGGAGGAGAGGAGGGAGGAGGAGGAGGAGGAGGAGAGGAGGAGCGGTAGGCACCTGGATACCTCCTCCTCCTTCTCCTCCTCCTCCTCCTCCCTTCCCTCCCCCTCCTCCTCGACCCTCGAGGTGGCCGCCGCTCCCTCGAGGTGGGGGTCACTTTTCCACGGGGGTCGCCACCGCCCCGAGGAAGCGCCGCTCCCTCGAGGAGGCAGCCCCTGCAGGTCCCAGAGGCCTCGAGCCTCGAGGGGGGGAGCCCGGGGAATGCCGAGGGGGTCACCACTGAGGTTACGGCAGGTTCGTGTCGTGTCGACCCCGGCGTTGGTTTTTGACACCGCAGGGATCGTTCAACCTTGAACGATCGGCCGCTGCCGCAACGTCCGATCGTTCAACATCGATCGATTCTGGGTCGCCAAAGCCTCGAGCTTCGAGGGGGGGAGCCTGGGGAATGCCGAGGGGGTAAGTCAGCCAAAGAGAGAGCAGATGAGACGATTTGCGTTGGTGTTGCCCACAGAATTCATAAGAATGAGGTTTAGTATAGGTCTGAACTCGGTCTGCTAGCCGAGCTGGGTCCGCAAACCTGTTCGTATTATTCGAGTCATCTTGACAGACACTCTCGGGGTCACCACTGAGGTTAGGCCGGGCACGCCCCCCTGCAGGCGGAGTGTGGGCAAAACATGAGCACAAGGAAACAAAAGCTCCAGAATGGTCCAACAATTTTCCCGAAACATCGTCCATGACTATTTTTTGACTGTTTTTGGATTTCCCCCCATGTAAAGGGACATACCCGACCTAAAAGCAGCCCCCGTGTGTCCCAAAATGAAGTGGCCCTGGGACACACACGCATAAAATGAAGGGGCCCTGGGTTTTTGCCTCCCCCCCCACTTCCAATATTGTCCAGTATTTTTCTGGGGCTTCGGCGGTCAATTGTGTCTGTGTGTGTGTGTGTTTTTTTTCCGAATGCACGCAAGAGTGTCCCTCGGTAAGAGTGACCTTTGGTGCGCGGCTTTTTGGGGGCCGCGGGGGGGGGCCAAAAACGAGCGCGCGAGACGCAACTACAGCATCGCGTTCGGCGATTGGGGGGCCCCATTGGGCCCGCACCAAAGGTCACTCCGGCGAAAGGTCACTCTTACATGTAGTCGATTTTTCCCCTTCTGACAAAAGCCTCCTCTCGAGCTTCGACTGGGAGGGCCCAGGGAAGGCCAAGAGGGGGGCCACCGCCACGCAGGGGGTCACCGCCTCTCCTGCAGGGGCTCCGGGGCCCCTCGGCCCCCCTCTCGGAGCACCCCCTCCAGAAGACGGAGACACGTCCGGCAGCCTCCTCGATCCTCGATCCTCCCCCCCTCGTCCCGACCCATCGATCCTCGATCCTCCCCCCTCGATCCTCCTCGATCCTCTCTCCTCGATCCTCCTCGATCTTCCATCCTCGATCCTCCCTCTCTCGTCCCGGCCCTCGCTTCCCAGGAGGAGCTTGCGACGCCCCCAGAGGTGACCCTGGCGCTGCCCAAGCGCCGACGCAGGCTAGCGCCGCGAGTGCGCGAGCGGTGGTGGGAAGGGGGAGCGCGCATCTGAGATGCCTAACGCAGGGAGCAACAACATGGGGCGGGGAGCGAAGCGCAGCATCTTCGCGTGGCTGGCTCCTTCGTCGTCCTGTGCTTCTCTGCTGCTCTCCAAGATGGGGTCGGTGACTCTGAACGGGGTGCTCTGCAAAGGGTGTGGTGTGCAACCCGCGCCCGGGAGGGGCGGGCGCGCACCTCGACAGAGCTCCCCGCTGCGCCCCGCGGAGGCGCGACGCGGGCAACCCCGTGCCCCGCAAGCCCCGCCGACGCAGATCGCACACTACACCCCGGCGTACGGCAGGCTCGTGTCGTGCCGCCCTCGGCGCGGGTCTCTGGCACCGCGGGGGTCCTTCAACCCTGAACGATCGGACGGTTCAAGGTCGCCGGCGGCCTTCAACGTGGAAGGCTGGCGGCATGGTCGCCGTTGGTCGACACGGCGCGGACCTTTTCCTCGAGTCGGAGATCGGCCACAAGTTCCGTCTTATCCCGAGATTCAAGTTTCCGCCGAATCACGTGTATGGTGCCCGTAGATCTAACAACAGCTTACGCATGTGTCTCATATTCGAAGGCAAATTCCATTCTCTGGGGCAAAGCAAATCTAATCTGTAGTCGACCTCATATATGAACAAACTCTTCTATGGCCGCGCCTTTGGGGGGGCAGAAGAAGAACAGACGCCATAACCATGAACTTCCGGCGCTCCGCGAGGAGACCTTGGATCTGCTCTGGATCCCCCCCCCCCGGCGTGCGGAGCGCGCCGGGGGGCGGCGCCGGAGGCGCCGCCAGGGGGGGTCAGCGCGGCAGCGCGGATCCAAGAGAGATCCGCGCGGAGCGCCGAACGCTCATGTTTTATGGCGTTTGTCCTTCCTCGAGGGCGGGGGGCGAGGGCGGTCCTGCGCGCACCCGCCGGCAGCGGCACGAACCACGGCTCCAGGGCGGGGCCCGAGCCGCCGTCCTCCGGCGCGGCGGGCGGCGTGCGGCCGCCGCCGCCGCCCCGCGGCGGTCGTCGCGTCGTCGGCCCGCGGAACACCAGCTGTGGCGAACCTGGTTCAGTGATTCTGGCCAATTTCGGGGAGACGTAAGACCCGGTTACGGGAGACTCGGAAATCCCCGACGAGGTCGTCAAAAAAATGACGAGGCCGAGCCTGCATTTTGACAAGGCCTCCCGCTGCAGACATCCAACGAAACTCCTACTCGTCAAAATCCGAGTCGCGGTCGTCAAAAAACGATGGCGAACCCGAGTCCTGGCAAACCCGGGTCTTACGCTCCCCCGACAATTCAAAGGCTGCGGGGCCCTACCACTAACCGGGTCCCCTTACCCGGGGTCCAGGCCATACCCGACATCGACACATCCGTTACACACCACAGCAAGAACAGCAAGTGCTTCTGCGCCAGACGCAGCGTCGAGCCTCGGACGCGAGGAGGTTCACCGACCTGGATCTCAGGAACGGCCCGAAAACCAGAGCCCGTCCTCACTTCAACGTCTTGGCTGCAGTCACCGCACCGCTTGGGGGGAGTTCCAGCAACAAGGGAGGACCCGCTGGGGCAACCCGAGTGGCGTGCCGGCTGGCACGAGCGAGAGCTCCACGCATCTCGGCTCGGATCGATGGTCCCCAGGCGATGTGCCCAAAGGCAGGTGGGGTCTGAGTAGATGTGGTCGGAGAATCGTGCCGCATCGGCGGTGCATCGGCGACGTTGGCGGTGCATCGGCGATCGCGACGTGGAGAAGGTCGGGCTCCACATCGAGCCGAATCGCCAATGCATCGCCGACGCGGCGCGAGCCTCCGACCCAATCGGCTCTGGCCACATCCGGGAGGCCTGGAGTGCAAGCGCCAACGTGTGCTTGTCTAGCGAAGCCCTTCGAACATGACGCGCGCGGTGTAAGAAGACCCCTCGCAGGCTGCGCGCTGTCTTCGGAGCCGACACACAGACACACACACACACAGACACGCACAGACACACTCACACACATACACATACACACACACACACACTAATGCACACGCAGTAATGCACACACGCCGAGTGATGCACACACACAGTAATGCACACATACACACGCACGCACACACTGGGCTATCACACTTCCCGCGAATCATCGATCAGACCCCCTCCCCGCACCCCTGGAGGCGCCGCGAGCGCCGCCACCAGCGCCGCCTGCCCAGGAGAGGGTGTGGAGGCTCATCTGGCGCCGACCTGAGACATCTGCGCGGATCTCTGGAAGCTCCTGCTCCCGTTGTTATTGTCATTCTTGTGTCCTAAATTCTCTCAGGAGGAAGAAGAGGCGGAGAGGCGGGAGGAGGTTTGAGCTTCGATGCCCCCAGGAGTGTCAGGGCCTCTCTGGGCATCCATCGGGGATGGCCAGAACCCCCTCTAGCAAAACGTGGTTTAAAGAAAACGACCTCGGGCCCACACCTGGCGGTCGCAAGCCTGGGAAATGACGGCCGCGGCGCCCCCTCGAGAACCGACAACGGACAACTCACTGTTCGACGTGTCAGTGTGGGCGTTCCGTCCACCCCCCGCAATCCAGGGGGGTGCACTCGTCGGCACGGCGGGATCCGCCCGAAGATCCTGGGCAGTGCGCGCTCCAAGGCAGCTCACGTGCGAAGGCCGGCATCGTGGATGCTCGCCGGCGCACTGCCGCGTGCAGGCGGCCTCCGATGGGAGGGGTCCGCAGGGTGCCCTCGTGGGCACAGCAAGTATCCGCCTGGAGATCCCGGCCAGCGCGCGCTCCAAGACGGAGCGACTGCGAACATCGGCATCACGCATGCTCACCCGTGAATTGCCGTGTGCTGACGGCTTCGGGCATTGGGAGTCTGTGGGGCGCCCTCGTTGGCACGGCTGGATCCGCCTGGAGATCTCGGCCACCGCGGGCTTCGAACACACATCATATGCGAAGGTCAGCATCACGTGAATTGCAGTGTGCTGATGGCCTCGGATGCAAGGAATCTGGAAACCACCCAGAATTCTTGGCCAGGATGTTACAGCCTGCAATAATATGAACGATACAATGGTTCCAGAATCGAATGAACAGATGTTCAATGCGACTCACCAACTGCCACACGCGCGGGCACACCCGAGAATTCCCAGGCGCCGTACCTGGTTGCCTCATAACTCGTCCCGAGCGCGCTAGACATGTTCAGATGCGATCCTGGCCGCAACGCCCGAAGCAACATATTACCACACGTCCGCACAATAACATCTCACGCTATTATCGCATATCTGGACATCGTAGTCTGAACCTCACGGAGGCCCCGATTCGGCTTCACATGCTCCCGGGAACCGAAAAAACGGATCCAATAATCTCCAACGATCTGCTGGGGCCTACCGCATGCTCAGAGCGGCCTGGAGCTGGTCCTCTGCCCAGCGAGAGCTGAGCTGCCAGACGCTGCCCGACAATACAAGCTCCTGCAACAAGTGCTGAAGCAACGATTATGTCGGGCGCGTCCCCCTACAGGCGGATCTTGGACGTCGAACAGAATAAAGTCAAACATATTCAAAACATACTTAGCAATGAGAATCACAAATCGTTCCCAGATTATTGTTTGACTACTTTTGAGTACTCCTGCCGTAGAGGGGCACGCCCGACATAAAGCAACGGCGACGTGTCCTCGTCCAGCTCGGAGGGGATCCTCATGGGGCTCGCCAAGCCGCTGCAGATGGGGGCCCAGTGCTCCCGCGCGCCTGCCGAGTCACCGGCATCATGCCAGACGTCCACGGCATGCAGCGAGGACGTGCCGCTCTGCGTGCGCGCGCTGCCACTGCAAACCACACCCTACGCCGCGTGCGACGACGTGGTGGGCCCGCAGTGCCCTCCACTGGGCTCCTTCGTGAGAGATCAGCTGGGAAGGGCTGGGGGTCAGGTCTGCAGAGCACCCCAAACGGACGTCAAGGGGCGCAACCAACCTGTTCAGTCATGTTGAGCATGATGCACCACAGTGGGCGTCAAGCCAAAACTCGAGACACACGCGAACGGTTCAGACTTTGCCCATCTGCGTCGGCCTTATCGGCAGCAATGCGCTGAACCACCTTGAAGTCCCTTTTCTGGTGGCCCTGCAGAGAAAGGCGCTCTCTGACCCTCGGCCCCACTCAAGAGATCGGCAGAAGCGCTCCACGCGTCATGAGCATGACAGCGCGACCAACACACGCGTGACCAGCGCAGGGGCACGCTCTTGCGCCGATACGCTGCTGCTTCTGCGCGGCAGCTGCGCTGAGTGCACCCTGCGCCACCCAGGCCCAACAGTCGATGTGAGGAGAGAACGGCTTGCTGAGAGAATCGCATTTCAAATGGCGGAGTCCGGACCCCACCCCCCCGAACAATTTTTTGATCTGCGGGTCGAGAGCGAGCCCCTTCCGACCGCCCCGAACACACAAAACCATCTCTTGGAATGCTGATGCTTGCTTTCGCTGGTCTCCGCCAGCCTTCGGCAAGAGGGATGGCCTTGTTACACTTCCGCCGCCTTTTCCGCCCGCCGAGGAAGGGACGCCAGCTCCTTCTATCCTCTAGGGCGAGGCCAGTTTTGGGAGCGCGTCATAGGAGCGACGAGGAAGACGGACTCTACGCAAGATGGCATGGCGACCTTACGCCGCGGCTTACTCGGGCCGCCAGCGCGGCGCGTTACGTTGGAGACGAGGGCACTTGCGAGCGACCTTACGCAGGCAGCGCGCGGCGCGCCAATGCCCGTCCAGACGACCCCGCTTGTCCGCGCCGCTCCTATCGAAGCACGCAAGAAGCTTCTGCCCATTGGGAGGCGGCTGGGGGGTCTGAGCCAGCTGTGGCCCCAGAGAATCGGCAAGGAGAAGGGATGAGACCAAAACACCGCTCGGGATCGCTCCCGGACCCATCCCGGGATCCATCTGGCGCAGCTTCCCACCCCGGATCCGTTTTGTTGACGGACCTGGGGCCCGAGGACGCCCCCCCTCCTCCTCCTCCTCCTCCTCCTCCTCCTCCTCCCCCTTCCTTCCTCCTCCCTCCTCCCTCCTCCCTCTCCTCCTCCCTCCTCCCCCTCTCTCCTCCTCCTCCTCCTCCTCCTCCCTCCGCCCCGAGGCCGAGAAAAGGGGCAGACAGCCTTCCCAAGCACAAAACCTCGAGCCTGCCCGCCCTTCCCGCTGGCCGGGTTCCGTGCCCGGCCACCTCGGGCCCTTCCGGTCGGCTCCGGGGAGGGAGGGCGCGGCGCGGAGGAGGACGCGCACAGGGGAGGCGAACAAAAGGCCTCCACGCATGCCCTCTTTTCCCCCTCCTGGGCAGACGGGGCATGCACCTGCGCGCCTGCGCTTGGGTCGGGCCTGTCCCCCTACAGGGGGATTTTCGACGAAAAACAAAAGATACTCAAAATACTCAACAAATAACTGAACAACATTTTTTGAATATTCCCCATGTAGAGGGACAGGCCCGACTTAAGCCTGCGCGCGATGGAACGAGGAGAGGGATGAGGCGAGAGTCAGGCCGGGCATGTGCTCCTACGGGGGGATTCTGGAACTTCCTCCAGTAGAGGGAGAGGCCCGACTTTAAGAAGAGAGAGAGAGGGGAGGCGGGGGAGAGAGTCGTCCCCGCCGCGCGGCCGCTCCCTTCTCCTCTCTCGCCCCATCCCTGCCGCTGCTGACGCCCGGCTTGCTTCTCAGGCCGCCATACGTCAGGGGCCCGACGACAAGAAACCTTCCACAAGAAACCCAACCCTGAGACCCCAGGATGAGCATTGGTTTTTGGTGTGGGAACGTCACGCTTTCCATCGCAAAACCATCGCAACCCAAGAAACCCAGGGCACCCTGGAGGCAAGCAGGGTGTTTCCTGGCATGGGGCCTCCACTGTGCTTCTCAGGCCGCCATACGCAAGAAGATCTACAGCCAAGACTGGCAGTAAGGATACACGATAAGGATGCACGGGCCCTGGAAGGCCCTGCCGAGACTCTCCGAGCGGGGCGCGGCCAGCAAAAGGAGAAGGATGCAAGGGAAACCTTGGGAAACCGCTCATCCTTACTTACTATCAGTGTTGACTGTGCGTCCCCAGACGGCTCCAACCGCCAACAACGCTGAACGCCATGGCACAAAAGCCCGGCCAAGCTCGCCCGGGCAACGCCCGCCCCCGCGGCCAGGCCGGGTGACCGCGCAGGAAGGGTGTAGGCCCCAATCATGTACGCCTCGTTGCCTGCGTGCACCAGAGCGCTTGTGTACACCACAGCGCCTGTGTACACCACAACAACCATGTGTACCGCAGCGCCAACGCACGCCACAATGCCCCCGTGCACCACAACGCCTGTGTACACCAGAACGCCAAACGTGCCAACGAGCACATTAGTATCTTGCGAGGCATCTTTGCGGGGCTCGCCAGACCACGGAGGCCTTCAGCACTCGTCACTCATCTCCTCCTCCTCCACCTCCTCCTCGTCCTCTTCCTGCACCTCCTCCTCCCTGTCGTCTTCTCTGCTTTTCAAAAGGTCATGGCGGCCTTCGTTGAGGGAGGGGAGAACGGAGCGGGGGGAGGAGCAGCGGGAGGAGCAAGAGGAGCAGCAACAGGAGGAACAACAGGAGCCCCACGATAGGGTCGAGAGCTCCAGCGCCGTGCCATTCCCCACGCAACGCTTGCATTCGGGCGCTCGTGCTCCCCGCGCAATGCTTGCAACGGTGCCGGCAGTGGTGGCACCGCACAGGTTGCATCGCGTGCCCTGCGCGTCAAGTAGAACGCAGAACTGCCCGGGGCCCACGCGTGCCATCGGGAGCGGCCAAGAGGGGGGTGTCCAAGAGGAGGGGGGGTGCAAATCATGACCGGCGGCATGTGCGCAGCCCAGCGGGGGGGCCAGGAACGTAACGAGATAAGAAGAGGCGCCATGAAATCTGGGGAAATAGCATGGCCCACGCCATGATATCCACACCCCCCTAGTCATCACCCCCCTCTTTTCCGCCCACGCGTGCCAACGCGCCTTTGCCACCGAGCTGCTCAGGGAATGCTTCCGCACCAAACACTCCGGCCCCGAGGGAAACGGGCCCTGGGCCGCTGCCGCTGCAGCCTGCGGGCGCCGTGGGGGCCCGAGGGCGCCAGCTCGTCCGCGCAAGGCGCCCTCCGACGGCCCCGGGGACCCGCCGAAGCACCCAGGGCACAAAATCACCGACAGCATCCCAGACCCCTCTGAAGGGGCCCTGGGGCACAAACACAAATACACTTTTTTGGGGGGTCGGCGGGGCGAGAGCGAACCTCTTCTGCTAAAAGCTAGGCGGGCTATACGCGCAGCTTTGATTAGGGAGACAGGGCACACAGAAACAAATACACACGCAAATAAACAGATCCCCCATATGTTCTGGGTTTCTGTCTTCCCCCCCACTGCCCATGTTTTCCTATACTTTCTGGGAAATCGGCAACTAATCTAGTCTGTGTGTTTTTTTCCCCTCCTGAGCCCGTTCCGCCAGAACCCCCTGTTGCACGGCGACCGCTGCGGTCGCGCGCAGCAGGCCCTCGCCACCCTTTCAGCACCACGCCATGCCTGTGCGCACAGGCCGCCACCTAGCATGCGGAGGGGGGGGTCCAGGCCCCCCCGCCCAATACAATCGTGAGCGTCACCCAGGGCGGGGGGGGGGGTCAGGCCTGGGTACCGAGCGTGCTGGGGAGGGGGGATAACGCTCACGAGTGACATGATCAGGTAATTCGAGGAGGAGGAGGAGGAAGAGGAGGAGGAGAAGGAGGAGGAGGAGGAGGATGAGGAGGAGGAGAGGAGGAGGAGAGGAGGATAAGGACGAGGACGAGCGGGAGAAGGAGCGGGCGGAGGAGGAGGAGGAGGAGGAGGAGGAGAAGGAGAAGGTGTAGTGGAAGTGGGGAGGGCGAGGGCGGGAAGGATAATGACGTGGATGCGGAGGAGGACGACGACGATGCTGACGAAAAGGCCGACGACGACACCGACGGCGCAGGCGGATCAGGAGCAGAAGGACGCGCGAACACTCTTCGGAGCTAATTACCCTGGATCGAACAATGCTGCTTGGGGATGCTGGACTCTCGCAACGATTTCGATGCACGGCCCCAAAGACCCCGACCGCTGCCCCGGGGGGCAACTCTCTCGCTCTGGATCTATGTCTGACTGCCCCGGGGCCCAATCACGGGCCCCAGACTGCACAGAGTACACCTTGCGAAATGCTTAAGAAATCATGGGTTAAGAAATTCATAGTCTCAGAACTTGACTAAAAACCCAAAATTTCTATTAAAGTCGTAGGATTTACATTGAAACATTAAGAATAATCGAGACCCTGGCCGAAAATTTAAGTTTTCTTAAGCATCGCCTAAGGTGTACATCGCCAGACAGAGGCGGTGAACCCGCGGCGCCTGGGCCTGCCGTCAGGCCCGGAGGGGCCTCGGGGTCGCAGCGGCAGCCGGCGCGAGCGCTGGCCTTGGCGCGGGGAGCAGCGGCGGCGGCGCGGACGGCGTGGGCTGCTCGGAAGGGGACCGGCTCGCGATAAGGGATGGCTCGAGCCTCAGGTCCCCGCGCTCCTCCCCCTCCTCCTCCTCCTCCTCCTCCTCCTCCTCCTCCTCCTCCTCCTCCTCTCCTCCTCCTCCTCGCTTCCCCCTCCTCCTCCTGCTCCTCCTCCTCCTCCTCCTCCTACTCCTCCTCCTCCTGCTCCTCCTCCTCCTCCTCCCCCCTCCCCCCCTTTCCTCCCATCCTCCCTACTCCTCTCCTCCTCCTCCTCGGCCTCCTCCTCCTCCTACTACTCCTCCTCCTCCTCTTCCCCTTCCTCCCCCTTCTCCCCCTCCTCCCCTTCCCCCTCCTCCTCCTACTCCTCCTCCTCGGCCTCCTATTCCTCCTCCTCCTCCTCCTCCTCCTTCTCCTCCTCCGCCTTCTCCGTTTTCTCGCGCGTCGACCTTTCTACCACAGGCCTGCGCCCCCTGAGGAATAGAAGCGACCCCGGTGTCAGCAATGGGGGCGGCGGCGGCGGCGGCGCAGAGGAATTGGGCTGGGTACTAGAAATCTAACCTTCCGACGACATGCTTTTTCCAGCCTGGCCGGCAATTTTCATCGATGTCGGCCCGGGACCCGGAGAAGCGGTCGGGGCCTCTGGGGCCGCGGATTCGAAAAACAGATCTGGTATCGCTGCAATCGCGGTGCATCACCGATAGATCGGCGATAGGTTCTTGATAGCGCAACCGCGCATTCCGGGGCGGGGTGGGCCATCAAGGCCCCCATCGGCGATGAAGGGGAGGGTCAATGCAGTCCTAGGGGAACGAAGAATGACATTAACATAAAAACTCGGAGGTCCGCGCGGAGTTGTCGGATCGGCGCAAAACCCCCCCTGGCGGCGCCTCCGAGTTGTTGTGTTTATGTCATTGTTCGTTCCCCTCGGGATGCATCGACCCCTCCCGTTCATCGCCGATGGGGGCCCGGTGGCCCACCCCGCCCAGGAATGCGAGGTTTCATAGGAGGGGTCGATGCATTCCCCCCTGAGCCTGTCCCCATAACGGTTCCGACCATGGTTTCTTTGCGCTCTGTGATGCGATGCTGTGGCACGGTGGCGGGATGTGCCGAAGGCCTCTCTCGATAACCGCCGTGGGTTCTCCCCCCGTCGTCGGCGCATACCGTGCCAGCAAGAGGCCCCCAAGATGTCCCAGAAGTGACCTCCAGGATGCCCCAAGAGGCGCTTTGAGAAGGAGAGAATACTCATTGTTTATGTCGTTACCATCATACTTAAGGACCACGTTCCAGAAATCCGCCGATCCGGCGTGTGAGTTTCAAGGAGTCTCAGCTACAGCCTCGAGGCTGAGCCTCAGCCTCTGGGGGGGTTGCCGGGGTGGCTCTGCCGGGGAAGGGGGGATGGGGGGCCGGGGTGCGAGTTTCCGGCGGATGCGGGGCGCTGCTTTTACAGAAGGCTCTAATCTCGAGGATGCGCTGGAAGGGTGGCCGCGGCCGCAAAAGTCTCTGAGGACAGCCTACGAAAGTCCCGAGACCCCGAAGGATCGCCCGAACACGCCCAAGATGGCCCCAAGACGGCCCAAGAGCCTTCCACGACGTCTGAAGAGGCCTCCAAGAGGCCTCCCACGATGGCCCCCAGGGGCAAAAATCGTTGATTCCCATTGGTTTTTTCAATGTTTTTGGGGCTGTCGCTTTTTTCGGCTTTCCGACGCTCCAAGACGGCCCAAGAGGCCCCCAAGACCGCTCGAAGACGGCCCAGGAGGCCCCCAGACCGTCCCAAGACGGCCCAAGAGGGCCCCAAGGCGGCCCAGCCGCCCAAATCGGCCCAACAGGCCCCCAAGACGGCCCCAAGAGGACCCAAAAGAGAACGAAAAGCGGAAAAATCTAGCCTTCCAGCCCACGAGGCCCCCAGGAGCCCCCAAGAGCCTCCAAGAGGGCCTCCGAAAGCCCCCAAGAAGCCACACGACGCCCTGACAGGCTCCTAAGATGGCTCAAAAAACGCCCCAAGAGGGCGTCCTTGCGCCGATAGGCTCGCCTCCACCGCTCGCACCACATCGTCCAGGCCACATGTTTCGTAACACGACTCCGTGCACGACGTATCGTGAGTTTCCAAAGTGATCGGCATCCTGTATGGAATTGTCATGTCATTATTATTTCCCGTCCCCACGGTCACTGCAAGCACCCCGCCGTTGATAGAACCACTGTTGCGAGATGGCTCTATTGACCCAACTGCATTCCTACGCCCTTTCGAAGGTAACCCGAGAAATTTGTGCGTTTGAGTGTGCGCCCATAATGTCTGCGTCTGGAGAATAACACCGAGCGACCCGGATCGGCGGCACTGGCCGAAGGCCACTACAATAATGTCGAGCCCCCAGAGAAACATCGAAACAGTGTCAAACGAATATCGCCTCCCAGGGCCCGACACGGGAAGACCCTCACGTTTCGGCACTTTCTTGGTGCTCGACGTTCTCTGGTAGACCCAAAACTTACGCGGGTTGGAACCTCACAACCCAGGAGGCGTCCTGAGAAGACAGAAGTGCACACAGTCTGCACAGAAATGCACCTGGGGCGGCCCGCTCGGATTCTGCCGAGTCGGCGCTGTACCCCCTTTCCCTGGCGCGCGGAGCGTGCCATGGGCGGCGTCGCAGGCGCTACCACGGAGGGTCCCAGCGCCGACTCGAGAAATCAGCGCGGACCTTCGAACGTGTTTTTCTTTTGGTCGATGCTTCTCCTCTGGCTCTTGGTCACGACCTAGGCGCCGTGGTGGGGTGGTCCGACTGTCGGGGTCAGCAGATGGGGGGGCCAGGGCACCTGCCCAGGCACCAGCTTACGTACATAGCTGGCTCGCCTAAAGTGGAGACCCATGCCAAGAATCACATCTCTTGCCTCCAGGGTGCCATGGGTTTCTTGGGTTTCAAGGGCTTTGCGATGGAAAGCGTGACGCTCCCACACCAAAAATCGATGCACGTCCTGGGGTCTATGGGTTGGATTCTTGTGGGCTGGCCTCGACTGTAGTGAAAGGTCGGGCATATCCCCTGTACAGGCGGATTTTATACGAAGAATGACTAATAGCAAAAGAAAGACACCTACCATTATCAAAACATACTAGACACGTACGCAAACTATTTGTTTAACTATTTTTGACTATTCCCCCTGTAGGGGGGCATGCCCGACTGAACTGTAGTGCCTCTCGGCGCCAATGTGTCAGGGACAGCGTCCGGCGGCGGGGCCGCAAAAGCCAGCTGCGTGCCGCAGATCTCGCCACCTCCCCCTTGTCGAAAGCCCTGAACCCCCCCCCGTGGTGAGGGTCAATGACAGGGGGGGACAGGCATAGGGGGCACACATCCTCGATAGATCGGCGGTAGGCGCCCGATCATGAATCCGCACCTGTCTGGGCGGGGTGGGGCTATCGGGTTTTTACTGACGGTCAGTGCGCGGTTGGGGGTCGATGCGCCCCCCCCCCCTATGCCTTCTCCCCCTATCGTTGCCCCCGATGTAGTCCCACGAGACCAGCGTCTCCACGGACGCCGTCCGGATCTAGGAGCAGTCAACGTCGAACCAGGAGGTCGGATCGGAGTGTGAGTCGTATCCAGCTGCATCGGCACGGAACCGAAGTCGGATCGCGTCGGCCGCGCCAGGATGCACAGCAGCGCCGTGCGGGCGCGGTGGAGGGAGGGGCCGAAAGCTACCAAACTCACCGCTGGAGGCGCCCTCTCTGGGAGACGGCCAGGGAGCCTTGACTGGATGGGGCCCCAGAAAATCTATGAATGCGGGGGGGGGGGGTACACGGCCAAGTCAGCTCAAAATCAATCCCCGGACCTCGGACCTCTGCCAAGGTCCATCCGGCACAATGTTTCACTCCGGACATGCCTTCGACGGCCAAAAGGGCCCGAGAACGGCCCCCGGAGACCGGAAAAGGGCAACACACAAAGTCTCGAGTCCAGAAGCTCGAACCTCGCCCCCATCCTTCCCGCTGGCCACAAGCAGAGCTGTGCCTCAGACCACCCATCTGGAGGCCTCCCAGATGGGGCCCGAGTAGATGGGATCGGAAGAATACACCCACATCGCTGATGCATCGCCGATGCATCGGCCATGGATCGGCGACGTCGGCGATGCATCGGCGACGTCGCAGATTCATCGGCGGCGCATCGGCGGTGCGGCGCGATCCTCCGACCTTCTGCGCAATCGAGTCGCAGAATAGTGTGCGCGGTAAGGGTGCAAAGGGCCTCGGAGGGCCACGTTGGCGTGTTCGAACGGGGCTGGCCAACGAAGGTCGCCAAGGATGGGCCGAAGGGGCAAGGATGCGAGGGCAGCCTTGGGAAGCTGCCCGTCCTTACAAGGGGAGGAGTTGTGCATGTCCATATTTTCATATGTTCATATTCTGGGCCTTTCTCCGTGGCGGCCCAAATTGAACTGAGGTGTCGTGCACGGTTGCATCGAGGAGGCGGGTTCTCCTGTTGCAGCGCTGCTTCAACTTCGGACCTGGCCCCGCAAAGGGGTTTTCCCGACTTCTTGGCACCGTCCTCGATATGCGACCTGACTGCACCCCGACCCCGTCTGGGAGGCCCAGACAATCAACTTCAACCCCGTCCAACTCGTTGGCGCACCGCGCCATGGGCGGGGGGGGGGCGTCTGGGGGCGGGCCCCCAGAGGCCCAAGGAACGGGGTGCCTCGGGGACTCCCCGGGCTCCTCGGTGCCATGGAGCACAGTGGGCGCTGCTCCGTGCCGCCGTCGCGAAGGCAAGCATCCAGGGGGACGCGTTGGCAGAAGAGTGCGCTGTCGGAATGTCTTCGACGGGCATTACGCCTGGAAGCGCTGCCGAAAACATGCTGATTGCGCACAGGGAGGAGGCAGGGGAGGAGGTCACACAGGTCACACATGGGGTGGCGGTCAATGGGCGACGAAGAGAAGCGGGTCTTACGCGAGATGCCGCAGCGATCTCACGCGGTGGCTTGCGCGGGCCGCCAGTGCGGAACGCCACACTGGAAACGAGGGCGCTCACGCGCGACCTTCTGCGGGCAACTTGCGCGCCAACGCCGGTGAAGAAGGCCGAATGGGGGGGAGAGAACGGCCACCTTCCGTGCACCTTTTCGGCCCCCAGGGGGCTCCTTTTGGGTCATAAGGTGCACCTTCCTTCACCCCCCCCACTCGATCGCCACCCCACTGTGCATCCTGTTGTCGACGGCGCGGAAGGCCTGTGGAAGGCCCCAGGAGCCCGAAAACGGAGGACCAACTTCCAGGACCCGTCCCTGCCAGACCCGTTTCCTTTCCGCTACCTCTCGAGCTGCGGCGTTCGGGCCAACACTCTGGCGAGGCGCTGCTGTTGAAAACCGCCACGTGCCCGAAAGAGCCCCGAAATCTTCCAGGCACGTCCGAGAACTGATCGAAACCTGCCGGGCCCGTTCCCCTGGGGACCTCTCCCCAAACATACGCCGATATGACTTGTTCAATGCGCGGCCCAAACAATCCTGACTCCCGAACCTCTCCATTGGGCCAACTTTCGTCCCGGAATCCAATGTTTGAAAGCCCAATGGCTCAACAACGTAAGACATAGGCAAAATTGAGATAATATCGGACAGATATAAAACGGACATCTCTGAGAAATCGGCGGGTTTGGATCATGCTTCGGGTGCCGCGGCCGTTTCAAAGCGTTCCAGACCAGAACGCTATGAGAGCGTTCCAGAACACTCTGGGACAGACGTCTTTCGATTCTAAGGCCGTCCGACCCGACTTCTGGCGCCAACTTTCGTCCCGGAATCTGTTTCTGATGGACCAGTGGCCTTGGCAGGCACGCCCATCAATCAATGATCGTGTATTCCTGCTTCAGTTTGCCCCCCTGCTGTTGCTGTGGCTGTCTCCCCTCGTCTTTAGGGGAACAAAAGGTGCCGTAAACATACAAACTCGGAGGTCCGCGCGGATTTCTCGGATCGGCGCTGGACCCCCCTCCCTGGCGCGCGGAGCGCGCAAGGGGCGGCGCCGGAGGCGCCGCCGGGGAGCTCCAGCGCCGATCCGAGAAATCCGCGCGGACCTTCGAGTTTTTCTGTTTATGCCACTTTTTGCTCCCCTCGTCTTGTCTCCTCCTTCGTCTCTTCCTTGCAGTGCAGGCTGTGCCTCGCCGCCCCCCCAAAAGGGAGAAAGGGAGGACGAGGAGGAGGGGGGAGAGAAGGAGCGAGGACCGCGAAGCGCGAATAACTTCGCGCCCTCGTGGGAGCCCTGGCTTCACCTCTTCCTCCTCCTCCTCCTCCTCCTCCTCCTCCTCCTCCTCCTCCCCCCGTGCAACGTGCGCCGCCCCTTGCAGTGTAACAAGGGATATGTCGACCCCTATCCCAGGCTTCGTGGGGTTTCCGAATGGATCAACAATTTGGGGCCCAACCCTGGGATATACGAGGGGGGGGCGTCCATCCTCGACAGGGGTGCGTCCGAATAGCCCCCTCGGGATGTATCCCAAGATTCCTCCCCTTTTCTGAGCGACCAAACTTTTCTGGCGGAAGTCGGGGATTGGGGGAGAGAAATCGCCTGCGACAGTGCAGTCTGTGATGCGCTTGTTCTCCCGCCCACGCGCCACGCGGCACACGGCTCGAGTGCGAGCGCCGCGGGTGCCCCAGTAACGGGCCCCACGTGTGGCCGAGGCCTGAGAGACTGACGCCCAGGCTTCGGTCGGGCATGTCCCCTGCAGGTGGATTTTTGAAGTGAACAGTTGGGAACAGCCAAACATACCCCAAACATGTCCAAAGATACGCCAACAACATCGTCCGCGGACTATTGTTTGTGACAACTTTTTGACGATTCCTCCCGTGGAGGGTCGGGCCCGACTGAAAAACCGGGGCCGAAAAACACAGATCGCAAGCTCTCCGGGGCTGCACGCAGCGCCTCCCCCCCCCCGCAGGGGGCGTCCGAGGGGGGGGGGGGCGCCCAGGAGGGGGGCTGCGCCAGTGATGGCCCGAGGCACGTGTGTGGCCCAGGGGTGGCCTGGTCGGGGGGAACGAAAGGGGGGACTGCAAAGGGCAGGGTAGAGAATCAGCTCACGTAGCTGATTTTCTTGGGCGTGGCTGAATGGGGGGTCGTAAATGAAGGGGTCAGAAAAGGGCCCCTTTCGTCCCCCTGCCGGACCCCTCTGGAGCCCCAGGGGGCTCGTTTAGGTACCGCTTGGGCACCTTTTCCGGACCACCCTCGCCACCCCCCCATTTATGACACCCCCATTACGCGACGCCCAGTTTTCCCAGCGCATCCCGGCGGCGGGAGGCGCCCATGTATCGAGGGATGGGCCCGGCGGCGGGGCCGAAACCAGCTGCAAGCAGCAGACTTCGTAACCCCCCCTTTCCCAACCCCCCCCTTTCGTGCGGCCCGACTTGGGGACGGACAGTCAACCCGTATAAGAAGGACGCACGGTGAGGATGCAGACACCTCGGAGGGCCATACCGACAACTTGCGGGCGGGGCGCGGCCAGCGAATGCGGCCAAGGATGGGCCCAGGGGGAAGGCCGCACGGGCATGCTCGGAAATCGGAAAACCGATCCTCCTCGCATCGCGGGCTGCCTGCCTCAGCACAGGAGGAGGCGCCCTGCAATCCGGGGGAGCTGTCGTGGACCCTGCCATCCTAATCCACCCGCCCCCGACGCGCGCCTCTGGGGCTGGCGCCTCCGCCGCCGCCGGGAAGGGGAAGGCCGGCGGCGGCGCCAGGAGCTCCGCCAGCGACAGCTGCGGGCGGGCACGGGCGACGCACGAGCAACTCCTCGGAGGAGGCCTCGAGCATGGCCGCAGGAGCCCTCCAGAAGGCAATCGGACCCGAAGTTGCGCGAAGGCGTCCTCCGCATCGTCGTCGTCGTCCTCCTCCTCCTCCTCCTCCTCCTCCTCCTCCTCCTCCCTTCACCTCCTCCCTCCTCCCTTCACCTCCTCCCTCCTCCTCGTCCCCCGCGCGGGCTCAAACTGTTCCCCTGAGCGGCCCTCCCGGCCCCCCCCCGCGCTCCTGGGGATCTCTCAATTCGCTCTTGTTTCCCCCTTTGCCTCACTACAATTATGTTGTTCCCGTCCTACTCAAGGACCGCATCCCAGAAATAATTTCGAGCACCCAGAAAAGCCAAAAGAGTGTCGAAACAGTGTCGGGCGAGTGTCTCCCAGGGCCCGGCACGCGAAAACCCTTGAGTGTCGGTACTTTCTTGGGCGCTGAAAATTATTCCTGGTGATCAAGGCTAAAGTAGGCTGGAGCATCATAACATTACATGCGTCTTCCTTTCTCCCGTCAGCTCCTTCGGGGATCGACTCTGGATGAGCTGGTGGGGACACGCGAAACGCCCATTACCTGTCTGTACCGAGTCGTTCCTTCTTCAACGTTTCATCGGCAGGTCGTTTGGGGGGGAACTCGGGGAGACGGGGCGAGGACTCCGCTGGGCGAGGATCGCGGAGGGGGCGCTGGAGGACAATCGAGGAGGAGAGTCAAGGATGGCCGAAGAGGATCGTAGGATCGAGACCGGCTGCGACAAAAAGGCTTCCACGCAAACAGACATCCAGGGTGGAAGCAAAAGCATGCCTTCCGTTTCTGTGTTGTTTCTGTCTTCCCTCGTCATGGGTTCGTTCCTACTGTGCTGCACAACGGCTCAACATGAAAATGGTGCACGAAATCACTAAAACACGGCTTAGCTCGCGCCCTGCAGCACAGGCAGAGACACACGCACAGGGCACCGGCACACGGACACGCAGACACACGGACGCGCAGACACACGGATGCACAGAGACGCACGCACGGTCACACACACGGTCACACCCACACGCACACAGACTCACACGCACACTCAAGTCTACAATACACGAACACCTACACGCAGGCACGCACGAACCCACACGCACACACGCACGCACACACGCGCGCACACACCTGCACACACATCGAGGCGGCGGCGGCGGACGGCGCGCGCGGCGCGGCAGGGGGGCGAGCAGGCCGTGGGCGCCGCGGCGCGCGGGGCGCCCTCCGTCGGGCTAGGCGGCAAGGAGCCTCGGTGGGGTCGTCGCCGCCGCTGGTCGCCGTCGGGCGTGGTCGTCTCCGTCGTCTTCGTGGCCGCCGTGGCCGTCGTCGTCGTCGTCGTCGCTGCCGTCGTCGTCGTGGCCGCTGTCGTGGCACTCGCCGACGTGGTCTTTGTCGTCGTCGACGTCGTCACGGCCGTCGTCTTTGGCTTCGTCTTCGTCGTCGTGTAGTCCTTGTCGTCGTTGTCGCCAGGACCGTCGTCGGTGTCGTCGTCCTGGCGGTCGACATTGGCCAGCGTCGTCGTGGTGGCCGACGTCGCCATCGCCCTCGTCGCGTTCGTCGTCGCCGCGGTCCTGAAAAGCTTCGCCGAAACTCTTAAACGTTAAGGTGCCTCCAGAGGCTTCCAGAGGTCCTCATAGTCGTCGCCGTCGTCTTCGTCGCTGTCTCCTCCTCATCTCTCCTCCTCCTCCTCCACCCCCTCCTCTCTCCACCATCCACTCTCGTTCTTCTTCACATTCCTCCTCCTCGTCATCGTCCTCCTCCCTCTCTTCATTCTCTTACTCGGGACGGAAACGTGGAGATGTTGAGGGCTGATGGGGGCGTTGATGATGAGGGAGGAAGCTGACATGTGAGGGTGGACGGTGAGAGGAAACGGAATATGGCGGATGATACGATGACGGAGCAGGAGAAGAGGATGATGGAGGAGGAACTGCTGCAAAGATGAAGGAGGAAACGGATGGGGAGGAGAAGTAGGACAGGATTCGATGGACAAGGTGGCGAGGGTGATGATGCTGGTGATAACGACGATGATGATGTCGATTATGGCAATGGTGCTGATGATTTTTTGTTTAGGAAAACATCCCGAGACGTTGCCAGGTGCACGACCGACCTTTGGCGACGAGAGTCGGCCCCAGCTTTGCTGCGAATGCCTGATCGGGGGCCCCAAGAGAATGGTGGCATGCATGACTATGCGCGTGGAAGAAAGCCTCACGCGAGCACGCATACAGCACACGGCGAATAGCACACAAAAGGGGTGGAGGAGGAGGAAGTGGAACCACGGGCGCCCAGGGGACTCCTCAAAGAAACCTCGGTCCATCCAGCGGAGGCACACTCCTCGCAGTGTCGGGCACTCACGGTAGAAAAGGCATGCAGGCGAAGTTAATCGGGTCGCCTGGCACCGACAAGAACGGGAGGTAGCCACAACAGCATGTAAGTTTCGAGTAACCTCGTTATCTTGCAAACGTGCACGCGCCACGACATGAGGCACGAAAAACACCAAGACCAAACCATGGACCAACGATTTTGCAAACCGATCGAACTTTCATGTTGCAATCGAGCATCGCGCGTGTCATACTCGGGACTCACTGCTGAATCAGGAAAACACCCCATCGATCGGAGAAGTCCCAAACGGTGATCGCTTATGGAAAGGCAGCATCGAAATTCGGTTGAAGTTTGTCCGCCGCGTCGGGGGGGATAATCGATAGCGTGGCAATGATTATTATGTCGAGCAACGAACAGAAGATAGACAATGAATGCTATGCCGGACGATAGAACTGACAACGTCGTGCAATACACCTGTCATCCGAACCCATGGCGTCTTCAAGCTCGACGCGAACCTGTTCCGCCACAAAACAGAAGGCAGTAAAACGCGCCCGCGGTGCAACCAAGACGGTCAATCTTGTCGCCTTAATGTGAGGGCAACACATTTGAATCTAGCGATCACGTTGCACGAGACAGAATGCACATAATGCCGAAGAGCAGCCGTGATATGCTGAAGCGATTTCTTACACTGCCGACGAATACGCGAGGGAATACGAAACAGTCGCAGAACAACTTAAATAACCGAAACGCACATCGCCTGGAATGTCGAAAGAGCCGCAACAGTCCCAAAACCCCTCTGGCGGAGGGTTCCGGAAGGGGGACAGCATGTCTGCTGAGTGTAACGCCAACCGGCAGATTCAGCCACAGGGCCTGAATATATCCCAAGATATTTGGCAAAGCGGACAAAACCAACCTCAGCCAGCCCCTTCGAATACTCCGAAGCACAGCCTCGAAGGAACTCAATCTGGCGATCCCCGCAAATGAATGCTCGGCATCAATTCAGGAATGAGCCATGGGCCAGTCCAGTCAGAGCAAGCAGGGGCCAGGGCTGGGGGAACGCAGTGAGAATATTGTGCATTGCGAACACACCGTCGCCGGCGTGGGCAAGAATCAGCTGGAGGCGACGTCCAAGGCGAGATTGCAACCGTCGCGGGAGAAATCCAGCCACAAACAAGATGGCGCGCTGCTCGGGTCCTCGTGGCGAACGCCACGCCGAATTTGAGAGCGTCGAGATCTCTGACCAACCAAGGATATAACTCCGCAGTCGTCGCGCTATAGAAGTGATTGCAACGCCGAAACATGGCCGGGGGTGTCCATTCCTGACGTGGCCTCAAGCATGAACGGGATCAGAAACGACGGACAAGCGGACATGAAGTCCCTCAGAAGCTTCCCCGAAGAGTCGCGCCCCAGAAGATGCCGCTGAACCCCTCGGATTCAGCTGTGACCGCTTGGTCCAGCATGCTTCCCCCAGAGGGGCAAGACTGAGAACGCTCGGCCGTCGGCTGTGACATCAAAGACAGACGCAGACAGATGGCGCTGGACAGGGACGCTCCGCTCCCTCATCGACGACGGGCGGGTCTCAGGGCAACCGCGAATAAACATGGGGCATTCATCGTCATGCTTGGCACCTTTCGGCAATGACACCATTAGTAGCCTGCGCGCGTCAAGAAGCAGGTCGTTCACGGCTCCATCTTTCCCTCGCAGTACCCGTGCAAACGTCGTGTGAAATGCTGGGGACATCGCCGGCAATCCAACGCAGATCGCGCAACCCATCTTCCCGCGACGTCGAGGAGGTGCGAGGCCTAATGGCTTCAAAAGAACCCGCGTAGGCAAGCTTGCAAAATGAACCCGACGCGCACGGAATCTCGCGAGCGTGCTACCCACTCGAAGACAGATTCAAAATATTGTTCCGAAGCCGATGCAGAGACATCTTGCGATGTGCGTGGGGCACCAGGGTCGGCAATGCCCGAGGGCCGGGTGCGCTTCCGATAACGCTTCCAGATGCCCTGTTTCCTCTGCAACTTCCCCAGAGCCGCCTTCTCCGAACCCCCATCGCACTTGGACTTCTCAAAGTAGCAGCAATGAGGCAATCTCGCTTTCTCAGCACGCCTCCATGCGGCGCGCATGGTCTGCTTCGCGCGGGAAGGACCTCCAAGAGCACAGTCAGCGCCATGCCCCTGGGCATTGCCGACGAAACTTGCGATGACATCTGCCGGCGCAAGCCGCCGCGGGCAATCCGCAGTGGCGCAAGCTGCTGGGCGGGGGCAGTTCGGGCGCATCTCTGGATCGCCGTCAGGACAGCGGCGTGGCTGGGGCGCTGTCGAATCTGCACGCGCCCCGCAACTGACGCGCGAGCAGTGCGATCAGCCAAGAGAGCAGAAGGATCTCAGGACACATGCGGTCGAATCTGGAAGCCAAGGAATATCGCGCTACCTCGAATCTCGCGACGAGTCCCTGAGTCCTGGCACAATGCACACCAGTGGCCACTTCGGGTTTGGGATATGTCCCGGTGGGTTCGATCGCCTGGTCGAACGCCGTCGCCATCGGCCGCTGATCTACCCCCCTCCTCCGAAACAAAATCCAAACGTTCAGAAATCACATTGAATCTTGCAGCGGCGTCGGGCGAGACCTCCAGGATGCGAGAAGCATAAGCGGAGCAGACCGCGAGCGGGTCACGGACGTTGGGGCGGGTGCGTCGGGGGCGCGCGCGCGTGCGCGCGCGTGGGGGGGGAGGGGGGGGGGGGGGGGGGCAGGGGGGGGGGCGGGGGGGGGGGGTGGGGGGGGGGCGGGGCCAAGGGGGGGCGGTGCGCGCCCGCAGTCGCAAGCGCGCCATGTCTACCCTTGCATAAAGAAACGGGAACTCTGCCAACAATCGCAGGCATGTGCTCGATCGACCCGGCAAGCGCAGCTAGCGGCGACGACGTAGCAACGGCTACACCACGAGTGCGCGCATCATCATCAAAAAAAAAAAAAAAGACCCATGTTATATCCGCGGTGGCCATGCTGGACATGAAAAAAAAACTGCTGCCCGACCGCGGGCTTCCTGAGCACGCGCGACTGAATAACTTTGACAGAAGTGGATGAACTTACCCCGAGGCGCGGACGCCGCCGCATACTTCGCAGCCTTCGCCGCGCCGAGGAAGCCGCGCCCATTCCAATATACCATCGACTGAGATGAAAGGGGCGATCACGGCATGCTGTTGGCCCCCATCTCCACGAAAATATCCGGGGGGGGGGGGGGGCGCGCCGCGAGTGTCCGAGGAAGCTCGGGAGTGTGACTGCTCATGCATGCGATCCGCGGCCTGCTCTTGCAGACTCATAGCATGCTCGGCTGGGTTGTTCGCAGTCGTCGCGGCCGATGCGGTAGACGCCAAGACGGCCTTGGGCGCAGGGTGCAGTTCCACAGTCAGCGCCGCCGTGCGAGTTAACCATGCCCAGGTAGCCAAATCTGGTCGCTTGTATGTCAGAGTTGGCCGCGTACAATATGTTCCTGAGGTTCGCAGAGATGTGGATCCCGGCGGCTGACGAGCGCGGAGGTCGAACGGCATGTCGCTTCGGCTCTTGATCTGGTGTGTGGGGGGGGTGCTCGTCCCGGGGTCAAGCCGGATTCGTGCAATCGTGGTTGGTGGCGATCAGGTCCTGGAAGGGCTTCGCCCCGAGCTCGTCATCGAACACAAGGCTGAAGGACTTGGGCGTGAGAGGGGCGTTCGAAGACATCGAGGCGGCTTGGTCCTGAGGTAGAACAGGAAGAGCTGCGTGCTTGAAGTGAAGACGGCGCTCACGAGCGAAACATGTCCTAGGACAAGTGCCGATCCAACAACGCTTTTTATGGCCACCTCGGACTGGGAACCGTCCGACCTCCTCATCTTGAAGCTGGAGGCTGAAAGCCGTGCTGAAGAATTCGTTGATGGGGCCGTGGGGACACAAACCTGGTCCCTCTTGAACTGCTCGGTCATGGAATCGATGTTCCTCATGCTGTTCTCAACTTCGTTCACCGCTGTTTTACCCGACGACACCTGGAAACCGTGGCCATAAGGATACGCTCAAGAGTAGCAGCCCTCATGTCGGTTGCCTCTTGCGCGCTGTTCGTGTTGTTCATACTGTGTGTCACGTCTTCTCGAAGCTGGTGGATGCCCGATGCCTGCTCAGTCAACTTCTTGGCTCACTCGGTAGACTGCTTGCCGATCATCGCCTAAATGTGGGCCAGTAAATTCTGGTCCGCCATGGACAGCTTGGCGGGGTGGGCGCTGGAAAGGTCCGCAATATGCGACAGCGCCTGCCGCTGCAACTTGGAGCTCCACCTGAGCAAAAGCGCGTGGGATTCCCGAATCTAATCGGGCAACCCTGCTATCTCGTAGCCCCCCCCGTTTAGACTTGAGCTCTAATGGCTACGGATGATGAGTATGATGCTGCTGCGGATGGTGATGCTGATAACGATGATGATGATGGTGGTGGTGATGGTGATGATGATGATGATGATGATGAGAACGATGATGATGATAATGGTGATGATGAGGAGGATTGTGATGATGTTGGTCGTGATGCTGATCATGATGGCGATGATGCTGATGCTGCTGCAGATGATAACGACGATGATGCTGCTGCTGATGATGATGACGGCGTCGATGAATTGAACTCCCTTCATCCCCCATCCATCTCCTTCCTCTCCCTCCTCCCCGTCCGCACGTCTTCTTCTCCCTCATCCCCTCCTGCTCTCTTGTCCGACCGTGGTGCGAGGCAATAGCAACGTTTGCTCCACCATTGAAGGGACAGGGCCATTGCCCGCACCAGCGTTACGATACCGATTCCAAGCCTCATGCTTTCTGCCTCTCCCCCCTCCTCCTCCCTCATCTTCTTCCTTCTCCTTCGATTGTGCGGGGAATTGCATCTGCTTGCGTAGCTGGCTTTGTTTCCCTGTCAGGCAACAGGCAAGCACACGTATGTCTTGACGAACAGGGGCTTCTCCCCAGTGGAAGACGGATGGGGAGGAGGAGTGAAGGAGGGGATGGGGGAGGAGTGGAAGGGGGAGGAGGGGGGGATGAGGGATGGGGAGGGAGACGACGTTGACAACGGAGGAGGAGTGCACGGGAAGAAC
>CAUYUJ010020474.1:67500-80000 GCA_963575745.1 Prorocentrum cordatum
CTAAAATTCGACACCCCTCACGAGGATTCTGGCCCCGACGGGGGGGGGGAGAAAAGTGCTCGCCCCATCTGTGATCGATCGCCCGACAGATGGCCCCAAGATTCCTCCCAGACCCCTCCCAAAGAGTCCCAAGAGGCCCCAAGAGGCCTCCAAGAGGCCCCCAAGATGCCCCCAAGAGGCGCCCAAGAGGCCCCAAGAGGCTCCCCCGAGGCACCCAAGACGCTCCTGGAAGCCCCTGGAGCCGCCAAGAGGCCCCCAAGACGCCCCAAACGGCCTCCAAGAGGCTCCCAAGAGGCCCGAAGAGGCTCCCCCAAGGCACCCAAGACGCTCCTAGAAGCCCCTGGGGCCGCCAAGAGGCCCCGAAGACGCCCCAAAAGGCCTCCAAGAGGCTCCCAAAACGACTCACACCACGACGAGGGCCCCGAACGACTCACACCACGAGGAGCCCGAACGAGTCACACCAGGAGGAGGGGCCCGAACGACTCACACGACGACGAGGGGCCCGAACAACTCACACCACGAGAAGCCCGAACGACTCACACCAGGACGAAGAGCCCGAACGACTCACATCACGAAGAGCCCGAACGATTCACACCAGGAAGAAGGGCCTGAACGACTCACACTAGGACAAGAAACCCCAAACGACTCAAACCACGAGGAGCGCTTTCTCTCCCTCCTCCTCCGCCTCGTCCTTCTCCCGCTCCCACCAAGGAGGATGTACAAGGAGGCGGGAGGAAGGAGGAACAGGGGAGATATGCGGGGGCAGGCGGAAACACGCCTGAAAAACACGACTGACGGCATGCTTCGCAAGAGTTGCTGTTTTGAGATGGGCTGGTGGGGATACGCGAAGCGTGAAGAATTTTTTCCCCTCCTGACCAATGCGCTCTTGCCCAGGGGGGCGCTCGCGCACTTCCCGGGCGGGTGCCCCCCCTGCAGGGCGCTCGCGCTGCCGTCGCTGCGCTTCGGCGCGCCTCGGCCACGGTGGCGGCGATGACGACGACAACAACGATTGGGAGCGCTGTGATCGTTGCTGTCGTTACCAGCGTCATCGTTATCGCTCTTGCCGTTGTGATCGCTGTGATCGTAAGAGTCGTGATCGTTATTGTTCTTACCGCTGCGATCGTTGCTATCTCGGGAGCGCGCAACCACGGATTAGCGATCCATGGATTTGGCGCGCGGTCGCCAAATCTATGGATCGGGGGAGGTGCCCTCCCAAAAATGCGGCCGTTGCCGCGCGGGAATGCGCTATTTCTACGGGCAACAGGCCCCGATGCTAATCCACGCCCCCCTTACGGTAGGTTCGCGCGGCGTCGGCGCGCGCAAAGGTTTTTGACACAACGTCGATCGTTCAATCTTAAATCGATCGCGGCCCCATTGTCATATATTGAATCCAATTTGGTCCAATGGCATTACCGTGCCCGTCGGTGCTTCCGAGTCGCAAGATTCGCGCGCCATCGCCGCACGAACCTACCGTATCCATGTTTGCGATAGCCTGAGTTATCGTGCCCTGGTCAGCTCGGGCGTAGCCTCCTCTGCACGCCTCCCTGGTGGAGCCGGTAGAGGCCGCCATGCCTGGTCGTCGTCGTCGTCCCCCTCCTCCTCCTCCTCCTCGTCCTCCTCCTCGTCCTTCCCCTCCTCCTCTCCTCCTCGTCATTTTCTTCCTCCTCCTCCTCCTCCTCTGCGTCCTTCTCCTCCTCCTCGCTCTCGTCGTCGAACCTTCTTCTCGTCCGCCTCCTCCTCCTCGTCCGCCTCCTCCTCCTCGCCCTCGTCCTCGAATCTCCTCATGCTTCTCGCCTGCCTCCTCCTCCTCCTCTTCCTCTCCCTCTTCCTCCTCCATCCCTGCCCTGAATAAAACACTCCTCCTGTCACAAACCGAAGCCAGTCGGAAGGGCGGCTTGGGCGTTTCGCCTGAGGCTTCCTCACCAGTTATGATGCTGGAGCTTGAAAATGGACGACAGTTTCACAGATGGAGGCGGTCCATTTTCAACATGTGGCTGTCGCCTTAGCGCCCGGCACATTCGGGTTGAACATTTGCACGAGCTTCACGGGTCGAGGGCGGCCTGGTTTCAAAAAATGTGGTTCTCGCCTTAGCTCCGCGCACACTCGTCTTAGAAAAAAAACACGCAAGAGCTTGACGGATGGAGGGCGGCTATGTTTTCAAACTTTGGTTCTCGCCATGGCGTCGCGCACATTCGCTTCCAGAGCATGCAAGAACTTCATATGTTGAGGGCGGCCTGTTTTCAAAATGTGGCGATAGCATTCGCGCCGGGCGCCTTCGTCTCAGACATTTGCAGTGGGCTTCACGGATGGAGGGCGGCTTTTTTTCTAAAACGGAGTTCTCGCCTTAGCGTCGCGCGCGGTCGATTTAGATATTTGCAAAAAGTGTCCAGGGTTCGCATGATTAGCGTCCCAGAAACTGTGCTCTGAAGAAATGTAAGACTGTCAAGACTACACAATTACGTTGATTCGCAGTGTTGAAATCCCAGGATTGGCGTTCCGGCGAAATTCAGGACCGTCACGACGCAGCAGTAAGGTTGATTCGCGGCGCTAAAGTCCCAAGAATTGTGCTCTGTTTAGCACGGATCAGGATTTTCCCATGGTTGTCTTCCAACGGGCACTTCCCTCAGTAGAAATGACTCCTTGTAGGAGCCAGTAAAGAGGGAATTTGGAGGGAGGGTTGATTACAACATCGTTGGTGATGCTTGGGTTTGCCCGGGCTGAACACATTTCGTAGGAGATCTGGGCAAATGTGTAATTGGCTAGTCCGCACACCGTTCTAGTGTGAGAGTGTTGTGCCCCACGCATCGCCGAGACAAACAACACAGCGCTGTCAGTCCGCCCGTTTTTTCGTGGGCCGCCGTCGCTGCCGCACTGCCTTTGCCGCGTCGGTACAGACCCGACGACTCGACCGAGCCGAGGGATGGACAACGCCAACCGCTCCCCTCTTCACCGATCCTGGCCAGGTCCAGCCTAGGCCCAGGATCGGTGCATGTGCACTCCCCGCCGGGCTGGGAGGGCTGGCGCCCAAGATGGGCGTGGCGAGCCTCGGTGTAGGCAGATCATCGTATCCCACGTGGGCCCAACATGATAATTCATTGCATTGTGGATGCGTGAAACGTGTGGTGCAAGCTATGCGGTGCAAGACACGCGGTGCATCATAGAGGCGGCAACGAAACGGCAACGAGGCGGCAATGGGCGGCAGCGTGCCGAGACCTCGCAGGACCCGCCGAACGCACGAGGCGGCAACGACGCGGCAATGGGCGGCAACGTGGCGAAACCTCGCCAGACCCACCCAACGCACCAGGCGGCAAAGACGCGGCAATGGGCAGCAACATGGCGAAGCCTCGATGAAACCACCCAGCGCACGAGGCGGCATCTGGGCGGCACTGCGGCGAAAGCTAACCACACCCACCCAACGCACGGGGCAGCAACGAGGCGGCAAGGGGCGGCAGCGTGGCGAAGCTCCATTGGACCGTCCAGCGCACGGAGCGACAGCGAGGTGGCGAAACCTCGCCACACCCACCCAGCGCACGAGGCGGCAACGAAGAGGCAATGGGCGGCAACATGGCCACACCTCGCCTGACCCACCCAGCGCGCAAGGCGGCAAGGAAGCGGCAACGGGCGACAGCGTGGCGAAACGTCGCTGGACCCACCCAACGCACGACGCGGCCACGAGGCGGCAACCGACGGCAACGTGGCGAAACCTCGACGGACCCACCGAACGCACGAGGCAGCAACGACGCGGCAACGGGTGGCAACGTGGTGAAACCTCGCCGGACCCACCCATACGCACGAGGCGGACACGAGCGGCAACGTGGCGAAACCTCGCCAGACCCCCCCATACGCACGAGGCGGCAACGTGCGGCAACGTCAAAAAGACACGCCAGACCCATCCAATCTCGCTTGACGCAGATAGGATGCCTAAATGCATTCACCGATTGGGGGAATTGCGTGGTCTGGGAGGCCGTGGTATGGACAAATAGTTAGCAGAATCATCAGCTTCCAAGGTCAGCGCGGTATCATTGGATCGACGCTGGCCCCCTTCAATGGCGGCGCCTCCGGTGCCGCCCCTGGCTCGCAAGCGCGCGAGGGAGGGCGATCTCAAAGTCCGCCCGTACCTTCGGAAGTTTGTGGTTATGTTTCCTTCTTCGAACAGCCCTGCGCGGGTGCGTATTTAAGTTCCATGCCAACTATGTATTTGTTTTTGTATTCTACATGTCCCAGCGTGGTCGAAAGCGTGGTCCAGCAGAAACAACGCTCGGAGGGCAAAAACGGCGAAGAAACCCTACCCTTGAAACCCCAGGACGTCCCTTGATTTCTGGGTGGGAGCGTCACACTTTCCATGGCAAAACAAGCGAAGCCCGAGAAACCCAGGGCACCCTGGAGGCGAGCAGGGTGTTTCTTGGCAGGGGCCACCACTGTATGGATACCAGTTTTGCCCGCATCTGTCGGGGATCTTCTGACCCGGGTCAATCCAGACCCTGGTCAGCAGGAAACCAAAAACTGCAATGCAGGAAACAAAAACTGCAACGCAGGTCCTCGCAACCCCGGGTCAGCCAATCTGCGCGGCCGCCCTCGCGGCCACGAGCGGCTCGCTCACCCGGGGTCAGCCAGAAGGGGGTCTTCGCGGGATCCTGCAGGATCCGGTGTCCTGGCTGACCCCCGTTTGCATGGACCCCCGCCTCAGGGCTCGACCGCTGCATGGACCCCCGTTTGCATTGACCCCCGAGTGCACTGACTCGAGGATGGACAGACCCCCCTTTAGTAAAACGTGGTTTAGTGAAAACGACCTGAGGCCGAAACCTGGCGGGCGCAAGCCTGGAAAATAACGGCCACGGCGCCCTCTCGAGAACCGAAAACGGACAATTCACTAATCGACGTGTCACTGTTGGGGGTTCTGTCCACCCCCGAGTTTGCATTGACCCCCGTTTGCACTGACCCCCGTTTGATGACCCCCGTTTGCATTTGCACCTGCAGCCCGACCGCAACCCCGGCTCCGAGCCGCCGCGGCTTCCAAAAGCGCCCTATGGGCCCGCGCGCCGTGGCCGCGCGCCGCGGCCGCGCCGTGGCGGGCGCGCGCCGCGCGCGAGCCGCCGCACGCGCGCGCGCCCCCCGAGGCCCGCGCTGCCGCGCGACGCGGCCGACGCCGCCCGCGCGCGGGGCGCCCCCGCCGCGCGGGGGGGGCCGAGCCCGAGCTTGGCCAGCACCGCCGCCGCAGGATCGACCTCGGCCGCCGGCCGCCCGCGGCGGGCGGCGCCGCCGCGTCGCGTCCTCGTCCTTCGTCCTCGTCCTCGTCCTCGTCCTGTTCCTCGTCCTGTTCCTCGTCCTCGTCCTCGTCCTCGTCCTCGTCCGCGTCGCGTCCTCTTCCTCGTCCTCGTCCTCGTCCTGTTCCTCGTCCGCGTCCTCGTCCTCGCCCTGTTCCGCGTCCACGTCCTCGTCCGCGTCCGCGTCCACGTCCTCGTCCTCGTCCTCGTCCTTGTCGTCGTCGACGACGACGGCGTCGGCGGCGTCGACGGCGTCGGCGGCGTCGGCGGCCGCGGCGGCGGAGGCGTCGTTGGCGTCGTTGGCGTCGTTGGCGCTGCCACCGCCGTCGCCCTCGGCGGGCTGCTCCTCCCTGAGGGGGGGGGGGAGCATCGAGCTCGAATCGGCATTACATCGCCAGCAGATCGGCGGCGGGCCCCCGATTCTGGCTGACCCCACAAGGGGTCCAGCGAGAGGAAGGGGGTACAGTCGGGGCGTTGACCCAAGGAACCCTAAATAAGGAACGAGGCCGCTTTTTTTCCATGAATGAAACTTCGATTTCCGATCGAAACCACAAGGAAAACCTGAGGCAAGCTGCGAAACAATCAAGGAACACGGAGCCCCTCCCCAACGAAAAGGGTTCCTTCCTCAGGGCCCCGATTGTAGTGCAATAGATCTGGTGCCATAGATCTGTGGGGCTGCCATAGATCCGGGGTGTGCAGTACATTCCGGTGCGCAGATGTACTGCTGGATCTCCGTGTGCAATGCCTGAGCTGCAATACACTGCAATGCAATTCTCTGGCTCCACACGGTTGCAATCCCGTTGCCCCACGTCTAGTGCACCACCCCCATTCAGCTGGACCCCCTTTCTCGCCATCGCTCGAACGTAAATTCCCTGTGTTTTTGTTCGGTGTCGTACGTGCCTTTTTTCGCCAAAGGATCAAGGACGCTCCTCGATGGTCCTCGCCGCAGGAAAAATGCACACGTCCGAGCGATGCCGAGCTTATGCAAGGGGAAAACAAACCTACCTCGCTTTTGACCACCCTCGCTTCCAAGAGATACCAAACGATGCCAAACTACGGCCTGTACTGGTCAGGCCGCTCGACGAGGAGGCGCGTGGTATGACTTGGTCTTGCCTGGAAGCCAAAGCGGGGTAGGCAATTCGCGCTCTGATTATGGGCCGGCCAGACCAGCTGGGGAGGCCTCTCCCCCGGAGCTGCCCGGGGCCAGACCCCTGATCTCCGTGTGCAATGCCTGAGCTGCAATACACTGCAATGCAATTCTCCGGCTCCACGCGGTTGCCATCCCACCTGCCCCCCATCTGGTGCACCACCCCCAAGAGCTGCCCGGGGCCAGACCCCTGGCGCTCTTCGCTCCGTGGCCGAAGGAACAATGCACACGTCCGAGCACCACCCATCTGGTGCACCCCCCCATCTGCCCCCCATCTGGTGCACCACCCCCCTTTCAGCTGGACCCCCGTCTGGGCCGGCCGGGCCAGCCGGGGAGGCCTCTCCCCCGGAGCTGCCCGGGGCCAGCCCCCCCATGGCGCTCTCCGCTCCGCGGCCGGTGCGCGCCTCGCTCCCCCGCCCGTGGGGCGCGCCCTATCGGGCTCCACCGGGCCTGCCGAGGGCGGGCCGCCCCGGAGGCCGAGCCCGCTGAGTGTCATCCACCTTCCTTCCGCCTCCTTCGTCCTCCTCCTCCTCCTCCTTCTTCGTCCTCCTTCTTCGTCCTCCTTCTCCGTCCCTCTCCTCCCTCTTCTTCCTCCTTCTTCTTCGTCCTCCTTGAATATCATCCCCCTTCTTCGTCCTCCTCCTCCCGCTCCTCGCCCTCCACCTTCCTTCCGCCTTCTTCTGAAGGGGCCCTGGGACACACAGATAAATACACACAGATAACAGGGTTCCTGATATGTTCCCATGTTTTCTGGGTGTTTGTCTTCCCCCCCCACGTCCCATCTTTTCCTATATTTTTTCTGAGGAAGCGACGATTCATTGTGCCTGTGTGTTTTTTCCCCTCCTGATCTTCGTCCTCCTCCTCCCGCTCCTCGCCCTCCCCCCCGAAATTGCCCTGGATTCCCAGCGACTTGGACCCCCAGCGGCCCGGAACCCTTCGGCGGGATCAGCTTCCCATCCCCAGGAGCATCCTTCAACCGATTCCTATCCACACTGGCGTGGCCTGGGCCCCACTGGCCGATTTCCCCTCTTAGAGGGGGATATGGCCTGTTCCCTTCGAGTTTCGTGGGTCATATCCCAAATTTGGGGTGGTGGGTTGCATGGTGGGGATCGAGATGGGGGGATGGGGACATGGATCGCTTTCGGGGAGACGTAAGACTTGGGTGCGAAGACTCGGGTTGGCCTGACAAAGCCCTCATGAAAACGATGAGGCCCACTCGGAAATCTGACGCGAACTCCCGCCGCAGACACCCCACGAACACTGGACCGTCAAAAACCCAGGAGGCGCTCGCCAAACAGCGTCCGCAGGCCCGAGCTCCGGCGCGCTCGAGTCTTACGCCTCCCCGCCGGTGAACACGGCACCGACCCGAGCCCTATTTCGGGGCGGCCCCGCCGGGGGCCGACCGCCCCGGCATTCCTGTAGACCCACCACGACGTGTTCTTGGAACCCCCAAAACTGCTCTGAGATCAAAAACGAAGTCCTGAGAACCCCAAAACTGCTCTGAGATCAAAAACAAAGTCCTTAGAACGTAGCGCCGACGGGGGAAAACAAGCCGATCTCGGCCAGAAAGGTCCTGAAATCAAACACAAAGTTCTTAGAACGTAGCGCCGACGGGTGAAAACACAAGCCGATCTCGGCCAGAAAGGTTCTGACCGTGCGCATCTCGTGCAGACCGCAGCATGTCCTCGGAACACTCTTTTGTGAAGGGGCCCTGGGACACACAAATAAATACACACAAATAAAATGATCCCCCATATTTTCACATATTTTGGGTTTTTTTGTCTTCCCCCCCACTTCCCATATTTTTGCATATTTTCCTGGGAGTCGACGATGAATTGCGTCTGTGTGTTACTTTCCCTCCTGATTTCGGTGGGCCTCTTCCGCCGAGCCGGGACGCCTCGCCCCTGCTCGACTACTGTTGCCTAGCTGCCAGGCCGCCCCAGCCCAACCCGAAGACCCGCATCTCGGGTTGGGGAGGGGGGGCACGGGCTCCACAAGCTGAGCAGTTTCCTAAGGTGGAGGGCTCAGGGTGAAATCCACATGGGCTTTTGCACCTCAAAAATCAATGTATCTTGTGATTCACCTCTTGCGAATTCAAGCCTGGAACATCCATCGAAACGGCATTTCAGATTTCACCCTTTGCCCTCCACCCAAAGAAAATGCTCGGACAAGGTTTTCCCAGTGTTCCCCGCCCCCACCCCACTGGAACTGGAGGGGCAACTTGAGGCCTTCGGGTCGGGCTGGGAGGCAACTGCTGGGAGGTCCTCGTCGGAAGGATTATAGAGAGACTTCAGCCCCATTGGGGGGCTACTGCGCAGGGTTAGGCCGCGGATGAAGCGGGATTCAGCCGGATTACGCCGGAATAAGCCGGATTAAGCTGGAATAAGCCGGATTAAGCGGCGTTAAGCCAGATTAGGCCGGATGTCGGACCAGGGCAGAATCAGAGTCTGCCCTCCCAGGAGTTGCCTCCGAAGTTCGGCTGGGGTGGTCTGCTGGGTGGTGCTCTCTAGCATCACCGGGCTCAGCGGCCGAGACCTCCAGGCCGCCGCGCAGGCCGCCGGCGGCCGCCATGGGCGCGAGGGGCGGCTGCCCCCATAGGGGAACAGAAGGTGGCATCAGCATACAAAAACTCGGAGGTCCGCGCGGACTCCTCGGATCGGCGCTGGACCCCCCTCCCTGGCGCGACGAGCGCGCGGGGGGCGGCGCCGGAGGCGCCGCCGGGGGGCCCCAGCGCCGATCCGAGAAATCCGCACGGACCTCCGAGTTTGGCGAACGAACAACACACACCCATACCATTAGGGAGGTCGTCGGGAAGAGGACTGGCCATGGGTGTGGGTGCGGGTTGTCGGACCCTGGGGAACGCTCCCGTTCGAGCGGGGACCCCCATCCGACAACACGCACCCGTAGCCCTCTCCGACCCCCCTATGGGTATGGGTGTGTGTGTGTGTGTGTTGTTGGTTTTGGGCGCCCGAGTTATCCGGGGTAACTCGGGTCCGGGGTAAATCGGGTTTGGATTCCCGAAAAAGGAACCCGAGTTACCCCTGACCCGAGTTACCCCTGATGATTCTGGGGCTCTGGACGCCCGAGTTATCCGGGGTAACTCGGGTCCGGGGTAACTCGGGTTCGGGTTCCCGAAAAAGGAACCCGAGTTATCCCTGACCCGAGTTACCCCTGACGACTCGGGGCTCTGATGGTTCGTCAGAGTTTGTATGCTCATGCCACCTCTTGTGCCCCTGCCCAGCTGGCCCGATGGGGCCTCGGCCGCGGGCCGGGGGGCGGGCCGCGCGGGCCGGGGGGCGAGCTCCTGCGCACTCCCGCGGCACGGGGGGGGGAGCGCACGCCCGGAGCAGGGCAGGGTGCACACGGCATCTTGAGGGGATCCTCCTCCTCCTCCTCCTCCTCCTCTTCCTCCTCCACCTCCTCCTCCTGCTCCTGCTCCTCCTCCTCCTCCTCCTCTCCCTCCTCCTCCTCCTCCTCCTCCTCCTCCTCCTCCTCCTCCTCCTCCTCTTCCTCCGGTTCCGAGCAGACAGGTCTCGGTACACGTCGGTCGGAAGAAGTGGGCAAAAGCATGAAGCAGGAAGGCGGATTAAAAGCTGATTGGGTCCAGGCCCCCCCCCAGAGAACAACAAAACACAGCAACAGCAGGCCGATTCTTGAAGCAGGAAGGCGCTCGAAGTAGATGGGGATCTGGGAGTCCCAGAAATACCTACTTTCAACGACCGGCGTGGACTTTTGCTGGGTGTCCCAAAACATTTCTGGGATGTGGTCATTAAGTGCAACCGGATGGGGACAACATCATCCTAGATAGGTTCTGACTGGATGGGGTCGGAGGATCGCGCCGCATCCCCGATGTATCGGCGGTGCATCGTCGGCGCCATCGGTGATGCGGCGCGATCCTCCGACCCCATCTGCTCCGACCCTATCTAGGATTATGTTGCTCCCATCCCATTTTACCCAAGGACAACGTCCCAGAAATAATTTTGAGCACCCAGAGAAAGTATCGAAGCAGTGCCGAACGGGTATCGCTTCCTAGGGCCCGACGCGTGGAAACCCTCCAGTTTCGGTGCGTTCTTGGTGCTTGAAATTCGTCCTGGCGATCAAGGCTAAAGTAGATTGGAACACCAAACCCCAAGAGGCGTTTTGCGAAGGAGAACGTAAACATAGTCTGCATCGAGCTGAACTTTGGGAGGCCCGCGCGGATTCTGCTGTGTCGGCGCTGCACCGCCCGAGCCTGGCGCGTCGGAGCGTGCCGTGGGCGGTGCCGCAGGCGCTGCCGGGGGGGTCCCAGCGCCGGCCCGAGAGATCAGCGCGGACCCTCGAACGCGTATGGTTCGGTAGGTGCTTCTCCTCTGGCTCGTGGCCACGACCCAGGCGCCGTGGCGGGGTGGGCCGACTGTCGGAGGCCCAGGACCTTGCAGTCCATCGTCGTGTCCAGGCGGCGTGGCCAGCAAGCCTCCGCCGCCGAGCGTCTGCTGCAAGAGACGTCTGAGCGCGCGCGCGTCGCGTCGCCCCTGGGCGGCCGAGGCACACACAGTATGATTGGGTCGGGCATGTCCTCCTCCAGGCGGATTCTGGACGACAGATCAGACATACTCAACAACAAAAAACCCAGCATACTCAAAAAAGAACCGAAGCCTCGTCCCCCGACTAAACTTTGACTATTTGAAAAAATCGGGACGATGCTTCGATTTTTTTGTTTTGAGTATGTTGGGTTGTTTGTTGAATATGTTTGACTTCTCGTCTAAAATCCGCCTGCAGAGGGACATCCCCGCCTTACCAGTGGAAGCATGTCTGGGGGACGCCGAGCGGCGGCGCGCCGGCCCCCGTCGCGAAGCCGCAGCTCTGCGACGGTATGGCTTGGTTGAGGTCGGGCATGTCGTCCTACAGGCGGACTGTAAGGGAAAAGAGGGAGCACAAATCATAGCCAACACATGCCCAAACAGGATCAAGGATAGTCAAGCAAACGTCCCCGGACTATGTTTTGACTCTGTTTTAACCGTAGAGGGACATGCCCGCCTGAAGTTTCGGTCGATCCAGGCGTTACGCAGCGCTTTCGGCCTCCAGGGTCGTCTGCCGGGCCCCGGGGCCATCAAACATGTATCGGGGCGAGGTTCGGCGGCGAGCGAGGGGGGGAAGTGAAGGAGAAGGCCTTCTCAGAAGGCGGCGGGACTTCTCAGAAGCTCTCGGACCTTCTGAGACGTTTTGTGTGTCTTCGGGGAAATCTTAGAAACCTTCTCAGAAGGCCGGTGGACTTCCGAGCCTTCTGAGAAGGCCTTCTCCTCCTCACTTCTCTTAGGTCGGGCACGTCCCCCTACAGGGGGATGTTGGGCGCAACATATGAAAGATAGTAAACATATACTCCCAACTGATCAAACAACATACTCCAAACATAGCCCCAGACTATCTTTTGGACTGTTTCGGAATACTCCCCCTGTAGAGGGACGTGCCCGACTTCACACTTCGGGAGCGGCCAAGAGGGGGATGTCCAAGAGGGGGGGGTGCAAATCATGACCGGCGGCATGTGCGCGGCCCAGCGGGGGGGCCAGGGACGCAATGAAACAAGAAGAAGAGGCGCCATGAGATCTGGGGAAATATATCATGGCAGGCTCCGCCAGAACTGTTCTGAGAACAGTTCGTGGAAACCACACAAGGTTCTTAGAACATGCTGTGGTGGGGCTATAGGCGAGCCAGGACGCTTCGCCACTGCTTCATGGGCACATCCCCGCCTCCCACGGGGGAGGCGCGCCGGCTCACGCCTGCGGGCCCCGGGAGCCCACAGCGGAGGAAGCAGCACGGAAGGGGGACGAGCCGTGGCGCGAACGCAGCACCTCGGAGGTCCGCGCGGCTTCCTCGGATCGGCGCTGGACCCCCGACTGTACTCCTTTACGGTCGAGGGGCACGCCCGACTTACAACGAAAGTTAAGTCGGGCGTGTCCCCCTACAGGGGGATTTTGGACGAAATATATCAAATATTCAAACATGAGCCAAAATTGTTAAACAAAACAAGAACTCAAAAAATAGTCCCCCTCCCATGATGTCCAAACCAGAGAAACATCGCCCCCCCCCTCCTCCCCCTCCTCCTGCCCCTC
>CAUYUJ010020474.1:87500-156271 GCA_963575745.1 Prorocentrum cordatum
GGATCAAGAGTAGTCCCTCGGAGCCGTGAAAATGATTACTCGACGCGGTGACTCCCATAAGTGCCTCTCATATTCTTGTCACGTCTCGCGGGGGAACGCTGTCTATCAGCATCTGGGTGTGAGAGCGCGGTCGCGTAGACGAGAGGCGCGGCAATGACGAGGACAGCGGCGACTTCAGTGACGTCCTCCTCCTCCTCCTCTTCTTCCTCCTCCTCCTCTGGCCATCTTTCAGGAGAGACGAGGGGAGCACAAGTGGATGTGCGAGAATGGCATTCCTCTCGCCGTTCTCCCCACGGCACCTCGGGCAAACGCGCATGGCGTTGCTGCACCCGCTCTGTGGCCTGCTACTCGCGGCGCCTGCTGGCAACTGGGGTGCCCAGGTGGCACGCCGGCTATATCGCGTTAGCCATTTGCGCGCGCGACTTCCAGTGCTCGTACATCTGAGCGCGGGTGATCTGAATGTGAACAAACTGGAATGTGAGTGAGCCCAAGTACGATCGAGCCGGAGTGGAGGCGAGTCTGGATATAACCGGAGTGAGTGCGAGTGGGCCTGAACATGAGTGAAGCTGAGTGCGAGCGACTCTTAATGCGAGTGGGTCTGAGTGTGAGTGAGTCTGAATGTGGGTAAATCTGAGTTTGACTGTGATGCATACAAATATGAATATGAGTGGGCCTGGGTGCGAGGTAGTATTACTGTGATCAAGTCTGAGGGCTGGCGAGTTTGAGTGCGAGTCAGTTTGAGTGTGAATTGGTCTGGGTGTGGGTGAGTCTGATTTTGAGCGAGCCTGAGTATGAGCGAGTAAGTGTGGATCTGAATATGATCGAATATGAGTATGAGCGAGTCTGAACGTAATGAGTGACTCTAGGTGAGGAAGAGGTGATAATGAGTACGTCCGAGTGAATGACTGCGTCCAGAAGGGGGAACGAGGAAGGAGGTGAGTGAGAGAGTGAGTGAATGAGTGAGGAGCAAAAACGTATAAGAAAAATCTGGGCAACAGAAACAGGCAAACCGCCTGAAACATCCTCCCAATCTGAGTGCGAGACCTGAAGTACCCCCAACCCCCGGCAACTTCGCCTTGGAGTGCCCTAGTGCCAAGTTTGTCATATCACGGTGATCGATGGACCACAAAAAGACCCCCACAATCTGAACGCAAATCCATGGATGTCACCACCCCTGGCGTGCCCCTTTTTGGGTGCCTAAGTGCCACGTTTGTTATATCGCAGTAATCAATTGATAGATTTTGAATTCTGGTGGTCAGAAACAGGCAAACCTCCAAAAAAACATCCCCCGGATCTGGACACGAACTCTGGAGTGTCCGCATCTCTCCGAAAGCAACGGATGTCGGGTACTCGAACAAGCAAGCCGCGTGACGCATCCTCACAATCTGGGCGCGAACGGGCCCGTGCAATACCCTCTGGCGGCTCCCCCCTTGGGTTGCTGAAACAAGCGCCACGCCTGAGACATCCTCGCGCTCTGTATGCGGAGAAGGATCTGACTGGGAGCGAATGTGGGTGTGAGTGAGTGTGCGTGGGTCTGGGTGTGCGTGTGCGCGTTTGTGTATGAGTTTGGATGAGTCTAGAGGGCAAAGAACTATGCACATGCACCGATTCTGGCCAGGCCCATCCTGAGCCCAGGATCGGTGCATACGCCCTCCTACCTTGGCCAGGAAGGCATATGCACCGATCCTGGGTCAAAAATGGGCCTTGCCAGGATCGGTGCATGTGCATAGTTCTCTTCGCCCGAGAGTCGGGGTGTGAGTGGGTCTGACTGCGAGCGATCTTTATGATGAGTCTGAGGGTGAGTGGGTCTGACTGCGAACGAACCTTATCATGGGTGAATCCGGGTTTGAGAGAATCTGAATCTGAGTGTGAGTGAATATGACTGTGAGTGAGTCTGACTATGAATGTGGATCTGAATATCGGTGGAGCTGAGTGGGTCAGAGCGAACATGAATGTCTGAGTTGGATGCGTGAGGCTGAATAGGACAAGGGGAGGAAGAAGAAGGAAGGAGGAAAAAGAACCCGCGCGGTCTGAACACTTAATCGACGCTGGCATGCCAATCTGTGCATCGCGTGCGCCTGCCACGCTTCGCCGAGGAGCCCTGTCTATGAACATGTGGGTGCGAGGACGAGTCCGCATTGACTGCAAGATGTTGGTTACCAGCCTGGAACATATCCCTATCCCTATGCTGGGCACCTCCTCATCAAGATGCCAATCTTAGGTGTTCCCTTATTTTTTGAGGGCGCATCCCTAAGATTGTCATCGCCTTTTGCCTTGCCAGTCTTAGGGATCGGGATAAGTTCGAGGCTGGTAAGTTGGGCACAACGAGCAAGTCGCTCGAGGCACCCCCGCGCTGGGGGCGCGAACGGGCCCGTGCAGTGCCCGCTGGCGGCTCCCCCCCGCGGGATTGTGCTGAAACCCGCGCCGCACCCGAGACGTCCTCGCCACCTGCAAGCGCGGGCCCTGCGGAGCACGCGCGAGTCCGAGCGGATGTGGCCGAGTTTGCGTGGAGGGAGGAGCGAGTCTGAGCATGACAGTGAGTCTGCAACTGCAGGAGAAACCGCTACGACGGAGCGCGAGTGTGACCAATCACTGGGTACGATGACGTCTGAATGTGAGTCGGTCTCTGGGCATACCTGAATCTGAGTACGACTGAGTCCGAGTGTGACGATCTATTGCGAGTGTGAATGCGAGGAACTAAAGAGGAAGAAGGAATCGACGTGTTATGGATCATAACTTCTCGACGCGAAAATCCCCACATGTGCATATGATACTCCTGGCACGTCTCGCTGGGGAACTCTGTCCGTGAGCGCCTGGGTGTGAGAGCGACTCAGCGTGGACGAGGGGCACGACAACGACAACGGCGACAGCGACGACTTCAATTACGTCACCTTCCTCTGGAATTCTTTCAGGGCGGACGAGGGAAGCAGAAGTGGAAGAGCGACGGATCATTGAACTACCAGAAGAAAGAAGACTGAATGAATCTGGGCGTGAATGATCTGAACGTGTGCGAATACAAACATGATTGGACCCGGGTATGCTGAGTGGTGACTGGGACTGAGTCTGGGTATGGGAGAGTCTGAGTACGGGTGGGCCTGAGTACGAATGATCCTGACCGGAGCTGAAACGGAATGTGAGTAAATCTGAGCGTGTCTGGGTATGAAAATGCGCTGACGAGTAAGAGGCTCATTCTGCCTGGGCTTGAGAACGAATCAGTCTGACTACGAGTGAATCTGAGGGTGCGTGATTCTGAGTGTGAATGAGTCTGGGTGTGAATAAATCTGCATATGAATGAACCTGGGTACGGGCATCATGAGTATGAGTCTGAATAACGGGCAGGTTCGAGCACCAGTGAATCTTGAGGGCGGATAAATCTGAATGTGAGTAGGTCCGAGTGTGAGCTAGTCTGAGTGTAGATGCGCCTATGCGAGCGAGTCTGAATGTGAAGGAATCCACCAAATGAGCGAATCTGGGTACATACTAGTGGGTCTAAGTATGGTTGAGTCTGGCTATGATGAGCAAGTCTGGGCGGGGAGGAAATGCTAATGCGAAATTCTGGATGCGAGCACGTCTAACTGGGGAAGAACAGGGGGAGATGAGTGAGTGCGGTCCAAAGGCGTCCAGGTGACACAGAACCAAAAACAGATCGGGCCGAGCCGCCAGAAGCATGCATCCCCAGAGTCTGGGAGCGCACGGGCCCGAGAAATAAGCCCCTGGCGGCTCCTCCTCGAGGTGGTGAAGCCGGCGCCTCGCCGAAACAATCCCGACACAATTCGCTTCGAAAGCAAAACATGTTTTTTTGATCCGCGGGTCGAGAGCGCACCTCTTCTGGTCGAGTCTAAGCGGGCCGCGCGAAGTTTGAATTTGGCAGAGAAGAGGATCTCCGAAAGCAAAACGTGCTGGGCACCCGAACGAGCAAAGCGCCAGAGACAGCCCCACGATCCGGGCGCGAGCGGGCCCGTGCGGCACCGCCTGCCGGCTGCCCCGTCCCGTGGGTGTGCTGAGACCTGCGCCTCGCCTGATGCATCCTCACTGACTACCTACCAGACCACCCCAACCCAACCCGAAGACCCCAATTTCGGGTTGGGGGGGGGGTACGGTTTCCATCTGTGTTTTTTCAGTGTTCCCCTACCCCCCCCAACTGGAAATGGAGGGCAAATTGAGGCCTTCGGGTTGGGTTGGGGTGGTTTGGTGGGTGGTGACTCACAATCTGCTTCGCAGGCCAAAGATGTGCAGAGCGCCTGACACGAACTCACAATCCGGGCGGGAGCGGGCCCGCCCGAATACCCCCTGGCGGCTCCCCCCATCGGGGTGCTGAAGCGCGCGCGCATCGCTCGAGATGTTCCCACAGTCTGCGTGCGTGAGCGATAATGGGTCTGATGGAGGAAGTGATACAACAAAGCCTGCGTGTAAACGATGATGAGACATGATGGGTATGGATGATTATGGGTGTTGTTGTGAGTCTGAAAGATCAATTGATGTGAGTAAGTCTGCGTGGCAAGATGAGTGCGTCTGACTATGAGAAAAATATGACGAAGGACCTGAAGCGGCTGAGTCGGGATACGGGCAAAGCTGAGTATGAGTGAGCCTGAGTGTGAGTCGGTCTGGATATGACTGTCTCAGTATGAGTGGGCTTGAGTGTGATGGGTGAGTGCGAGTGAGAGTGTGTGTGGACAGGGAGAAGGAGGGGAGAAGGAGGAAGGTTGGGGAGGAGGGGTCGACGCGGAATGGGGAACAGCAGGGAGCCCATCTCAGGACGAAGGAAGCAAAAACCCCATGTCATGCAGGATATGGGAAACAACACGAACCTCATCCCAGCAAACCGCCTAACACATCCCTGCAATACGGGCGCGAACGGGCCGACGTCGTACCCTCTGTCGCTGTCCCTCCGGGGTAAGGGAGCCGGCGCTTTACTGGAGGCAGCCCCGCAGACTGCTCCGAAAACAGGGTGTGCTAGGCGCGGCAACGCGCCGAGCACGGACAGACACCTGCCGACCGCCCGAGACATCCCAGCAGCAGGAACGCGAGCGGGCGAGTGCCACGCCCTCCGGCGCGCCCGCGGCCAAATGCTGAAACTTGCGCCTCGCCCGAGACATCCCCGCGGACTGCTCGGGCAACCCGAGCAGGGGCCGACCGTCCCGGCATTCCTGTAGGCTTACCACGGCATGTTCTTGGAACCGAGAAGTGTTCAAGGAACAGGGACAAGGCCCTTAGAACACAAGCCCGACGTGTAAAAACAGGCAAGTCCCAGCCATAAGTGCTCTAAGAACATCTCGCGCAAACCACAACAGGCTCTCGGAAAACTGTTGTGTAGGCCTATAGGCAAGCCAAGACGTTTCGCCACTGCTTGGGTGAAACCAGCGTGGTTTCACGTGCGTGTACCTCCCTCTTCCGCTCCTGGTGTGGTCGAATCCCTTGATCGACTCTGGGGGGGGGGAGGAGGAGGAGGAGGAGGAGGAGGAGGAGGAGGAGGAGGAGGAGGAGGAGGAGGAGGAGGAGGAGGAGGAGGAGGAGGAGGCGGCGAGGACGATGATGATGACGAGGAGGAGGAGGAAAAAAAGGGGAGGAGGAAAAAGGGGAGGAGGGGGGGGAAGGAAAAGGAGGGGGAGGAGGGGGAGGAGGAAGAGGAGGAGGAGGAGGAGGAGGAGGAGAGGAGGAGGAGGAGGAGGAGGAGGAGGAGGAGGAGGAGGAGGAGGAGGAGGAGGGGAGGAGGAGGGAGGAGGAGGACGAGGAGGAGGAGGAGGAGGAGGAGGAGGAGGAGGAGGAAGGGGAGGACGAGGACGGGGAGGAGGAGGGGGGGGGGAGGGGGAGGGAGGAGGAGGAGGAGGAGGAGGAGGAGGAGGAGGGGAGAGGAGGAGGAGGAGGAGAGGAGGAGGAAGAGGAGGAGGAGGAGGAGGAGGAGGAGGAGGAGGAGGAGAAGGACGAGGTGGAGAAAGAGGAGGAGGAGGAGGAGGAGGAGGAGGAGGAGGAGGAGGAGGAGAGGAGGAGGGAGGAGGAGGAGGGAGGAGGAGGAGGAAAGGAGGAGGAGGAGGCGGAGGAGAGGAGGAGGAGGAAAAGGAGGAGGAGGAGGAGGAGGAGGAGGAGGAGGAGGAGGAAAAGGAAAAAGAGGAGGAGGAGGAGCACGCAAGACAAATCTTGGGCACGCGCATCCCCTTAAACCGAGCGCGCAAGGCGCGAGTGGTGCCATGCCCCCGCGGCGCTCCCCCCGTGGAGATGCTGGACGCCAGCGCTTCGCCCGATGGCAGCCAGCAGGCCCGCTCCGAGGGCAGGGCGTCGGGCACGCAGGCGGGCACGCCGCCCCAGACGGGGAGGAGGAACGCAGCGCCTCAGGAAGGTCTCCCGCCGCGCACGCGGGCGCGCGACGGACTACCTCCTGGCGCCGCCTACTCACGACACGGTTCCGTTCCGTAAGAGCAGGAGGCAATGTAAAAGGACAGCAGGAGGAGGAGGAGGAGGAGGAGGAGGAGGAGAAGGAAGAGGAGAGCCCTTGCCTGAGTCTGCGAGCCCGGAGGTCCTGAGTGCAAGCGTGCGAGTCCGAGTGGGGGTGGGTCTCTAAATGCGAGTGCGTCTGGGCATGAGCGAGTCTGAATATGAGTGGTCCTGACTGTGAGCGAGTCTGACTACGAATGAATATGAATATGAGTGAGTCTGAGTGTGAGTGAATATGAGTGTGAGCGACTCTGAGTGAGTCTGAGTGTGTGCAAGTCAGACAACGACTGGATCAGAGTCTGAACGAGTCTGCCTAATAACGAATATGAACAAGTCCGAGTGACTCTGAAAAAGAAGCGGAAGAGGAGGAGGAGGTATGGAATAAATCCCCGGAGCCGTGCGAACATGTTCCGACGCCAATCTTGAGATATGGCTGACACCTGGCCGTGTCTTGGCGGGGCACCCCCGCTTTCCCAGTCCCCCTTCCGTCCGGCCGGGCCGAGCCTTCTGCGCGCCGCCGCGCTATTGAAAAAAACCTCCGCCGCCTTCGCGCGGAAGCTCCGGCCCAATCTGTACAAGAGCGTCCGCCGGCCTCCCCTCTCGGGGCTGCCTGTCGGGCGGAGCCTTCCCAGGCAGCCCCCTCGGCGCACCCAGGCAACGAGGCTTCTCGACATGTGTGCAGCAGGGGAGAAAACGATGTACATATGCATCGTGATGTTGGTGAATATATATATATATATATATATATATATATGTGTGCCTGTGCGTGAGTATATATATATAGATATACGCACATTTGTGCTGGCAGGCGTGGGCATCGACCAGTGAGTTCTTGCACTGTCCAAATGCAAAGTATTCGGTGCAATGTGTGTGGCATAAGCTATATCGCGTAAGCAATGTGATGTGCGCTATGCGGGTGAAAGCTATGCGGTAAAATCCACCTCGCAGAACTTGAAGTCGCCAACTCCACTGCGCGCGCAATCATCCCACCCTCCGACGCGCAACTTGCCCTGCATATCCCCTGCGGCGACGATTGAAGTGACAACTGGGCATTGGGTGGCGCAACTCTACGGCTTCCCTAACGCGCGAACGCTCGCGCGCAAAACGGCCGGCTGGTTTGGCACAGCCGACGCAGCCTCGGCGCTTACCGATAGGAGCTTCCCACCGCGTCTCTAAGGCAGCGCTGGAGCGCGGGCACTTCAGCGCGGGTCGGTGATTAGGGCGGGCACGGTATCACGATGACGTCGGCAACGGAGGCACCGATGATGATAGTATCGATGGTGATGGCGATGATGACGATGACGACACCAAGGCACATTACGGCGTCGATGCTAGTGAGGACGGCGACGATGAAGATGTCCATGTGTCGGTGATGCAGGTGGTTGGCTGATAATTGCGGCAATGGGGGCGACTGGCGATGACGATGACGGCGGTGGAACGGTGGCGCCGATGCGGATGGTGGTGGGTAAGTGCGCGCGCGCACGGGAATGCAGGACACCTGACAGACTTCCGGCTGAAACACATGCGATGTTTTCCTCATGTGTGCCTGACGAGCTCGATCTTGAAATGCTTCGGAAACCAGTGGGTCTCTTGGAGGACTGTGAACACGGGCGCGCGCGGCGGCGCGCGCGTGTGGCCCCCATGGTATTGATGGACCACATCGGGCAAGAACGGGAAGCGCCGATGCTGGCCAGTGGGCTCGCTGGGGAGAGAGAAGACAAGGACGATGGCGTCGACAAGGCGGCGTGTGCCAAGGATGGCAGCGTGAACAACGGGGAGGGCAGCGAGGGGGGCAGAAGGACAACGAGTAGGACGACAAGCACGAGGACGAGGAATATATGTTGGAGCCCGAATAGCGAGGAGGAACGAAACAGAGGAGGAGAAGGAGGAGGAGCGCGACCGACTGGATCGTCCAAGATTGTCCAAGGTGACTCCAAGGGGGCCCAGAGAGCTCAAGATGACCTCCAAGATGGCTTACGACATCACAATTGGCTGAATATGGCCTCCACGAAGCCTAGAGAGCGCTCCAAGACAGCCTCAAGTGGCCACGGAGCTTTCCATGAACGTCCCCGAGATGCCGAAACCCATGCAACCAAACCATGGCGCTCACTGCCTCGCCTTTTCGCGTCCGATGTGTTTTGAATGTCTCGGGATGGCTCCAGGATGGCCCAACAGGCCCCAAGAGAGGGGCCCAGCATGGCTCCAAGACGACCCGAATAGCACACAAGAGCGCCCCAAGAGGGCTCAAAGAAGCGACGGTGGAGGCTCCAAGGCGCCAATTAGCAACCCACTCTGCTTTAAGCCAGGGTCATTGAACATCATAGTTGCGTTTCAAGCATATCGGCATCTCGGGGGCATCCTTGGGAGGCTTTTGGGCCATGGCTCCAAGACGGCGTCAGCAAACTGAACATGGCCTCCAAGATCCTCCAACATGGAGACCACTATGCCTCCAAGAGGCCAAAGGACAACCCCAAGACGGCCCAAAATGGCCAGGGAGCCTCCCAAGGAGGCCCCCGAGAGGCCCACTACGTTCCAAACACAAATTATTGTGTTATGCTTGTGGCATTTTCGCTTTACATGGGCATCCGAGGCATCAAGGCGGATACAAGATGGCCCCAAGAGGGGCCCAAGAGGGCTCCAAAACGACCCCAACAGCGCCCCAAGAGACTACTCTTGGGACTCTAGATGAGCAGCGATAATGCAAGAGCCATCCTTTCTCATCGGTGGCCTCAAAGATAGCTCCAAGAGGGACCCCAAGGCTCCCAATAGGGCCCCAAGACAGCCCCGAGAAAAGGGCCCCAAGAGGGTCCCCCAAGGCCTCCAACACGGCGCCAACATGGCAGAAACAACTGCCAACATGCTCAGATATCGAAAGATCCGCGAAGGCATTCCTGCTTGACTCCTGGGCCTACTCAGGCTGATCCCGATCTTCGTCTTGAAGGCTGCTCCGAATACTTGTTCCAGTGAACGGTCCCACACTTCCCTGATCAATGCAACTCACCTGGGCGTCGTTGCTGGATGGGCTGATGGGGATACACGAAGCGTCCACAGTTCATCTCTACGACAGGATTTGATCACCGATTTCAACACTATGCTTCAAATTGGGCCGCGCACTCCAAAAAGGCGAACCCCCTCTCGCTGGAGACTTCTGCGGAGAACGCTCTCGCAAATGTCGGGAGGGTCGTGACGGGTGCTGTGTGGTTGTTCGGTGGGGGCTGCTCAAGGCCGATATTCCTGGAAACTTTCCTGGGAGCATCGATGGAGGCGAGATAGAGAACTCCGGAGGAGACGGAGGGAAACTCTGAAGGGAGTCTGTTCGGAGGTCGTTGTGCGTTCGTTTTTGTTCACCTCTCGGGCGATGCTGGAAGAAGTCGAAAATCGGATGGGAATGACAGCGCCAAGAAAAACGTGTATTCCGAAGGGGTCCCAGCGGCGTGGCCGATATTCGGTCCACGGAGGCGACCGAGGTGGCCGAGAACCAGCAATAGGAGAACGAATAATGACAAAACATAAAAACTCTGAGGTCCGCGCGGATTTCTCGGATCGGCGCTGGACCCCCCTCCCTGGCGCGCTCCGCGCGCCAGGGGCGGCCTGGAGGCGCCGCTGGGAGGGTCCAGCGCGGATCCGAGAAGTCCGCGCGGACCTCCGAGTTTTTATGTTTATGTCAGTCTTCTTTCCTCTGGAGGTGGCCGAACACCAGCACTGGCCCGGGGATGGGGCGGAGAGAGGGTGGACTTCCGGACCAGGAGGAGGAGGAGGAGGAGGAGGAGGAGGAGGAGGAAGAGGAGGAGGAGGAGGAGGAGGAGGAGGAGGAGGAGGAGGAGGGGGAGGAGGTGGAGAAGGAGGAGGGGGAGAGGGGGAGGGGAGGAGGAGGAGGAGGAGGAGGAGGAGGAAGAGGAGGAGGAAGAGGAGAGGGAGGAGGAGAGCGAGCCGGGAGGTCGCCCAGCAGCCCCTGATATCGCCGCTCCTGGGCTGTGGCGGGGCCCTTACGGGTAGCACATCTCGGCCTCGCGCTCTGGGATGGCTCCCGCGGGGGCCCCCAAACGGGGTGGTGACGACGCCGTGTGGTGAGTCGGTGGGGATTCGCAGTCATCGGCGGTGGACAAACCTCCCTTTAGTAAACCTCCCTTTAGTGCAAACGGCCTGGGACCGAAACCGATGGACCTGGACCCGCAAAAATGACGGCCGCGACGCCCTCTCGCGAACCGAAAACGGTCAATTCGCTCATCGACGTGTCAGGAGGGTAGGAGGTCCATCCACCTCCGAAGTCACCGCGCGGTTTTGGGACTCGAGTTCCTCTCCTGACTACCTACCAGACCACCCCAACCCAACCCGAAGACCCGAATTTCGGGTTGGGGGGGGTAAGGGTTCCACGCGTGTTTTTTCGATGTTTCCCGACCCCCCCCCCACTAGAAATCGAGGGTAAATCTGAGCCTTCGGGTTGGGTTGGGGTGGTTTGGTGGGTGGTGATCTCCGAAGATGTCTCGGGCGACCGGGGCCTCCAGGGTCCCAGGATCGTGCGGTGACGGACCGTGCGGTGAGGTCTCTTGGGGCCCCGAGGTCACCGCACGGCCTGTCACCACACGATGTTCTAGTGGCTCCCAACTTCGCGCTTCGCGCTCCGCGCAGCGCGAATAACTTCGCGCTCTCGCGCCGCCCCCCCCCAAAAGGAGAACAGGAGGACGAGGAGGAGGGAGAGAAGGCACGAGGACCGCGAGGCGCGAAGCACTTCGCGCCCTCGTGGGAGCCCTTTGGTTCTGGGATGCCGGCTCTCCGGGCCGTCCTGCTGGCCTGTCCCGGGGGGGGGGGGGAGGCCCTATACAGTCGGGGCGTTGACCTAAGGAACCCCAAATAAGGAACGAGGCCCCTTTTTTCCATAAGTTAACCTTCGATTCCCTGCCGAAAACATCAGAAAAGCCTGAGGCAAGCTGCGAAACACTTGAGGAACGCAGAGCCCCTCCCCAACGAGAAGGGTTCCTTCTTCAGGGCCCCGGCTGTAAGGCTTGTAAGAGAGATCCCTGGGAGGGGCCCCGGGAGCACAGCGGGAGCCGCGCCTCCAAGACGGCCAGCTCCCGCTGGGCCTCTCCCGGAAGAGGGCCCTCCGCGCGCCTCCGAGGCGCGCCCCCGGAGGGCCTCGCGAGAGGCCCACGGGCCGCCGAAGGCCCTGCGACGGCCCCACGACCACCCCTCATACAGTCGGGGCGCGGAAGAAGGAACCCTTCTCGTGGGGGAGGGGCTCCGTGTTCCCTGATTGTTTCACAGCTTGCCGTAGGCGTTCCTTGGGTTTTCGATGGGAGATCGAACTTCAGCTGATTTGAAAAAGGGGGGTCTCGTTCCTGATTTAGGGTTCCCTAGGTCAACGCCTCGACTGTACGGCCAAGAGCGCCCAAAGACGGCCCGAGCGAGCCCCGAGACGGTCCAAGAGGGCCTCGGAGACGGCCCAGGGGAGCCCCAAAACGGCCCCAAGGGATCCGATGCTGCCCTACAGGAGGCCAGGACAAGCCCAAGACGGCCCAAACGAGCTCCGTGAGAGCTCCTCAGGGAGTGAAGACTGCTAGTGTCACGTGTGACGGCCTTCCTCTTACTCCTCCTCCGCCTCCTCCTCATCCTCCTCCTCGTCATCATCCTCATCATCCTCATCACGGCGCTACGACGCTTGTGGACACGAGATGTCAGACGTGACGGCCTCCCGTGCCCGCTCGAGCAGCCGCCAACCAGAATGCTGGGCTGGCACGTGGTGGGACTGCCGCAGGCCCAAGCAATGAACTAAGTATGCTGGATCCTCCACTAGCGTAACATGTGTAAACTGATATCTGTATACGTACTGTGTTGTATGGCATGCGCGCGTGTGCGAAGTCAACGGACAGAAACAACGCATATATAATGTAAATACCGGGGGCGAGAGAGAGAGATACATATAGGAAGAACATGAACAACAAAAGTGTGTGAGAGAGAGAGAGAGAAACAACACGAACGACAGAGGAAAGGAAATGCGCAGAGAAAGGGGGAGAGAGAGAGAGAGAGAAAGAAATGGAGTCATAGAATAGAGACATATGTCGAGAGGATGCCTTTAAGCGGAACGCGCAAGGAGCGGCTGACAAATGCTGGGGCCTCTTCGTGCCATGAGTGAGTGCACTCGCGTCACTTCTTGTCCTTGTCGCCCTCCTGCCGATGCAGAGGTCAACCCATCGATGCAACGAATTCATGCCCCGCTCCGACAACTCCTCGTATATGCAAGGCATGGGCTCCACCACTTGCTGCTCCTCCTCCTTCTCCTCCTCCTCCTCCTCCTAATCTTTCTCAAACGTTCCTCATCGCCTTCAGCATGCGCACGTGCTACGAAACGATCAGCATCAAGCTTCATCAACGCTACAGCGCAAGGAGTCGGTCAGGTTACAGATGTTCGGTGCCCACACTCACAAACGGCATCCTGCATCAGTGGTGGCCAGCGACTGGCGTCCAGTGCGCGAACGCGCAGCACGCCTTGGCGCACGCACATCTTCTGGGGACCTGGTGGCCACGAACGGATGACGCAAGGAAGCTAGATTTAGGACGGGCATGTCCCGCAACAGGCAGATCTTGGACGACGGATAAACGACATTCAGCAAGTGCTCAAAACTATCTAGAAATAATGAACCAATCGTCCACGGCTAATGTTTCACTAATTTTGAACATTCCTCCTGTAGAGGGACAGGCCCGACTTACAGCCAGGCCTCATCAAGAGCGAGGCCTTGCACCGCACCGCTGCGCGCGCACCCGGGCGGCGCGCAGACGGGGGCACGGGAGGGGGAAGGCGCCGCCGCTTCTCGGAAGGCGCCGGCGCCACGTCTACGGACGAGGCCCGCGCCTCCTGAGACGCAGGGGGGGCGTGCAAGAGAGGCCTTCCCCCCCTCCCCCCCAAATGTAGGGGAGCGGAGAAAGGACGTACACATGGCAACTCGGGAGTCCGCGCGGATGTCTGGGATCCGCGCGGACCCCCCTCCTTGGCGCGCCGATCCGAGAAGTGCGCGCGGACCTCCGAGTTCTTATGCGTGTGTCATCCTTCGTTCTTCTATGATTGCCCCCTGGCGCCGCCTGCTCACGACACGGTGCCGTAAAAGCAGGAGGCAATGTAGAAGGAGAGCAGGAGGAGGAGGAGGAGGAGGAGGAGGAGGAGGAGGAGGAGAGCCCTTGCATGAGTCTGCGAGCCCGGAGATCCTGAGTGCATGCGTGCGAGTCCGAGCGGGAGGGGGTTTCTAAGTGCGAGTGCGTCAGGGCATGAGCAAGTCTGAGTATGAGTGGTCCTGAGTGTGAGCGAGTCTGACTACGAATGAGTCTGAGTATGAGTGAGTCTGTGTGTGAGTGAATCTGAGTGTGAGCGACTCTGAGTGAGTCTGAGTGTGAGCAGGTCAGACTACGACTGAATCAGAGTCTGAGCGAGCCTGCGGAAGAACGAATATGAACAAGTCCGAGTGACTCTGAAAAAGAAGCGGAAGAGGACGAGGGTGAGGTACGGATGAGATCCTCGGAGCCGTGTGCAATTGTTCAAAAGCCCATCTTCGGCGGTGGACAAACCTCCCTTTAGTAAACCTCCCCTTGGTGACAACGGCCTAGGACCGAAACCGACGGACCTGGACCCGCAAAAATGACGGCCGCGACGCCCTCTCGCGAATCGAAAACGGACAATCTCTTAATCGACGCGTCAGGGTAGGAGGTCTGTCCACCCCCGAAGGAGGGGCAGGAGGGAGAGGGAGGATGGGGAGGGAGGAGGAGGGGGAGGAGGAGGAGGAGGGGAGGATGGGGAGGAGGAGGAGGAGGAGGGGGAGGAGGGGGCGGAGGAGGCGCAGGAGGAGGAGGGGGAGGCGCAGGAGGAGGAGGGGGAGGCCCCGAGCGTGGCCGAGCACTGAGGCGACCTGGCACTCGCATGCTCTTCTGGACGGGGGGGGGCACCACAGGCCACGCCCGGTGCGCGCCGAGGCTCCCGGCCGGCCGGCCGGCGGCCCCACGGGGGCAACGCGGGTGGGCCGGGGCCCAGGCACTGCACGTGCTGGCGGGAGGCGTGGTGCTAACCTAGTAGGAAGGCACCAACTATACACCAACACCGATCCTGGCCAGGATCACCCTGGGCCCAGGATCGGCGTATACGCCCTCCTGCCTTGGGCAAGAAGGCATATACACCGATCATGGGCCCAGGGTGATCCTGGGCCAGGATCGGTGTTGGTGTATAGTTGGTGCCCTCCGACCTAGGGTCACGGAGGATGACATGCATAGAAACTCGGAGGTCCGCGCGGATTTCTCGGATCGGCGCTGGGGCCCCCTGGCGGAGCCTCCAGGCCGCGGCCCCTGGCGCGCTCCGCGCGCCAGGGAGGGGGGCCCAGCACGGATCCAAGGAATCCGCGCGGACCTCCGACTGACTATGCTTATGTCATTCTTCGTTCCCCTAGAGGTGGCCGAAAACCAGCACTGGCCCGGGATGGGGGAGAGAGGGTGGACGAGCCGGAGGACGGAGGATGCGGAGGAAGGAGGATTTTCCGTTCCCCTATAACAGTCCCAAAACATCTGTTCGCAAACATATTCCCGTTCATATCGGAGTCTTTGAAGGGGGCGCATCGCCAGCCTTCAACAGGAACTCACGCATCCCACTTGCCGATCGATGACGGCCGCCAGGTCGCCATCACGCAAGAGGAGGCCACCTTCCACCTGCAGCCTTCGCAGCAGCGTCAGCCAAGCGGCCGATAACATCCAGGAACGCTTCGCCTCAGCGAGACCGGGCTCGTGCAAGCACTGATGCGCTCTAACTGGTGCATCGTCCTCGGGAAGCACGACTCCTGTGACCGACGATCACTTTCTGGAAGGACGCCTGCTCTGCTACCTTCGCTAAAAGTTTGCGTCGGACAGCATTAGCGCAATCACAGTGCCCTTTCGACGGCATTCACCCGCATCATCCCGAACATTCAGCAGATTTGGTGGTGTTTGCTGGACAAGGCATGAACTGGGTCACGCAATTCGCGCGTCCGCTGCTCTTCCTTACATGCGTGCCAAAACTACTCATCACGGCAGATGTCTCAGATGTCGCACCTGAAACTGAGTCCGTTAAATCATATTTATATATATATATATATATATAACTATGTCTATGTATACATGTACACTTTCATACATCTATACACACGTATACACCTCTTGTATATCATCAAGAGAACACCCAACATCCAGGAACCCTTCGGACAGAGGAGCGGCATATTGGTCTTCAGGGTGAGGCGACCCGCCCTGCGTCAAAACGACAAGTAGGTCGCGGGGTGCCATTCTCGAATCAATCTCGTCGAGGGCTTCCTGGCCTGCAACGTCACACCTCTCCTGGGCCCGACGAGGTGATTTCCATGTACGGTAATCGGAGGGAGGGGCAGGAAAAGAAGTGAAACGGGGAGCGGAATAGGAAGGATACTAAACAGGTGAATTATGATGGTGGCAGAAACACATAACGAGGCACAGGACAGATATGCAGGTAGGTGTAGGGGATACCAGGGGGGAACACGCACAGGAAGAAGAGATGAGATGGAAGGGACGGGAACGAACGGCATTATACAACATAGGAGGCCGAACTTCACCTTTCCAACGCCCTCCCAACTCCAAGAAATTCAGAGCGTTCTTGAGGACGGTCTTCGTGATGTCACCGAACTTGTACTCCTGTGCCCGAGGGTCTCACTAAACTGATACACGAACGGCCCTCCTTTTTCCCCGTGTGCTCACCATGGTTGTCCAAAGCCTGCCCTGGATCACAGATCGACCGCATAGTTCGGATGATCGGACAATCAAGCCGACCAGGTCGAACCTCACTCGTGAAGGAAGGGAGTCAACCCAGAGATGGCGTGGTCGAATCGATCGGTGCCTCCTGGCGACGTCGGCGTGCATGATCGAATCGAGCCACTGCCGAAAAACTGCCCCCGTTCGGCGGCGCGCCCAGGATGGAGGGCAGAGGGGGCGGGCGGCCTCGGAAGGCTCACAAGGCCTCGAGCCCTCGCTCCCGCACCGGAAATCGATGGACGCCCTGGGGTCTCGGGGTTGGGATTCTCGTGGAAGGCTTCTTGTGGTCGAGCTCCTGCTGCATCGCAGAGATGAGGGGCAACGATAGGAGGGGGACTGGCATAGGGGGGGATGCATCGACCTGGCATGGGCGATGCGTCGTCGATAGATCGGCGACAGGCCCCCCATAGTGAATCCGCACCTGGGCAGGTTGGGGCCATCGGGCCCCCATCGGCGATCAGTGGGCGATTCGGGGCCGATGCATCCCCCCCTATGTCTATCCCCCCCTATCGTTGCCCCTGGAAAGAGGGAGGAAAAGGGGGGACGGAGGAGAAGGGAGGAGGACGAGGGGGAGGCTGGAGGAGGAGGACAAGGAGCAGGAGGAAGAGGAGGAAAAGGAGGACGGAAGGAGGGAGGGAGGGAGGGAGGGAGGGAGGGGAGGAGGGAGGGAGGGAGGGAGGAGGGAGGGAGGAGAGGAGGAGGAGGAGGAGGAGGAGGAGGAGGAGGAGGAGGAGGGGAGGAGGAGGAGGAGGCGGAGGAGGAAAAGGAGGAGGAGGAGGAAAAACTGCCCCCCAGCGAATACGGATTCCTCCCTCGCCCTCGCGAGCGGGCTCCGGGAGCTGGCGGCGCGGCCGCGCGCGGAGCCGCGGGACGCGCTGGGCGGGGGCGGGCGGCGCTGCCCCCTCGGGCGGGGCACGCAGCCCTCCACAGAAGGAGGCCGAATGGGTTTCTGAGCTCCCGCGCCGCCTCCGGAGAAGCCCTGCCCCCTCCCGGGCGCCTGGTGGCCTCTTAGAGGCCCCCTAGATGGATCCTCCTCCTCCTCCTCCTCCTCCTCCTCTTTCTCCTCCTCCTCCCCCTCCTCCTCATCCTCCTCCTTCTCCTCCTTTTCCTCCTCCTCCGCCTCCTCCTCCTGCTCCTCCTCCACCCGTGATAGAGGCTTCTTGGATGGGGTCGGAGTAGATGGGGTCGGAGGATCGCGCCGCGTCGCCGCGTGTGGTTTTTTAGAGGCCTCCGCGGCATCCGCCGCAGCTCGGGCACGCCCTCCCGCAGGCGGATGTTGAGGGAAAGCTGGCAACATAGTAGGGCAGAGCCAACAGATGCTCAAACATACTCGAAGCGTCGTCCCTGGACTATTTGTTTGGCTATGTTTGGATATTCTTTGCTGCAGGGGGACATGCCCGACTTCACGTCAGCCCGCCGCGCAGCTGCCCCTGAACCGCTTCAAGCGACAAGGCGGCTCTGCGAACCTTTCGTCTGGGAGGAAAGACATGAAGCAAGAGGCGCCCGTGTCATCCTCTTCATGATGTTCCTCCTGCTCCTTCTCCATCCCCCAATCTCATCATATTTCCCTCGCGCCTCTCTCCCTATGCCTCTTCCTGCCCTCCGTCGGTCCTGCGCGAGAGGGCGCGCCAAAATGCGCGGCGGGGCGCGCGGCGCGAACGGAGACGATCGGTCTGCGAGCGAGAGACTGCGGGCGGGCGAGTGCGAGCGCGAGTAAGTCTGATCGTGAGTGAATATGCGCGCGCGTGAAATCACCCGCATATGTGTTGACGCCCGCATCGGCGCGCCACTCGCGAAGGTCGCGCCCGCTTCCTCCCCGTTCTTCGCCCCCCGTCGTTGCCCGCGAGCGTCCGCGCGCGCGGCTGCGGGCGCGGCGCCGCGCAGAGCCCCCGCGACGCGTTAGAGGGCCGGCTGATAGCGGGCAAGTCTCTGGCCGCCGGGCAGAACGACGACGGGGGCGCGGAGTTTCGGCGACGCGCGCCGGTCGCCCCGAGAGGGCCCCAGCGACGCGCGCGGGTCGCCCGCGGCGCGAGGCCAAACAGTCAGACCGTCGAGAGATGGCGAGACTCGGGCGGGTCGCTCCTCAGGTCAAGCCTCGCGGATAAACTCGGCGAAGCCCAGCTCCCTGGCGAGGGCCGTCGCGTCGCCTCCCTGCTGCGCCGCTTCGTGCGCGAAGCAAACTGCTCCAGCTGCTTCCGCAAGCCCTCCGGCGGCCCTTCCAGGAGGAACTCGTTGCGCGACGCCCGCATGAGCAGGTCCTCGTGGAGCGTGGCGTGCGAGAGAATCACGTAGAGCTCCAGCCACCAGTCGTCGTCTTCCTTCTTGCCGTTCCCGACCTCGTGGCGGCCGCAGTCCTGGATCACGCCTGGGCGATGTCGGCCGAAAGAGCAGTGCGCCAGATAACCGACGGTCCAGGGCGAGAGCCCGCGGGACCGAAATACATAAGGCGGCGGGGCCACGCGGACTGCGACACTGTAACTTAGTTGGGGCCCCCTATGAGGCCACGAAGCGTGTGAGGAGTCTGCCAAAATGGGGCGGCGCCGCCATGCAAACTCACCACTGCAACTTAGTTGGAGCTCCCTATGAGGCCACGGAGCGTGTGAGGGGTGTGCCACAATGGGGCGGCGCCGCCATGCGAGCTGCGCCACTGGGACCTTAGTTGGTACTCCCTATGGGGCCACGAAGCGTGTGAGGGGTGTGTCTCAATGGGGCGGCGCCGCCACGCGAGCCGTGCCACTGGGACCTTAGTTGGCGCTCTCTATCGGGCCACGAAGCGCGTGATGTGTGTGTGTGCCAAAATGGGGCGGCGCCGCCATGCGAGCTGCGCCACTGGGACCTTAGTTGGCACTCGCTATGGGGCCACGAAGCGTGTGAGGGTTGCGACAAAATGAGGCGGCGCCACATTGCGAGCTGCGCCACTGGGACCTTCGGGAGAGCGCTCTATGAGGCCACGACGCGTGTGAGGGGTGTGCCACAATGGGGCGGCGCCGCCATGCGAGCTGCGCCATTGGGACCTTAGTTGGAGCTCCCTATGGGGCTACGACGCGTTTGATGGGGTGTGCCACAATTGGGCGGCGCCGCCATGCGAGCTGCGCCACTGGGGCCTTAAGCAGAACTTCCCATGGGGCCACGAAGCGTGTGATGGGGTGTGCCACAATATGGCGGCGCCGCCATGCGAGCTGCGCCACTGGGGCCTTAGTTGGCGCTCCCTATGAGGCCACGAAGCGTGTGAGGGGTGTGCCACAATGGGGCGGCGCCGCCGTGCGAGCTGCACCACTGGGACCTTAGTTCGCACTCCCTATGGGGCCACGAAGCGTGTGAGGGGTTTGCCGAAACAGAGACGCGCGGAGAGCAAAAGCAACAAGGGGGAGGAGGGACGAGGGGGAGGAGGTGGAGGAGGGAGGAGGAGGAGTTGGACGCGGGGCGTTGTCTTTTCAAAACAAGGACCCAACACCACAGGACTGTTGAGAAATGGTAAAAAAATGTCCACTTAACTGTTTAAGCAATTCTTGAACATTCCTCCTGTGAAAAGACACGCCCGACCTAATCACAGCCCTTCGGCGTCGTGAATTTCTCGCGGAGCGAACCTGCACAAGTTTAGACAACTTCCACGGGACTGCCTCGCCATCCCGAGTCGTTTTTGACGGCCTTGGGGCCCGGCCAGGCCCATCAGAAGGCCGAAACCATTGGAGACCCTCCCTTCACGATTCTTGTACGACGCGAGGACCGTCGACGCCCTGGGGCCACATCGGGCGGATCAGCGCATGCGGCGGGGGTCAATTGCTTGACCCGGGCGGCGCGCCGGAGGGGGGCCCCCGCCGTCCTCCTTGCCCGTGAACGACGTGATGCCCTCCATGACCTTGGAGGCCGCGGCCTTGGAGATGTCGCCGAACTTGTACTCCTCCTGCAGGAGCAGGGGCGCTGTGCACATACGCCGATGCCGGCCAGGCCCTCCCTGGGCCCAGGATCGGTGCATGCGCCATCCTGGCTTGGCCAGGGAAGCACACACACACACTGGTCCTGGGCCCAGGAAGGGCCTGGCAAGGGTCGGTGGGGGTGTGCAAAACATTCTCTTCGCCCGATCCTTGCCGAGAATGCTCGCAATGGCCTGCGTGAAGACAAAATGCAGCCATTTGGACGCCCGAAATGGGTGCGGGAAAAAATGGGCACAATGCCCACCAACACACTCTGTCCGAAAACCGCAGGGGCCGCTGTTGGGCAGGCGGCTTGCTGCCTTCGGTGAACCACGTCCGCGGCGCGGACAGCGAGCCCTGTTCAACACGAGCAGGAACTGCTGTTGGGCATCGTGCCCCACCTGTCCGTACCTTGCCGTCGCTCGGGCGTCCACTTCCCGTGTATTTTTTTGGTTTCGTGCGTATTTTTTTTTGGCTCGATGGTCCAGGATGGTCCTCGATGGCTCTCGCCGAGAAGAAGAACAAAACACGTCCGAGCGATTCGGGGATGGACAGACCCCCCTTAGTAAAACGTGGTTTAGTGAAAACGACCTGAGGCCCAAACCTGGCGGTCGCAAGCCTGGAAAATAGCGGCCACGGCGCCCTCTCGAAAACCGAAAACGGACAATTCACTAATCGACGTGTCACTGTTGGGGGTTCTGTCCACCCCCGAGCGATGCCAAGGTACCCTCTCGATCGCACCGAAAAACCACAGGCCCACCCGAGACGCACGCGTGACGACGCCGGGCCCCGAGGAGGACCACCCCCGGGGAGTCTCTCTCTCCTCGGGAGCCGGCGGGCCTGGCGGAGAGGCCCCCCCGGCGCTGGCTGCGGCCCCTTGCGAGGCAGTCCCTCGGCGAGCGCCTCGGGGCGCCCCGGAAGGATTGGTCCTCGTCTCGGACCTGGCTGGCCTTCGCCGCCGTCTCGCTCCTCCGACCAATGCGAGTGCATCCGGCGCGGTGCGGCCCTTCCGAGGCAGTCGCTCGGCGAGCGTCTCGGAGCGCCCTGGAAGGATTGGTCCTCGTCTCGGACCTGGCCGGCTTTCGCCGCCGTCTCGCGCCTCCGACAGATGCGAGTGCCTCCGGCGCGGTGCGGCCCTTCCGAGGCAGTCGCTCGGCGAGCGCCTCGGGGCGCCCTGGAAGGATTGGTCCTCGTCTCGGACCTGGCCGGCTTTCGCCGCCGTCTCGTGGCGCAACGGCAGCGCGTCTGACTCCAGATCAGAAGGTTGGGAGCTCGAATCTCTCTGCCCTCATGTTGTTTGCTGGCAGGGCGGGCAGCGCGCCGAGTGCTGGCCGCACCGCAGTCGAGGCGGCGCCCCCACGCGGCGACAAATGCGAGGGCAGCGTTTCTGCCGTCGAATTGCCGCTCCAGAGATGCGAGGACCCCCGCTGGGCGGACGCATCTGGTGACGACTACCTGGAGGCACCAAGAAGCGCCCAGAGGACATCCAGAGCGGGCCCCAGGACACCCCAAGAGTCTCCCCGTATGGCCCAGGACCGTCCCAAGACCACTCCCAATCCCCAAGAGAGTCCAAGGACCTCCCAGGATCTCTCCGAAAACATCTTGGGCGCTCCATGGGCGCCCTGGAGTCCTACGACTCTGGTACAACGGGCGAACACGACTATCCCCTATGTCCCAAACGTGCACTCCGGAAGTGTACTTTGAAGAATATGCACAAGCCGCCACCTTGGCTTCAGCGCAAGCGCTGGGATCGGCGCGGGGGGGGGCTCATCCGTGGGTGTCAAGGTGGGCTGCCATGTTTCCACCCTGAAATGATAGGTGGGCTGCAACTGCGCCGACTTGCTGACGGGGGACAGCGATCCGGGCCGAGTGGGCTCCGCCTACCTGGCAGACGCATCTAGCCCCCCCATCAGCCGCTCGGAGCACCCCTGACCCACCTGCTCTCCCGAGCCCCCCCCCCCCCTGCGCGGCCGCCCTCGCCCCTGACCCCCAGAGACAGAACGGAGTCCCACCGCATGCCCGGGCGTCATGAGATCTGGCAACGGACCGCGCACATCGGGCGTCCGTGCGGGCAGGGGCAGCTCGAGCGGCCCACGCACTAGACCCCCAAAACACGGTGGCTGATGCACGCGGCAGCGCGACTCGACAACACATGCCTATACCGTGCGCCACGTATCGTGACCCATCGCACGTGGGAGGGGACAGCTTGCCATACCGATGCATTCCATGGCTAGAGCATGCCAAGCCCTGCCGCCTGTTTGGCGCGCTGGTCAGCTTCTTTGGAGATGTCGCCGAACTCGTACGTGTCCTTTCCGGTGAAGGCAAGCACAGCTCCTTCCCTGGAATCTCTAGCCAAAACCCGATATCTGGCCACAATCGTCGACGGCAAAAACAATACTGGCCTACTCATCTGATGTCAGATTCAGACATGCCCCCATCTCCAATAGGAGCACTGTCGACTGACCGATGTCTCGTGCGCTAAGAGATGTCGAACAACTGGCCGACGATGATTCTGAGGTCGACTGGCCACCCTCAAGGCCAACGATGGATACGGAACCAACCGAAGAACCATACCGCAAACAAACAAAACACACAATCGCCGACCCCTTGGAGTCACTTGGCGTGTAAGACTGCTGCCCGGCCCCAGACACTTCCCAGAGAAGCTCGGTCGGGGTGGTTTGGAAGAAGGGGGGGAACATCGGGGACCTGCTAACCCGGGTCAATCAGACCCGGGTCAACAGGAACCCCTAAAAACTGAAATGCACGACAAACAAAAACACTGCGAGGCAGGGCTTCGCAAACCCCGGTCAGCCAAGATGCGCGGCCACCTCCCAGCCACGAGCGGCTCGCCGACCCGAGTCATCCACAGGGGGCCTTCGCAGGATCCTGAAGGATCCGGTGCCCTGGCTGACCCCCGTCTGCATTGAGCCCCGTCTCTGGAGCCCCGCCGGCCACCCACGAGCGGCTCGCTGACCTGGGCCAGCCAGAGGGGGCCTTCGCAGGATCCTGCAGGATCCAGTGCCCTGGCTGACCCCCGTCTGCATTGAGCCCCGCCTCTTGAGCCCCGAGGACAACTGACTACCTACCAGACCACCCCAGCCCAACCCGAGGACTCGATTTTCGGGTTGGGGGGTGGGTGCGGGTTCCATATGTGTGTTTTCTCGATGTTCCACGACCCCCCCACTGGAAATCGAGAATAAGTTGGGGCCTTCGGGTTGGGTTGGGGTGGTTTGGCGGGTGGTGGACAGCAGTGACGGCGGTGCCCGCGGCCCTGGCCGCCCCTCGGCCAGCTCCCAGGAAGGCGTCGACGGCTTCGGCAGGGCGTCCGCAGCCTCCCGCTCGTCTCGCCGTGTTCTCCGCGGGAGCCCCACGTGGCCCCCAAGAGGTCCCGATCCGGTCTCAGAGAGCAGCTCTGGAAACCTCGAAGGTGTCTTCAGAAAGTTTTGGGAAGACCCGAACGAGGCCCCGACAAGCAAACAACCTCCCATTTACTGAGAACGCAACTGTTCTGCACATTCTTTTCTCGCTTTTTTGTCCGAGCGTCCTGGACTGCCTCAGAGGCCTTCAAGATCGACCCAAAACGGGCCAAGAAACCCTAGATGTCTTCAGACGGCCCAGGGACGGCCGAAGAGGCACCCAAGACAGCCCAAGAGGACCCCAAAAGGAGCCCAATACAGCCTAAGAAGCCCCCAAGACGGCCCAAGAAGGACCCAAGACAGCCCAAAACAAATTGGCCCCAAGACTGCCCAGGCGGCGCCTAAGACGGCCCAGGAGGACCCCAAGAGGCCCCCAAGAGGCCTAAACGAGTCCCCTGGAGGCTCCAAAATGGCCCCCAGGCGGCTTCAACCTGCCTCCAAGAGAGGGGACTGAACGAGAGGCGAGAGACACCTCGCAGGCGTAAAAGAGCAATGTTTCACGCTCTCAGGGCCCTGGATGGCCGTCTTCTGGGCGGCGTTGTCCTAGGAACGACGATTGACGATCGAAGATGGATGGGAGAACACGATGACGCCAGTGTCAGGGGGCACACGACAACAAAAAACAACGAGCTAACCTGAGGAGTCGGAGAGCCGAGGGGTGGGAGTGCGGAAGGAGGGAAGAGAAGGAGGCGCAGAAAGAGGACGAAGATCATAATAACAATACTTCAACTAGCAATGCGTCAGATGGCTTCCGGTGATCAACTATTCTTTCGGCATCCCCAGGCCCCAAGGGGTCGGCGGTGTGGCGTAAGCCAGTGAATCAACACCATGTGCAACTGGTCTGCGACGGGCAATCGCAACGGGGCAACTTCTGCGCACAGTCTAAACATTTACCGCGCTTGAACTCACAGCGTGCTCTGTTGCATGTTTGTGTGCTTAAGTACGTTGGGCATGTTCTCTATACTTGATACATACGAATGCAGACTAGTGAATGATAGCTCTGTGTGTCCATTACATGTGCCACTCATATATGGTATTATGCTCTGTACCAAGTATGTATGGACGCTCGTTGCGTCGAGGATGTCTGCCCTTGATGAATGAGGTTGGTGTGTCGTGAACCCCTTTGGGAGTCAGTGAGATAGGCTGTTGATGCCTGTTTGTGCTCATGCGAATGGTGCACATTCTGGATGTATGCCCTAGCTGTGGGTATACGTTGTCGGGTACTGATGCGTGGTATTGGTATGTGATCGTAGCGTTTGTCATCGCTATATGGCGGCGGTGTATGTCACATTACGGTATTGAATAACGTGATTGATGAATGTAGTTCTATGGCATGTGCGCAGGCAGCTTGGATAGGTAACTGGCGTATGTGTTGGCTGCTTGCTTCGATGCCTGCTCGTGATACAACGTGTGTGGGTATAGTTAACTACGTCATGTGTGCATATTTGGTTCCCTATGCTTGTGCATTGCTTGTGGCTGGCGTGTGAGAACATGGTTGTCGCGCGCACTCTCCCATTGCGCGGTTTACGTGACATAGACGGCATGAGATGTTGTTGGTTCCTCCGTGTGGTCCCCGAATGGTCCCCCGCGTGGTCTTCCGTGTGGTCCCCCCGTATGGTCTCGCATTATGATCTCCCCGGTTGTCAACCCTATGGTCTCGGGAATTGCCTCCCGCACGGTCTCCCGCATGGTCTGCCGTATGGTCTGCCGTGTGAGCTCCCGAAGGGTCTCCCCGTATAGTCTCCCGTATGGCATCCCATGCGGTCTCCCGTCTGGTCTGCCCTGCGGTCTCTCGCCTTGTTCCCCGTGTGGCATCCTTCATGGCCTCCCCTGTGGTCTCCCCTCGTGGTCTCCCTCTTGGTCTCCCTGTGGTACTATCTGCAGTGCTCTGTACACATTGCCTGTCACTGCTTACAGTGCTCGATATGTTGGACCTTACGGTGCCCTTGGGAACTGTGCAGGGTACTCCACAATCGAACATGTAACTCCCGTTCTGGATGCCGGTGGACGGGGTGATGACGTCATGCCTGCCATGTGGGCTTATCGGGTCGGGCGAAAGGGGGGGATAGCAAAGGGGGGGTTTGAGAATCAGCTCACGTAGCTGATTTTCCCGGCGCCTCCCGGCGCCGGAGGCGGCTATGTATCGAGGAATGGGCCCCTCGGCGAGGCCGAAACCAGCTGCATGCAGCAGATTTCGTAACCCCCCCTTTCCCAATCCCCCCCTTTCGCCCGGCCCGAGCTTAGAAGGGCATCCTGGCGGGCGATGTGGCACAATTGGGACTCTCCCCTGGCAACCGCGGAACCCGCGCTGGCGGGCGTGGCCCGATGATTTGGAGCACCGGGGCCTCGCGGCCGAGGTAGTGACACTGTCGGGGATGGACAGACCCCCCTTTAGTAAAACGTGGTTTAGTAAAAACGACCTGAGGCCCAAACCTGGCGGGCGCAAGCCTGGAAAATAACGGCCACGGCGCCCTCTCGAGAACCGAAAACGGACAATTCACTAATCGACGTGTCACTGTTGGGGGTTCTGTCCACCCCCGACACTGTCGGGCGAGGCACCATCCCTCAGGATGCACAAGAACATCCAACAGACACGAAGAACATCAGGGCACCCTCCCCGAACCAACCTCGATCTTACACCTCCGCCCGACCGCATGAAACAAAATACCCACTATCCGTGCAACGGTGGCAGAGAATTGCAATTCTGGATCCCGTATATTGGAAGACCAAGGCACCCTTCTGTCACGGGGGACCACCCTCTATCCGTACAGTTGCAAATATGCACCACAAACATAAAGGAAACATCACGCGATAATCGCATCTTGCAGAGGAACCGTACACCATCGAAGTACATGCTGCAATATTGAAAAAATAATGTGCGCAGCGCTACATAAGGCGACAACCACATAGTCTAAACCAACCACCCTTCACCCATGTAACCTACACATGTTAGATATAATGAACGCGGCGCTAAGCGAAACAAACCCCATCATGCAACTGCCCTCCATCCTTGTATCTTGGCACAAAAAACAAATGGGCGCGGCACTCAAACGAGAACACAACTTTGAACCGACACGACCTCGATCCGTGCAACTGTTGCAAGCTGTTATGACGAACAAGCGCGGAGCTGAGGCGACAGCCAAATCTTGAAATGGTACAGCCCTCCCTGGTGGTTAGCGCGGTGACCTTTGCAAGCACATGTGCGCGGCGCTAGGGCAAGAGCCCCACTTTGAAAACCACTCCCGCTCAACCCTCGTGAGTCGAACAAGCTCTGAAAGCGGAGGTGCGCGGAGCTCCGGCGAGAGACCTGCTTGTAAAGCTGCTCCCTTGCATCCTTGCAGCTGTTGCGGATCTCACTGTTCGGGATCATGGGTGTTGAGGAGGCCGCGGGCGCAACGCCCAGCCCGCCCCACCGACTCGTCTGGGCGTGCGCCAGAAAGGACCTGCCTCTCCCGGCAGTGTCAGAGGGGGGGGGGGTCACCACCAGGGGGTCGCCAGGAGGAGGAGGAGGAGGAGGAGGAGGAGGAGGAGGAGGCGGTGGCGGTGGCGGTGGCGGAGGCGGAGGCGGAGGCGGAGGCGGAAGAGGAGGAGGCGGAAGAGGAGGAGGCGGAGGAAGAGGAGGCGGAGGAGGAGGAAGAGGAGGAGGAGGACTTCCTCGAGGAAACGACGGTTCCTTCAGGACGTGGGGCCCCCCCAGAGCACTCCGGGGACGCCCCAAGACGACGCCCTATAGGTCCAGACACCCCCCTCGAGCTCCGATCCTGGAGCCTCGCTCCTCGGGAGGAGCCGGGGACCCAACTGGTGCTGACCTCCCTCGGCGCTGAAAAATGAAAACCGAACAAAGGGAGACAGATAACATTCAAAGAATGGAGGAACGGAACGGAACACCATAGATCTAGAACCAACTAGAACCACAGATCTAGACGGAACAACAACATTGATCTAGAACCAACTAGAAACGACACAGGAGAGGAGAAGGAAGGGCCGGCAACGGAACCGCAAGGCGTGGTAGGCACAGACCTCACTGCCAAAGTGTGCTCGCGTCTGCCACTCCCGCCAGGGCAGCGGCGATGAGGCAGAGTCCGCGGGTAATTCTCGCAAGAGACCGCTTGGGTCGCATCGGCTGCGACAGTGAACATCTGACGCCACGGGCGGGACGTCTGGGTGAGTGAACCCAGAAGCGAAGATGGGAACAAAGACGACGAGCAAACGAAGAGCAAATGGTAAAAAAGGGAAATGGCAGGACGCGCGCGAAGAGGAGGAGGAAGGGGAGGAGGAGGCGGATGATAGAGAAGGGCAGGGTGAGGGGGGGCGAACAAAACCGACCCACGGACCTCTTCAGGGATGCGTCCTTATTCGTGGCGACTTCTGTTGGAATCGATGGAAGGGGCCCTGGGACACACAAACAAATAAACACAAATTACAGGATTTCCAATCATTTCTCATATTTTCTTGATTTTCGTCTTCCCCCCCAGTTCCCAAGTGTTCCATATTTTCTGGGCGATCGACGATTAGTTGTGTCTGTGTTTTTTCTCCTGCTGAAACGAGCCGTGGCGACGAGAAGCGCCCCGAAGGCCCAACCAAGAGCGGCACACGTCACACATACCTCTGGGCACGCTTTCCCAAGGGATCCGGCAGGCGGTGAACGAGCTGGAGGAAATGGGGGATGAATAGGAATATGACTAGGAATAACATTACCCCCCCAATCAATGGATGGTTTTCGCTGAGGAGGTCGACCGGAACCCGGGAGCCCGAGAACCCAGAACCCACCGAAATCGGCCCGGAACCAATAACCGGGAACCCGGGAGCCCAGAACAGGGAACCCAGCCTGCTACCAAAATCGGCGGGAAACTTTGCCCAAATTTGTCAACTTCTGCTGGGACCCCTTCAGTGCAAGCACTGATTGGGGAAATAGGGCTAAGGATAGCCACATGACGATGTCGTATCACATGTGAACAAGGTTGACCGCCGGCTGCCTTCTCGGCACCACTCAAGACCTTGGGAATTATACCTCTGTGGATACGGCTCGTGTGCTCCCTCCTGCTTCCGTTCCGAGGCTTCTGGCACGACTGCTTGCGTCCTCCGCCTCCTCCGCCGCCTCCGCCTCCTCCGCCTCCTCCGCCTCCTCCGCCGCCTCCTCCTCCTCCTCCTCCTCCTCCTCCTCCTCCTCCCTTCCGAAGCCTGGCAGGAGCAGGAAGACGAGCTGTGCCCACTGCTGACGGGACGCCCCGCGACGGCACAGCATGTGCTTAGATCGTTCCTCGACTCCCGAGGCCCAGGAGGCAAGGGGTCTGAAGCCGACCTCCGGGCCAATCCTGGGGTGCGATCTGATCAAAATCTCGCGGGGGGGGGCCCAGGGACACACAGACAAATAGACACACATCCCAAGATTCCCCACTTTTTTGTCCACACCTTCCGGATGTTAATCTTCCCTTCCACTTCCTACATTTTCCCCATACGGCGGGACACATAGGACAGACAAACATCCTCCATGAACACGAGACCCTCCGCCGGCCAAACTGAAGGATATTCGAGGATACCCTCCCCCAGGATGCGCAAGATCATTCAACACGGAGAACATCTGGGTACCCTCCCCGAACCGACCCTCGATCTAGTGCCTCTGGCCGACCGTACTCTCCTGGGGAGCGACGATTCTGCATGTCTGCGCGTGTTTGCCCCTTAACATTAGGTCGGGCCCGCCCCCCTACAGAGGGATTTTGGATGAAATATAAAACATATAGTAAGCAAGTGCCCCCAGAGGGTCCACAATGGTCGAAAAGTCGCCCCCAGACTCTTTTTCGACCATTCTTGGATATGATTGTGGACTATTGTTTGACTATTGTTTGGCTACGTTGGATTTGTGGTAAATGGTTGTGTTTGATTATTCTTGGGTTATGTTGTTTTTGGTTATTGACTTGTTTCGATTATTTGGTGGTTATGGTTTTGGCTATTTGTTAGCGAAAATGTGTCCCTAGATTTCCGTAGAGGGACAGGCCCGACTTTCGGGAGCGGCCAAGAGGGGGGTGTCCAAGAGGGGGTGGGTGCACATCATGACCGGCGGCACGTGCGCGGCCCAGCGGGGGGACCAGGGACGTAATGGCATAAGAAGAGGCGCCATGAACTCTGGGGAAACAACATGCCCCGCGCCATGAAATCCCCCCCCCCTAGTCGTCACCTCCCTCTTTGCCGCCCCCGACTGTTGCTTGGCTACTTTGGATGTGCGGTAAACGGTTCTGTGTGATCATTTTTGGGTTATTATGTTGCCAGTCATTGATGGACTTGTTTTCATTACTTGTTGGCTATGTTTTGACCATCCTTTGGCGAAAAGTTGCCCCCAGATTTCCATAGAGGCACAGGCTTCCCCCGAAAGCTGCCCTCACGGAGCCCGGGCCGCCCGGCGACGGGCCCCTCCCCCCCCGCACCCCCCGGGCAGCCCCCCGGCAGTCCGAGGTGGGGCGCGCAGGGCCCCCGACGACGGCGAGCCCCTCGAACCCCGGCCTCGCCCCCCGAACGGGGGGCCGCGGAGATTGGGCCACGGCTGGGCTGCCGCCCGCTGCCGTTCGGGCGCGCCGGGCAGAGGCGGGCGGGGGGCCCGCGCGGACGCCGGCGCGGCGGGGGGCGGCGGCGGCCGGCGGCGGCGGGCCGGCGGCGGGCCGGCGGCAGCGGCTGAGCCCAGAGCCTCGAGACAGAGAGAGCAGAAAGATGCACCCTCGGAATGAGCACCCCGACGAGCGGAGCCGAGCCTCGGCGAGCCTCGAGCCTCGAGGCAGAGAGAGAGCAGAAAGATGCACCCTCGGAGTGGGCACCCCGACGAGCGAAGCCGAGCCTCGGCGAGCCTCGAGCACGACAGAGAGAGCTGAAAGATGCACCCTCGGAGTGGGCACCCCGACGAGCGGAGCCGAGCCTCGGCGAGCCTCGAGCACGAGGGAGAAAACGGCAGAGGTCCACCCTCCGAATGATCACCCCGACGAGCGAAGCCGCTCAGCAAACGCACCCGCGGGAGGAATCGAACAGGGCGGAGTAGATGGGGTCAGAGCATCGCGCCGCATCGACGATGCCTCGGCGATGCATCGGCGATGCCTCGGGGATGCGTCGACGCCACAGGCGATGCATAGGCAACGCCAGCGCGGAGAAGATCGGGCTCCACATCGAGCCGCATCGGCGATGCATCGGCGATGCAGCGCGATCCTCCGACTCCATCTACTCCGACCCCATCTAGGAGGCCTAGAGAACCTCGGCGAGCCTCTCGCACGATAAAAAAAAAACAGAGACATCAATCCTCAGCATGAGCACCCCGGCGAGCGAAGTCGCTCAGCAAACGCACCCGAGGAGGGAATCGAGCAGGGGCCGGGGGCTGTTTCGTACACGCCCGGGCGGTTACGTACACGCCAACACTACCGGGGCCGGGGTGTTTTTTCCTCTCTTGACACGGGGTTCCTGGAGCCTCGATCATCGAACCTTGGCGAGCCTCGATCCTCGATCGCTCGATCGATGGCTCCACCATTCCCCCCCCCCGCTCCTTCGGTAGACTCCTTCACGTTGTCCACGACCGGCGCCACCACGTCCTTCAGGATAATGGGGTTGGTGGCGCCGGCGCTGCGGGCAGCCTCCTGGCGGGTGTGCGGGATTTTCGGCAGACGCGTTTCCTGGGAGCGGAGCACGTGGACGGAGGATGGAGACAGGCAAGCCTGGGCCGGACAGCATCGCGAAACCGGGTCGGCCAGATATCGGATCGCCAACGAGGTCCTTCCGAACCCAATGGAACTCGGACGGCTGCGCCCCGCTTTGGCTGGCAAACCCCCGCAACTCGAGCCGAAGCGAATCGGAGTCGCGGCCTCGGCCAGCGAATGGAATCGCCTCGAGTCGCCTGGTGGGTGGCCCTGGGAGGGCCCAGGCTCCCTCGCGTCGTGGAGAGATCGATGCGGGAGAAATGGATGGCCGTTCCTGGTTTCTTGGGGGCAGATGCTGGACTCCCCAGGACAGTCCAGCAGCGGCTTTACAATGAAAAGCCACAGTGCGCTAGCGGAGGACGGTGCGTACTAATGCATTTCCTGCGCACTGGATCTTACCAGCGCGCCTCCAGAACACTCAAAGGCGTGCCACCATTACCACGCCCCGGGAGCGCGAAAGGCACACAAGAGGAGGAGGAGTGGGAGGAGGGAGGAGGAGGGGGGAGGAGGAGGAGGAGGCAGGAGGGACGTGGAGGGAGGAGGAAGGGAGGAGGAAGGGGGAGGAGGAGGGAAAAGGGAGGAGGGGAGGAGGGAGGGAGGATGAGGAGGGAGGATGAGGAGGGATGAGGAGGGAGGAGGAGGAGTAGTAGGAGGAGGAGGAGGAGGAGGAGGAGGAGGAGGAGGAGGAGGAGGACGATTAAAGGACGATTAACAACCAAACTACAACTCTCACCGATGAGCAGCTGGCGATTGACAGGGAGCTTCCCCTGTCGGCGCTCTGTGCGCCTTGAAGGGCTTACGTGCACATTGACACGGCCCGCACCTGGGGGCAAGGAACGGGGGTCTTCAGCCCACCGCAGCCAGCACGCTGGGCCAGCACGCTTGCCACCTACATTCAGTTTTCCGAGCTGCGTCCGCCCCGTAGGGCTCAAATCACGACACCATCGTGCCGCCCCAAGCCACCCGAGGGGGCGCCACTCCCCTCGGGTGACCCCGCACACCCATGCATGCGAGGGCGGGGCATTCTGGTTGTGGGAGGGATGGGTGCGGGGTCCACCAATGAGCCCCCCGCAGGGGACCCGCTCCCCCGCCCAGGCGCACGCGGTGTACGTGCCGGGCCACCGCAAGGAGGGAGCTGGCGACGAGATGCATTTTTCTCTCCCCCTGGCCCCTACGGGCAAGCAGGGGAGGAGGAATAGGAGGAGGAGGAGGAGGAATAGGAGGAGGAGGAGGAGGAGGAGGAGGAGGAGGAGGAGGAGGAGGACGAGAAGGACGAGGCAAAGGAGGAGGAAGGGGAGGGGGGGGGAGGGGGAGGGGGAGGGGGGAGGAGGAGGAGGAGGAGGAGGAGGAGGAGGAGGAGGGGAGGAGGAGGAGGAGGGAGGAGGAGGAGGGCCTCTGGTAGCGAGGAACTGACCCCCCCCCCCCTGCCGTGGGACGGCGGCAGACCGCACACCCTCTGCAAACACCCCCCCTGGTGGCGAGAAAGTGCCACCGATGCTCGGCGGCGCACGCGGGAGTGCACAGTCGCAGCACTGACCCAAGGAGGCCCTCAAGGAGGAACGGCCCCAGTGGCAAGGGTGACGTGCGCCCGCGCGACCAATTTCGACACACATCTCATACGTTTACTGGACCCAGAGGAAGCTCTACCGAATGCCCCCGTGTAAGGGTTTACATGCGGCCGCGCGGCCCATTTCGGCACACACACTCCACACGTTTCGTGGCCCCCAAAGGAACTACACCGAATGCCCCATTGGCAGGGTCTGCATGCGTCCGCACGGCCCATGTCGGCACCGCTCCAGGCACCCCCCTGGACGAGAAGAAAGAGGACCGGAAGAATCGAGGAGGGAGGAGACCACAGAGCCGCGAAGATCACCGAATCCCGAGCCCCCCGGATCGGCGGCACTGGCCGGAGGCCATTCCAATAAGGAGCGATGCCCTTCCTCTCCGTGGGTCAGTTTGCTAGATCCCATCAAAAGCCTAAGGACAACTGCGCAACAACTCAGGAACATTGAGCCCCTCCCCCACGAAAAGGGTTCCTCCTTCAGCAACCCGACTGTAGGGGGGAGGGGGGGCGGCTTCTTAGAAGGAGGCTGCGTCTTGGACGGCGCCAACCCTACATCCACAAGGAAGGCCGGCGCCTTCTGAGAAGCAGGGGTGCTTCTAAAAAGGCTTCCCCCTTCCCCGTACCCCACTCTGCGCGTGGCCGAGATGCCATGCCCCGGACGGTGGGACGGGTAGAGACCGAACCCCTGTGCGCATCACCTCTGGTGCTCTGGTGCACGTGAGCGTTTATGGTATTGCTGTATGTGGCTGTGTGTGGCTGGCGTATGTGTTGCGTGTCCATGTGCATTGGTATGCGTTTTGGAATGTATTGGTGCAGGCGTACGTGAAGTAGGAGGGCGGAAGGAGACAGGCGGTGTCGCAGGTGGACGCGGGTGGGGAGAAAACTGTGACCTCACTTAAGGAAGAATAAGACTGCCCCCCTGTTGAGCAGGGACCGACCGTCCTGGCATTCTTATAGGCCAAACACGAAATTGTCTCATAATCCCCACGCATTCCAGTAACAAAAAAACACTGCTCTCAGAACAGAAGCCCGACGTGTCAAAACAGGACACTCTCGGCAAGAAGTGCTCTGAGAACGCTCCGTGCAGACCGCACAGGGCACTCAGAACCTTATTCTTTGGTGGGCCTGTATGAAAGGGGCCCTGGGACACACAAATCAATAGACACCAATAACAGGATTCCCAATCATTTTCTTTACTTTTTGAGTTTCTGTCTTCCCCCCCACTTCCCATGGTGTCTGTGTTTTTCTGGGGAATCGACGATTCATGGTCGTTTTGGGGAGTTGTCTTCTTGGGAATCGACGATTCATGGTCTTGGGGAGTTGTCTTTTTGGGGAGTTGTCTTCTGTGTCTTTACTTTTTGAGTTTTTGTCTTCTGGGGAATCGACGATTCATGGTGTCTGTGTTTTCCCCCCTCCTGACGCTACGCGAGACGAGACGCCTCGCCACTGCTGCACCCTCTGCGCGTGGCCGACGTCTCCTCCCCTCGAGTATCGTTCAACCGATCCCCATCCCCACCAGCGCGGGCAGGGCCCCACTGGCCGACCTGCCCCTCTCGGGAAGACGTAAGACCCGGGTACGGGGGACTCGGAAATCCCCGACGAGGTCGTCAAAAAAATGACGAGGCCGAGCCTGCAGTTTGACGAGGCCTCCCGCTGCAGACATCCCTCGAAACTCCTCCTCGTCAAAATCCGAGGCGCGGTCGTCAAAAAACGATGGCGAACCCGAGTCCCAGCAAACCCGGGTCTTGCGCTCCCCCGACACTGGCCGATCTGCCCCTCCAGATATGGGGACGTGGGCCGCTCCCTTCAGCTTTCGAGGGAGGGTGCATCCCCAACCTGGGGGTGTGAGATTTTTTTTTTTGGGGGGGGTCTCGACGGGCATGGGCATGGGGATGGGGATCGGTTCAACGACACTGACCCCAACCCCCGACGAGAGGATTTCTTCGTGACGTCGACCCCCAGAGGTTCCGACCCTTTCCCCACGACCGCCTTTGCATCCGGAGCCGTTTTTCGACACTCCCGAGGCCGGGTGAAGGCCACCGGAGGCCGAAAATTGAGAAGAACCTTCCGTCATGATTTTTTCCTTACTCGAGGGGTCTGGGCTTAATGGGCCCTGGAAACGACAGGGCCGTTTTTGTTACCGGTTCCGTTTTGCCGTGTTTTTTGTCGATTCCGACGCCGGTTTTTTACCGGTTCCGTCGCCGTTCTTTTGCGGGTTCCCGCTCCGGTTCCAATCCTGGAGCCGTTCTTGTTGCCGTGTCCGTTTTTATTGCCGTCTCCACTTTCAGGAGATGCCTTTTCGGAACCGGTGGACAAAACGGCCCTGCCGTTTCTGGGGCCCACTATAAGGGTCTGGGGACCTCGGAAGCCACGCCCCCCCCCCCTTGGCGGCGCGCACAAGGGGGTGGGGGGAGGGGGAGGGCTTCTTAGAAGCAGGCCGCTTCTTAGAAGGCGCTGGCCTTATATCTATAGATAAGGCCCGCGCTTTCTAAAAAGCAGGGGTGCTTCTAAGAAGCCCTCCCCCTGTCCCCCACTCCCCTCTGCGCGTGGCTGACCCCCCTCCATTTTCAGGGAACACTTTTCCGGAAACGGTGGACAAAACGGCCCTGCCGTTTCCGGGGCCCACTATGGGTCTGGGGACCTCGGAAGCCGTTCGAGCCTTTCGAGCGCGGCTCCGTGCCGCCGCGCGGAGGCGCAGCCGTTGCCCCTCGGGAGCCACGCCCCCCCCCTCCTCCTCCTCCTCCTCCTCGTAGTCCTCTCCTTTTCCTCCTCCTCCTCCTCCCTTCCTCCTCCTCCTATTCCTTCCTCCTAATCCTCCTCCTCCTCCTCCTCTCCTCCTCCTCGGCCTCCTCCTCCTCCTCCTCCTCCTCCTTCGCCTTCTCCTAGTCCTCTCCTTTTCCTCCTCCTCCTCGTCCTCTCTTTTTCCTCTCCTCTCCTCCTCCTCCTCCTCGCTCCTCCTCCTCCTCCTCCTCCTGTCCCTCTTCCTCCTCTCCTCGTCCTCCTTCTCCTCCTCCTCCTCCTCCCTCTCCCCTCCTCCTCCTCCTCCCTCTCCTCCTCTTCTTCCTCCTCCTCCTCCTCCTCCTCCTCCTTCTCTTCCTCCTTCTCCTCCTTCCTCCTAATCCTCCTCTCCTCCTCCTCCTCCTCGTGTTTCTCCTCCTCCTCCTCCTCCTCGAGGAGAGGACGGACCAGGATGCCGCCCTCCTCCTCCTCCTCCTCTCTTCCTCCTCCTCCTCCTCTACCTCCTCCTCCTCCTCGTGCTCCTCCTCCTCCTCCTCCTAATCCTCCTAATCCTCCTCCTCTTCCTCGTGCTCCTCCTCGTCCATTCTGTTTCCTTATACATAACTCCCCCCCTGTCGCACCCCGAGGCCTGTCGAAAGGGCGGGCCAGGCGTTTCGCCTGAGACCTCCTCATCACTTATGACCCTGAAGCTCTGAAACTGGCAACAACTTCATACATGGCGAGCGGGTCGCTTCCAAAAAGCGGCTCTCTTCTTAGCGCCGCGAACATTCGTTTTATACATTTGCACGAAGTTCACGGATTGAGGGCGGGTCGTTTTCAAACTGTGGCGCGCGCATTCGTTTCAAATGTTTGCAAGAGTTTCACGGCTTGAGGGCGGGTGGTTTTCAAAATGTGGTTCTTGCCTCAGGGCCGCGCACATTCGTTTAAACATTTGCATCAGCTTCACGGATTCGCATGGCCAAAGTGCCAAACATTGTGTTTTGGAAGGGCTCAGGAGTGTTAGGGCGCAACAATTATGTTGATTCGCGGTGTTGAAGTCTCAAGAACGGTCTTCTGGCACGGCTCCGGATCGTCACGACGCAACAGTCATGTTGATTCGTGGCGTTGTAGTCTTGAGAAGTTCTCTTATCGTAGGAACTTGACATGCTCATATATCAACATAAAACACTTTTAAAATACTTTTAAACACTTCTGAAAAACAAAACATAAAAAATGGAACATGCGCGAAAAAATCGATTTTGCGATCGCTGCCACTACGCTGTCATTTGACAAGGATGTTCTACGTGATCGCACGCCAAGCGCCGCCCCACAAACTGCGCGGCGTGCGCCCATCGGCACGCGCGAAGCAACGACCGCGTGGTCCAAATACCACAATGGCAAACGCTGGCGCTGGGCGCGACGAGGCATGGCGGCCCAATCTGCATCGGTGGCCAAAGCTGTCGCAGTAATGCGCAAGTTTTCGAGCGCGCACATCGGTCCTTCGCGCTGCGGGTTGAGGAGCGGCCGCAACGCGGCTCACTCTGGTTCGGCGAATTGCCCGCGCGACGCGTCTTCAACCGCGCGCGCGCTGCCGTCCACGCCAGCACAAAAGGGTCTACCGCGGCGCAGGTTACCAACCTTTGCACCGCACAACGGCGCCATACAAACACAGGGTTCGAGGCGGCCCAAGAACCCCGTGGGCGTTGGAACAAACGTAGAAGCTTACACGGGACAGCGCGAGGTGTGATTGCATTTGATCAGTAACCACCTATCGGATCTCATCGCGGGCGCGCAACGGCGCCCCGCGACGACGGCCGCGGGGCGCCAAAGAGCTAGGCCCCCGTTGGGGCGTCGGACGCACGCCCGCGACAACCGCGGGGCAACTCATGATTCGCAAAGGCGGCGCCTCTCGTACGAGGCGGCGCTATCGCGTTGAGGACAAGCCCAGGCGCGTTCGGCGGGGCGCCGAAGCGCCAGGAGGCATTGCCAAGATGCGACCCACAAGGTCGCAATCCAACAGATCGGTGCTTCACGTGCGGATCCCACACTTGCGGTCGGACCGCATCGGGTCGCCGCGGGCCCCCCCGTGCGTGCATTCTTTACGTTCGAGCCAGCGGCGGGAGACCAATCGCCTTGACCAACAAGGCGACGGGGTTTCCCAAGGAGTGGGAGGGGGAGGGATGGGGGAGGGCAGGTTAAAGGGCAGCACAGTGGCGACAGGTGGCCGAAGAGCCCTGCCTGCGCGGGCGAACCGCTCTTCGCGGCGACGGCTGCAGAGAGAGACAGGGAGCAGGAAGAGAAAGAGAATATAGACAAGAGAAAGAGGGCAGCCAGCTCAGCAGAGCGCCCTCCCTGAGCGGAGACGCCGAGAGGCATCTCGAACGTCGGGAGGCTGTCCATCGGAGCTGAATGAAGTGGAACTTCTCGCGCTCAGCGGCCTGCCCTCCCCCCCCCCATTTTATGATGAAAGATTGGTGGATGATGATGGTCGTCGGCCAATTCGGCCGTTACACGGCCCACGGCTTGGCCCAGCGGCCACGCACTAAGCTGCAGCGGGGCACGGGCCGTGGCCCTTTGCCCCGCTATATCAGCCACGCGCCCCAGGCCCTGCCTTGGAGCAGGGGATTGGGGGGGGCGCAGGCAAAGGTGGGACCCTCTGCCGTGGCAGAGCCCACGGCGCGGCCGAGCGCCGATTAAGTCTACCGAATCAGGGCCCACGGCGTGGCCCAGCGTGGACCCGTTTAGTTGCAGCATCCCACTTCGCGGCCCAAACAGCTGCAACCCAGCACCAACGCAGACGCCCCCACTATGCCGTATGTGGCTGCGTGGGGGGCGCGCAGATAAACCCTTTGAGCCAAGGCATCGGAAGAGAAGGAGGAGGAGGGAAGGAGCCAATACTTGGCCCTATACAGGATGCCAAGAAATATCCCAAAAAGGCACACCCCTCACGCGGATCACGGGGTCTAAGCGAACAGGGACTGGGCTCTGGCACAGAGGCCCCATGGGCCCTGGAAGGCCGAGGACCCCAATGGACCCGCACGGCAGAGCAGACCAGCACGGCAGACCAACAGGGCAGACCAACAAAGCAGACCAACATGGCAACCCAAAGCAGCAGACCGACACGGCAGACCAGCATTGCAGAGCAGCAGGGCAAACCAGCACGGCAAACCAAGCGGGCACAGCAGGAGCCCAGCGTGCCCAAGACGCCCCCAAGGAGCTCAAAGCATACCCAAGACAGGCGCACCCCTCACGCGGATCACGGGGTCTAGGCGAACAAAGGGGTTAGGACGGGCAGTCACCACCTTAGCACCCCCCCCAAGCCACTTGGGCTCGAGGGGAGAAAGGTCGTGACCTTCGCCCCCGCCCGTGGGAGCCCCCATTCGCCCGCGAACAAGGGGTTAGGACGGGCAGTCGCCACCCTAGCACCCCCTCCCAGCCTTTGGGGCTGGAAGGGGGGAGGGGTCGTGACCTTCGCCCCCGCCCGTGGGAGCCCCCATTCGCGGACCCCTCCAACCCTTTGAGATCAAACAGGCGGCAAGCGGAAGCCTCGGGTGAATGCCGCAGATGTCCATAGAGGCCCCAAGACGCCCATACGGGCCCCAAGACGCCTTAAGACTGCCCCTGAGTGCCTAAAGCTTACGTATAACCCAATACATACATACCTAGCCCAAAGTTGCCCAAGATTGCGCCAAGCCAAGAGCCCCAAGATGACACCAAGACTGCCTTGAGATGCCAAGACATACACACCTAACCCAAAACGTGCAGAGACCAAGACATACATACCCCCTAGCCATTACATACGTAAACTAACTAACCCAAGACACGCCTTTGATCTACCTACGCAGGGACGGGGGGATGAGGAGGGAGGGAGGGAGGGAGGGATGGGAGGGAGGGAGCGGTGGTGGTGTGATGGTGGTGATGAACATGAAGGTGGTGCGCGTGGTGATGGTGGTGAGATGATGATTGTGATGGTGGTGCTGGTGGTGGTGATGATGAATGATAAGTGTGATGGTGAGGTGATGATTGTGTGGTTGTGATTGCGATGGCAATGATGATGTTGTGATGGTGAATGGTGAATGGCAGTGGGTGGTGATGATGATGAGCGTGATTGTGTGATGATGGCGGTGGCCATCTCGTGTTGGGATGAGTCATGGTGGTTGCGACCATGACGTTTGTCATATTTTTCGCCACCGAGCCCACCTCGACAGGAACGAGGTGGGCGACACCAGACTTCTCGCCATTGTCATCGCGTGGCTTAGAGCAAGAGTGCAATCGCTTTATCCACAACCGCCTGCAGCTTGGGATCGACCAGCTCCCAATGCTTGCTCTTCTTGAGGGCGCCCTTCTCCCTGTTGAGCGCGGTCTTGAGCTTCGTGTCCTGGCCGTGGTACTTGACGAGCAGCGCCGCCAGCGCGCGCTCTTTGCAAGTGAGCTGCATGCCATCGCAGAGCTTCGTGTAATCCTTCTCGAGCGCGTCGTCAACCTGGCTGTCGTAGTACTCGCGAGTGAACTTCAATGTCTGCAACTTCGCACCCAACTCAGCGCACGCCTTGTTGTATGAGTCCACCTTAAGTACTATGAGCGACTTCTTCGCAATGGCGATGATCTCCTCGAGGGTGCCCGTCTTGAGTGCGTCACTCCACTTCTCGTGGCTGGGCTCCAGCAGGATACCACGAGCCACCATTTTGACACTCTCCGAGGGCGGCGAGTTCTTGTCGTACGGGGCGTCGACAAACGTAGCAATCGTCTCCTTCATGGAGTTGTACAAGCACGGTGCATGGTCAGCCACGAACTGCTTCGTGTCCTCGAGGTGCTTATCGCTAACAGCAGGCAAACTGACTTCGCTTTGGCTCCCAACCTTTACCTTCAATGCCGTCAATGTTTTGGCCATTCCTGCGACGGACTGAAGTAGCTCCTGGCAGCGGTCGTCCTTCATCCTGTCCGCCACGTTACCACCCGCGTCGATGATCTCCGCCTTCTTGGATACCAACTGCACCATATCATCGGCAAACTTAGATACCCAGTGCCACTCTGCCTTCTCCTCGCCGCTCTTCGGTACGAACTCCGACAGCTTGTCAATCACCGAGGGTAACTGGGCCCCCTTGCACGTCATAGTACCTGGCTTCACCTCGAACGTAACGGCGCTGATGATCTCTTGGATGACACGCTTGACATCTTTGGAGAGCTCTTCGCTGTAGAGGTCGGACACGTCGGAGGACGTGAGAACGGATAGCAGTTTCGCCACCAACTCGTCGAGCTTCTCCTCATCGTTGACAATATCACTACCCTTTACCTTGTTCATGAACGGCTTCAATATCTCACGGGACATCGCTGCGCCAGCGCGTGCCCCAATATCGTGCGTCATCTCTGCGGCTGCATCCCAAGACGCCTTCATCTTCAACCCCGATTTCCGCAAGGCATCGAAGAACAGCCTGAAAGTATCCACGACGTGCATCGTGCCCTGCAAAGATGGGGCGCTGTTGAGGTTGTACTCCTGCGACTCGCCCGTCTGCACGCTGCTCAGAAGTTGCGCCCCTCGGTCGGCAATGCTGGACAACGTAGACTCCCACTGAGACACCGTCCCTCCGCGGTCCGTCCCATGGGAACTCTGAGGCTGTATGGGGGCTCTGCGATTACGCTGCCTTCCAAAACCCAATCTGTCACCCCCTCATCCGTCCATTGCTTCGTTTTGGACAATGTGGGACCCCGTTTGCTGGGCTGCAAGATAACCTCAAATCAAAAACATACACCACAAAGAACAGGAGGGGACCAAAGGCGCACATCAAGAAACGAAAACGCGCTCACTCTTACCGAAAAAGCCCCCATGCGCTGGGCTAGGCCAGACGATGCAATGTTATGGCGTTGGAGCACCCAAAAGCTTTACATGGAACTGCGAAGCTCATAAGACTGGATTGCTGGTACCCCTGGAATTTCCAAGAGCTGGACTTGCTGGGGTCTCTGGACTCACAAGAGGCTGAGCAGGCACCGAACGCTAGACGAATCAGGCCCAAAGTTCCCTTACGACCCTACTGACTGAGCCCCCCATGGACAGGCCGAATCTCCTGCGCGCGTGTTTTTCTTGATGGTGGAGAAATCCGCCAAGGCCCTCGCGTGCCCCTCGACCTTGCCGGCTTCGGTGGGGCACAAATTGATATTGACCAGGTGCTCTGCCATCTTCAACGCGCTGTCAGCGTGCGTGGCCCTGGTCATACGGAAAGAGACGATGTAAACTTTGAAGTACGGCAGGTCCTTCAGCAGAGCCCAGGTGTTGTAGGCGACGCCCTGCCAAGTTCCTCCTGAAGTATCTGTTGCCGTGGCCGCCGAGACTGCCTCGAGCGCCTTGGCCAGCATTGCATTCTGCGGGGCCAAGAGGCTCCGAATCGCGCGCGAAGATTTCACCACTTCAGAAATAGAGTTCACGATAGCCTCATCGGTATCTGAGGGCTGGTTCAACATGTGCTCTTCTCCTTCTGCAAGAATGTCCATCATCTTCTGCTGGGTGTTGTTGTCGGTGGCACGCGCAATCGGCGCGATGAAATAAGTGAAACACCACTTCTCGAAGTTCGTAATAACGACTCCCGTCTCGGACGGGATCATGAATGCCATAGGGTGCAGAGGGTTGAACTCCGAGTCTTGGTCGATGGGCTGGTCCTCCACGTCGTCGGCCTGATGACGACCACGGCCAATGACAGTTGACAACGGCAGGCGCGCCTCCTCCTCGCTCTCCTCCCTCCTCCACATCCTCCTCCTCCTCCTCCTCATTCTGCTCCTCCCCTGCATCCTCCTCCACCTCCCCCTCTCCTCGTTCTCTGGTCACCCTGGTCCTCCTCCTCGTCATCATCTTCTTCCTCCTCTTCCAACGCAAGACTGGGCGACTAGTGACTAGACTGGCAATGGGCCTCCGCATCCACCGCCGAGACGTCCCACGGCAAGCCGACGCGGAAAAAGTCCTCGAAGTTGACCCCATCCGTGACGACCTGCTCGCCGATCTCCCGCAGCTCCCTGGCCACCAGGTTCGCAGCCAACGTCGCAGGGAAGTTCATGTCCGCAGCCACCAAATCTTGAATCTTCTTCTCTAGGACTTGCTTCTCCCAGGCCATGATGTTTTCCACCTTGGAGCAATCCTCGGCGATATCTGCGAGCTCCAGCCGCTTAGTGAAGCGAGCAACATCAATCCGCTTGTTCTTGTTGTCGCTGTTCGACATCTCGTCGCGCAGCTTCTCCATCCTGACGCGCCTGTGCCCGAAACGCTTTGCACCTGCTGCAATCACGGTGAGGTTGATGCCGTCGATCCGCGCGGTTGCACTGTCCGCCTTTTGTCCTAAACCAGTTTCCGACGCGGCGTCGTCAAACGCCTGCAGCTGCTCGGCGCCAAGCGCCATGTGAACCTTCAGGGCGATCCAATTGCCCCTCAGGTGAAGCTTGATCGGGGAAATGAGGAGGAGGCAGGGGGTGGAGGAGGAGGAGGAGAGTAGTACTTAGAAGGGGGAGAACGAGTAGAAGGAGGATGAGAGGAGGTGACAGCAGGAAGAGGAGAAGGAACAAGTGGAGGAGGAGGAGAAGGATAACTCGGAGGAGGAGAGGAAGGATGGGGAGGGAGAAGAGGGTTGGGAGGATGCCAAATCCCGACCAATGCTTGACTTGAGGGGCAAAGGTGCGCCCTTTGAGACAGCCGTCGCTACCTTCTTCACCGTGTAAATCGTGACGTTGTCTACCACGAGCTGGTTCGAGAAGCCCCTGATCGCAGGCGACTGCGCGATGGACCCCTCGCCGCCAGCCTCGCTCTTGGCGGCGCCAGGAACCGCATCATCCTCATCCTGTTGGTCATCATCTCCTGCAAGGTCCTCATCTTCCTCTGCAGGCACTTCGACTCCTCCAGCCTCGATGTGGGCCTTGATATCCTCGTGCGTGTCGGAGCAAAGGCGGAGCTTCCTGGCCTCATCGCACTCGAGGCCTGATGGGCGATTCATCTCATCGAAGTACTCGCGAGCCTGGGCCTGGCGCCGCTGCTGCGAATGGTGGAGCTTGAACTCTGTCTCGCTCGTCTCGATTTCAACGCTCATCTCGTACTCGATGCCAATAGACGGGTCGATCTGCGTGCTGTCCTTCAGCAGCACGCCCTTGCACTTCTCGTTCGTGTGGGGGTCAAGCAAGTCCTGAAGTTTACGACCCGCCTCGACGGGGGATTTCTTGAAGATCCGTTCGAACTCGGTTGGGCGGAGACCTCGATACCGCGAGATGGCCTTGAAGGAACGCTTCTCACTGCGGCGCACGTTGGACGGGTAGAAAAGCTGCAGGCGTTTCTTCCTCAAGCGAAGCGAAATGGAGAAGTCAGTGCCGAAGTCCTTATCACCGTTGCACTTCTGGAGCACTTCCTGCGGTGTACCTACGTTCTCGTACCCAAACCAGCAGTGGTCTTGGCAGTCTCCGCAGATGGGCCCTGTGGGTTTCGAGAGCCAGGTCCCATCCTTGGCTTTACTCTCTTCGTAAGCGCCCCACTTCTCGACCTTGTCTGGCGTTGTGGAGCAGGACTTGCGCATGCACTTGACGGAGCCCAGGAGCTTGATACCTTGCTTTGCTGCCGCGCGAAAAGCCTGTGAAAGCCTCATGGGCTGGCCGGGCTTACGTTTCAAGACGCCCTTCTTGACGCCCTTCACCTCAGAACTCTTGGCGCTGCCTCTGGCCGACCCTGCATTGGACGCTGTAGCCACGGAGAAGCACGCCTCAGATGACGCTCGACCGCACCTGGCAGCTTTCGCAGGAGGCGTCTGGAGAATGGCAGAGGGATCGCCACGCTTCCTGGACATTGGCTGACAAGTGACAAGTTACAGTACAGAAGCTGCGGTGGTGGTGACTGGTATAACGAAGTACAAGGGCGATCCTCCACGTGCAGCTGTGCTGACCGCTGGGTCTGCAGCACGAATGCCTCGATACAAAAATGTCTGACGATCAACAACTGAAGCTGAAATGTGAAGCGTGGGAGCACACTTGTGATGTCTGCGGGCGTGCCGCGTGCCAGTCCAAGACGACCCAAAGGCTCCCCAAAAGTGACCCAAAGAGATCATATCTGCTACACCGACGTCACTCCAGGATACAAACATGTATTGCCATAAAAGCTTTTCACCATAATCAAGATCGGCAGACTGTCACACCCGCCTGGCCGCTTATGGACGGGCCCAGCCATGAGGCCAGGCAAGATGCTCAATGCATGCTGCTGTTTGCAACGTGCTGAACACAAAAAACTGCTGAGCTGGGGTCACCGCCATCAACCGTCATCGTCATCATCATGATTACACTTCACATGCACCTCCAGAATACCTGCATGACTACTACACTGACCTACTGCTGAGGCAATGGCTGCGTGGCGCCCGCAAACGGGGTCAAAGACGCCGGCAACAAAGACCCTGTGCTGGACGAACTGTTCAATCCAGGTGCTGGACGACGAGGGCCACGAAGACACTGTGAGTTCAACAAAGATTCGATGACGCCAATCTTATCCTTCATCTCTTTCATATCTGACTCGATGCCAATGATCTTGCTCACCATCTCCTCGCGCATGCTGGTCTGCATGGTCTCGATGTTGATTATCTTGGCCATCATCTCCTCCTGCTGTTCCTGCGCTTCTGTGATCGCTGGGGCCACCACATCCTCGTGAGTGTTCTTCAGCATCTCCATGGTCTTGGCCATCGGGATCAAAGTGTCCTCCTGCAAGGTCTTCAGGTGCGCCACGGAGTTGGCCAATGACCAGCGAGGTGACTCTTGCAACTCACCTGAGCTGCTCGGCAATCCTGGCGGCAATGCGACTTGCGACGCGACTGTGTCGGACCCTTTCCCCATCTGGAAAACTGGCACTGCTCCACGTCCTTTCTGTCCGTGATGTACTCCGCTTGCGTTTCCCTGATGTCCTTGCTGTACTGCGTTGCCGCCTCCATGCTGTACTTGGTGTCCTCCGCCTTCGTGCTGCCATTTCTGACTTGACCAGATCGGGGGTTCGTCGTCGGTCGGAGGAGAATCAGTCCAATATCTCTGATTGACTCTGCGGGATTCCCAAATCAGATCACCTGCGCGTGCCGTCCTGCGAACGGGGCCAGTGGAAGTTCCATAGCACCACGTTTTAGCCTTGTCCAAGTGAGAAGAGTTGACCAGGTGCTGCGCGTTCTGTAGCCACTTGTCGCACGCGAGACACTTCCAGTATCCCTCGCGTTTCCCAAGGTATGGAGTAACTACCTCCACATCGGAACCCGCGAACTTACACAGCTCGGGTGGCTCATCCTGGCCGCGCCAGGCCATGGCCAACGGCTGCGCGGGTTGGCGCGTGGGCACAGTTTCTTGGAAACAGAACCCAAAACGCTGAATGAGCTCGCGTCGCCGATCATCGGCTCAGGCCGCGAAGCGCGAGGTACGACTATGCAATCGATCTCAATGTCGCTCTCGCTGCGTCGTTATCGATCTCACTATCTTACTTTGGTCACGCAGGGCAACGAGGACGAGGCCCACAGAAGAGACAGTGGGGCCCACTTCCTGGGCATAGAGGGAGGCACATCTTCAAATATTGCCCCCACCCGCTGGCAACTACTTAGGGGGCATTTGGAGGAGGGACCCAGAGGGAGGAGCCTTGACGGCAAGGCCCATATGTGGGGCCACACTAGACAACAAAGAAAAAGCCCGCAAACAAAACAAGGGGTCCATATCATAGAGGGCGGCTCATTTTCAAAACTTGGCTCCCGCACACTGGACACTCCTTAGGTGACCTCATGATGAGGAAACCAAGAGGGAGGCGCCTTGACGGCAAGGCCTACAGGTGGGGGCCACACAAGGCACCAATGAGGAGGCCCACAAAGCAAGTTCCAAGGGGTCCACATCCTATGCTCTAGACATCGAGGGCGCCACATATTCAAAGCTTGGCTCCCGCCCGTTGGCAACTCGTTTGGGGATCTCTGGTGGGGAAAGCCAGAGGGAGGCGCCTTGACGGCGAGGCCCAGAGGTGGTGGTCACACAAGGCAACAAGGAGGAGACCCACACACAAACCTAAAGGGGTCAACGTCCTACCTAGGCATTGAGGACGGTTCGAATTCAAACATGAGCCCTCGGTCGCTCCGACCAACCAGAGCACGTTCAGCGTATTTACGCATATGTGAATGATCAGATGCGGCGCTCTTCCACAACGCCCGTTGCCCATCTGTCATCCCGAAGTGTCCTTTAGGATTCCTTAGGTACCCTGAAAAATCGTGACATATTCCTACATGTTACAAAGGAACCCTGATGACCCAATCGGATTTTCAAGGATTCCTGAAAGCTTCCTGGGGCCTCATGAGGATTAGGTCGAAGCCTCCCGAATCCGTAAGGGTTCGTACGGATTTCTATTCATTCTTCAAGCGAAGTGCAGACTCCTGAGGACCGAGGACCCCATGGGATTCCTAAGGAGCAAGGAAATTATTACAAACGCGCTTTTCATATTTGTCAGTAGCCGTAAGGGATCCTAAGGCTTCCTAAGAGCTACCACGGATTCCTGAGGATCCCCAAAGACCTCGGGGAACTCCTACGAAGTCCTGAAGACCCCCAAGACTCTGGAAGGATTCCTAAGGATGCCTAAGGATGCCTAAAAGCCCCGCAGGAGTCCTACGGCTTCTATCTCTATATAAGGATCCATGCGGAACCCACAGAGTCCGAAGGATGCTTCAGGTGACCCTAAGCAGTATTATTTATAATAGAAGGCGCACCATGATCTTGAGGAGCCCTTCAGAAATTATGCGGAGCCCTACGGCTTCTAAGTTCTAAGGTCCAAAGGCGCCCAACGGGTTCCAGATGATGCCTGGGGACACCCAGGATCCTAGCGATTACCATGGGCGCCGAAAAGTTCCAAAACATTCCTCAGGATTGTTAAGGATTCCTCGGGGACCCAAACAAGGTCTAAAGGATTCCTGAGGAAGCTTAAAGGTCCTAAAAACTTCTCTGGGCCCCTGAGACGTCTTAAGAATTCCTACGTGTCCCTGCGGTTCCTGCATGTTCCTAGGGGTTCCTGATGGGCCCAGAAGATTCCTAAGGCTCCCCAACGACTCCTAAAACTTCCCAAGTGCGCCTGACAGCTCCAACAGAATTCACAGGGGCCTTAAGGAACCTAAGATTTCCTAATTCATTGGCCCCAAATAGTTCCAGGCTCTAAGTGGTCCCTTAAGAGTCCTGAGGAAACTTCAGGGTTCCTAAATCCTAAGAGCTTGGGGGGGGGGGGGCTTGGGGGTGGTTTGGAGGTGGCTTGGTGGTGGCTCGGTGTGGCTTGGAGGAGGCTTGGGGGTGGCTGGGGGTGGTGGTTTGGTGGTGGCCTCGGGGTGGCGTGGGGGTGGCTTGGGGTGGCTTTGGGGTGGCTTGGTGGTGGCTTGGTTGGGGTGGCTTGGGGTGGCTTGGAGGTGGCTTGGTGGTGGCGCGGGGGTGGCTTGGGGCGTGACTCGGGAGCGGCTAGCGGTACTTCGCGGCCCTCGGCGCCTCGGCTCGCAGCCCCCGAAAGGCGCGATGTAAAGCGTTTAGCGGTGCTTCGCGGCCCTCGGCACCTCGGCGCGAACCCCCGAGGAGCGCGAAGTACCCTGTATAGCGGTGCGTCGCGGCCCGCGGCGCTTCGGCGCGAAGCCCCCGAGGGGCGCGATGTAGAGCGCTGCGGCCCTCGGCGCCCTTAGCGCCTGGGCGCGAAGCCCCCGTGAGGCGCGACGTACTGCGCGCGGCCCTCGGCACCTCGGCGCGAAACCCCGAGGGGCGCGAAGTACAACGTTTAAAGTCTAGCGGTACGCTCGTGAGCCGCGCCTCTCCCACCCCACCCCCCGCGCGCACTCCCCCCGCGCTCCACCCGCGCCCGCGCCGCCCCCCACGCCCCCAGACCGCACCACTCCCCCACCCACCCCCACCACCACCACCACCGCTCCCGACACCCAACCCTACGCGCGCAATTGCCTGCGTATACACTGCCTGGTGGCAGAGCACCCAGCCTATTCACACCGATGTCGCTATCTGACGAGCAGATATGGTCCGCTCACGGGCGCAACCCGCGGCGCCCGCGCGCGGCGCGGCGCGGGGGAGGGGGGTAGATTGACGTTTTCGGAGCACTTTTTCTGGTAAGCTGTGTTGTGTTATACTTAGACCACGCTGCGATCGCCAGTGACCTGGGCTGAAAAATACCTAAGGGAAAAAAATCGGCAGTTGCCTGGGCTGAAAAATGCCTAAGGGAAAAATTATCGATTTCAACATGGGCCGCTCAGGAATTCGAGAAAAAAATCGGATTTTCCATTTTTACATGGAAATTTCTATTTTTTATCGGATTTTAAATTTCTTTTCGGATGGAAATCGGGCAGCGATTTTGCCCCGACCACCGGTCGATCCCTGGTGATGGGAGCGGGCGGAGCCCCCCTTGGTCGGCCGATCGCTGGTGATGGGAGCGGGCGGTGCCCCCATTGGTCGGTCGATCCCTGGCGATCGGAGCGGGCGGTGGCCCCATTGGTCGGCCGACCACTGGCGATCGGAGCGGCTGTGGCCTCAATGCGCCTACCTGAGTCAGGCAAACTGGGCCAGCGATGGCCTGCAACTGGCCAAAGGCGGGCCCATCTGTTACGCACAGTGCACCGCTGATGGATAATGAGCGCGGGCACGTGGCGCCGCAGATGCACGCGCACAGTCGGGCGAGGCGCCCGAGGCCGCCCTTTGCGCGCGGCAGGCGCGACGCGCGCAAACCATCGCAGCCCCTGGAAGCGACGCCGCACCCATGCTATCACTGGCCCGCCCCCCGCACATGCTGGAGAGATGAGACGAGCGACACCGCTCGCCAAAGCTCTCGCCCATTGCCTGCCGCGCGTGCGCGTGCTCCCCCGCCATCGCGGCCACAATCAGGCGCAGTGTCCATAAAGGAAGGCGTCGCGCACTTGGGCACCTTCCTTCCGCCCCTCTGCTACGCCCTCGTTGAAAGGTCGCTGCGTGCTGAGGAGCGGAAGGGCGCGCCCTTCTGTCCACCCTCGCTCGGAGAAGCGCCGACAGATGGAACGGAGTGGTGGGTGGGGGGGCTCTCGCGGCGGAGGCGCGCTCCGCTGGTCGGGCGACGGAGCATTGCGCAAAGCGCAGCGAGGTGAGATGAGCCCTTCACATTCCAGCTTCAATTAGGCAGTGAGTAATCCTTACCATTGCGAGAACAACATCTCCATCCCTCCCTGAGCGGAAACGCCAAACAACATCTCGGACGTCGGAAGGCTGCCCATCGGAGCTGAATGACGCGAAACTTCTCGAACTCAGCGGCCTGCCCCTCGTCCTGTAGCGTAGCGGCAAAGGCTTGCTGAATGGTCATGGTTGCCGAGCAACGCGCCCTTTACACGACCAGCGGCTTGGCCCAATGGCCGCCCGAGCTGCAACGGGGCACGGGCCGTGGCCTTTTGCCTCATCTTCAGCCACGCGCCCCCCCCGCCCTGCCTTGGAGCTGGGCATCGTGGGACGCGGTCTACGGCTGGCCTCTACCGCAGCACAACCCAAGGAGGGAACGCAGACATCAACCCTGCGCGCTGCTGAGCCATGAGCGTTCGCAATGCGGCACGGTCTGGTTCTGCGAGCTGCCCGCGCGACGACGTCTTCAACCGCGCGCGCTGCTGCCCCACCCAGCGCAAACGAACAGTTTAAAGCGCACGGTGCCAAACGTCGCGGCCGCACAACGGCGCCATACAAGCACAGGGCCGATGCGGCCCCACAGCCCCGTGGGCGTTGGAAAAGGCGTAATGCTTACGCGGGACAGCGCGTTGAGTGATTGCAGTTGCACGGGAACTACCCTATCGGACCTTATCGCGTGCGCGAAACAGTGGCCCGCGTCGACGGCCGCGGACGCCAAAGAAATAATCCCCCGCCGGGGTGCGTCGCTTGCACGCCCGCGGCAACGCGGGGAAGCTCATGATTCGCAAACGCGGCGTCTCGCGTACGAGGCGGCCTTGCCGCGTTGAGGACAAGCCGCGGCGCGCTCGCCAGCGCGCTGAAGCACCAGGAGGACTTGCCGCGATGCGACCCGCAGACTCGCAATCTAACAGATTGGTGCTTGACGCGCCGACAGCGCGGCGCGCGGTGCCCTCGGTGGAATGTCTGGCGCACACGGAAACGTCTAAACAACCACATGTATATTTCCATTCGTCTTTCCTCCTCCCTGTCGGCGGCTGAAAGAGAATGCTGCGGAAAAGGAGGGGAGGGCCAGACGCAGATGTGGAGGGGGATGAGGAGGAGAGCCAGGACGCCCAATGAGCCCACACAATCGTTTCAGACGCGTGCAATTGTTACGCGGATGGAGGACGGCGCGCACCATCAGCACCACCACATCGCCATCATCATCAGCGCGGTGGCGGAATCGCGCGGCAGCGCCACTGGATTGTTTTTTGTTGGTGCGTTGCTGCCCTCACCCGCGCTCGCACCAGGGATCACTGGGAGATCAGACCACCTTTTTTTTTTTTTTTTTTTTTTTTTTTTTTTTTTTTTTTTTTTTTTTTTTTTTTTGTTTGGTGCGTTGCTGCCCTCACCCACGCTCGCACCAGGGATCACTGGGAGATCAGACCACCTGTTTATGTTCTTGTTTGGTGCGTTGCTGCCCTCACCCACGCTCGCACCAGGGATCATTGGGAGATCAGACCACCTGTCGCTTGAGACATCCTCGCCATCTCCCCAACGCGTCGCGTGAGACATCCTCGCAATCTCCCCAAACACCCGAAGAGCACCCAAGAGAGCCGCACGGCAGCCCTGAGACCCCTGGGCCCTGGAAGGCCGAGGACCCATATGGACCCGCACGGTAGAGCAGACCAGCACGGCAGACCAACATGGCAGACCAACAAAGCAAACCAACATGGCAAACCAGCGCAACAGACCGACACGGCAGACCAGCACTGCAGAGCAGCAAGGCAGACCAGCACGGTAAACCAAGCGGGCACGGCAAGATCCCAACGTGCCCAAGACGCCCCCGAAGAGCCCAAAGAATACACAAGAAAGGCGCACCCCTCACGCGGATCACGGGATCTAGGCGAACAGGAGTTGGGACGGACAGTCACTACTCTCGCCCCCCCCCACCCCCCCTTCCGAGCCACTTGGGCTGGAGGGGAGGGGGGTCGTGACCTTCCCCCCCGCCCGTGCGAGCCCCCATTCGTCCGCGAACAGGGGGTTGGGACGGGCAGTCACCACCCTCGCACCCCCTCCCAGCCCTTGGGACTGGAAGGGAGGGCGGTCGTGACCTTCGCCCCCGCCCGTGGGGGCCCCCATTCGCGGACCCAATCCAACCCTTGGAGATCAAACGGGCGGCAGGCGGAAGCCTAGGGCTAATGCCCAAGATGTGCATAAAGACCCCAAGACGCCCATCCGGGACCGAAGACGCCCCAAGATGCCCCTGAATGCCTAAAGCTTACGTGCAACCCAAAACATACATACCTACTAGCCCCAAACTGCCCAAGATTGCGCTAAGAGTCCCAATGTGGCCCCAAGACTGCCTTGAGATGCCATGCGCATACTTGAAACCCAAGACATACGCACCTAACTCAAGACGTACAGAGACCATACCATGTCTAACCCGACGTGTCTAAGTCTAACCCAAGACGTGTCTTTGTCCTATGGGAGGAGGGGAGGGCGAGGAGGGATGGAAGGAGGGAGGGGAGGAGGAAGGGAGGCAATGATGGTGTGACGGTGACGACGAGCATGCAAATGAAAAGTGTGGTGATGGTGATGATGATGATCGAATGTTGGCTGTGATGGTGGTGATGGTGGTATACGATGGTGATGGTGAGGATGATGATGACGATGACTCCGTTAGCCTGGTGCGCGCATGGCGCTGTCTCGATATGTAGCACACGTAAGAAGACTATAGCTGCGAGTCGGGTGGCAACGTGTCAGGGGGAGGAGTGTCATCTAGCAAAGGCCCACCTACACCGCGCAAGCCGAAGTTTGCCAAGATCTTCTCTAGAGAAGATGGCATCTCTGTGGATGCTGCTGGCTGCGAGAGCTCCAGCTGGTCGGGGCCAGAGGGCGCGCTGTCACTGACATGATCGCCTGGCTGTGCCCCCCTAGCTGCTGGGGGCGACCTCGATCTTGACCTTCCGTCGCCATCTTGGCCCAAAGATGCGCGCAAACGATCGTCACTCAACTCGGCACCTTTGCTCTTGGATCTCGGCGGTGAAGAATACGGGTCAATCGTCGCTGGAATTGTGAGCGAATCCGTCAAGGTCTCATGCGGGAGCAGCGGCGTGGCCCCCGAAACAGGACGAGGCAAGTGGCGGTCCTTCTGGTCGGCACTCTGGGGGGTCCCGTCGGCACTCTCGTGATGAAAGAGGGCGTTCTTCGCGATCCAGTTCACTTTCACACGTGGGCCTCCTGCTCCCTGCGCGTTGCCCCCCACGTCCTGTGGAGGATAATTGGGAACAGGAAGTTGCAACCCGTTGCTACCCGAACCGCTGGCCCCTGAAGCTGAGACTACCTCCACGTCGCTAGAACCGTCATCGTCGTGACTGCGTTTCTTCATGGCGAGCATGGCGTTTGGGTCGGTCGAACGAGCACTTGCACTCTGAGCCGTTCGCTCGGGCTGCGCGGGCGAACGAACTGCAGGCGCTGGATCAGCTTGCCGTGCGGGGCCCGCTGGTGGTTGAGAACCGATGTGAGGTAGCACCACTGGCGGCGGCACATTTGGTTGGACAGGTAGCGGAGCGGGTTTGACCTGCAAGTCCACTGGCAATTGTAAACGAACGGTACCGTACTGTTCTGGCTGGAGGCCGCCAACCTCGATGCTGAAGAACAAGGGTTTGCCTCTCACCTTGATGTGCGGGGAACCTTCAACGGGGGCCGCCATGGCGGCCACCACAACTATCAACAATTTCTGGTACTGGTATACCGCCATAAAGACAACGCGGTCTTGAGCCCAAATGGCAACAGCAGCACCCACGTCGCAGGTGCAGCGCCAGCGCGTGAACCCCAAACAGCGGTATCTGCTACAGGCCAGGGGCTGGAAGCCAGACGGCACCAACCATAGGGCTCCACCAAAGGCGCCAGGAAACGAACACTGCTAAGGCATTGGACGACCATCGGGCACAAACCCCCAGACCACGAGCTTAGGTACACGCTAGGCGCTAGGCTAGGCCCTAATCGCACACACACATAAACACATCATTTCGACCAGACGCTGGTGGCATTGGCAGTCCGACGCAATGCACATCCACGCATGGCCGCATCGCTTCTACCATAGAGGGCACAAAAGGTCATATCGGGTAGAACTACTCTTTCCTGCGCGCACTGAGCCTGGGACCAAGCTCGCACATGCTCCGAGACGAGTCTGGGCTTCGCCAGTCAATCTACCTGGGCTCCAAATTTACTCTAAATGGCGTTCGCGGGGATGCATGGCCTCTCGACTTCACGAGACTGCTGCTCCAGAACCATGGAAGGGCCAACGGGGCTTGGCAGGGCGGCGCGGCTGGCGCGAAGCTCGAGCGGCGGAGGCGTGCTGGGAAAAAGGCCGTCGAACTCAGTGGCGTCCCCCACGGAGCTGGACGATGCAAGTGACGACCCCTGCGTGTGTTCAGTGTCGCTGGAGCTCGAAGAGTTGTCGGCGATGGTGGTCTTGGTGAGCGCCTCCTCGAGGTTGCCAAAAGCCGTGAACTTGACCCTGCAAGCGGCTGCTTGCCTTTGATCATGATTAGTTTCCCGAACACCATCTTCTCGTGGTCTGACCCTTTGTTTTTGTGATCCACCACGAAAACACCGATGCCTGGCAAGAAGAAGTTCTTTCCCAACAGGAGCTCTTCAGTGAAAATGTTCGCGAAGCACGTGAGGAACGCCTGCCCCGACCCCTTCTTCATATTAAGCCGCTGGGTGATCTCCTCCCCCAGCTGCTGGAAAGACTTGCACTTGGATGATTGTGTCTTCCACGCACGATGCTCGAGCACGCCCCTTTTGACCTTTCTCGTGGGCCTCCGCTTGGCCATGGCCAAGAGGTCCCTCTTGGATTGCTACAATAAGATATATGGAGCGGGTCGTCGGGGCCAAACTTTGAGCCAAAAATGGCTACGGAGAGCTCCAAAGAGATGCACCAAGAAGACCCCAGAAGAAAGGCCACCTACCTAATCGACCAAGGATCCCAAAGAGAGGCACCCAGAAGACGGCACAACGCACTGTTTGAGGAACCGCTATGCCGTGCCGCACGTGCTATGAGTGTGGCATGTGAAGGTGGCGGCATGCAAGATGAGAGGCTACTACAATGCCCACGAAGAACTTTACGCGAGCGCACATGAGTGTGATCATGACGTCGGGGCTGGTGCCAAAGGTGTTTTGCAGCAAGTCAGAGGCGCGAAACACCAGCAGTGACAGTACATGCACGCACTATGGAGGCCCCTGCAGCCTCGCGAGGCATGCGTCAATCTCGGCAAGCTCTTCATCAGTCCACACGTCGCGCAACCTAGCATCCGAGATGATTCGATGACTACCCTCCTGATACGGAGTGTTGTCGTAAGTTGAACAACCAACGTGCCGATAGCACGCAGGCTTTCGCACGGCAATGCTAACCTCCAAACGCAACCCGCGAAGCGGGATAAATTCGCCACGCACTGTGCACTTGGACCTCTTGGAGGGTGCACGCTGCACGTCGAGAACGCCAATGCGCAACTGGAAATAGGAACCTCCTGCAGGTGGAGCTGGTGGAGGGGGAGGGGGCTCCACAGGAGGCGGCAACGGAGGACCCGCTGGCGCTGGCTCCACAAGAGGTCCAGGCGGCAACGAAGGATCTGCGTCGCCGCTACCCTCGGATGCGTCAGGTGTTGGCAAAAATAAGGACGACGACGCATCACTTGCATAAAAATCTGCCCCGAACAATTGGATGCCTATGTCGCGCCTCAATTCTGGATCATCGTCGGAAAAGGAATGGAAAACATGATCATCTGCCCTATCCGACTCGGACTCGTCTGCCAGTGCAGCCCAAGACGAAATGTTATTGGCTCCACGGTCCTTTTTGGTTTTCCTTGGGTCCCATATGCAATGTATTGTGCCGTCGCGAAGGATGCAATCGAAACGATCTGGAAGAAACATGCCGATGCGCTCGTGTGTGAGATTGATATCCCAGAAGACGACTTCCCACATCATTGTCTGATCGAAAACACCCTGCAAGTCGAAAGGAGCAGAGAGTGAGAACGATGAGACCACAGACATCACGCGCCCCACCCATTGAAGCTCGTCGTCCAGGCGAGCCCCATCCAGAGCAGCACAATCCAGTTGAAGGCCGCCGCCGTCCTCCCCTCACTAGAGCAGGAGGGGGCGAGTGAGAGGGCACGATGCTACGGCGTGCGTCCAAGACAACCGCCTTTCGGATGTTAAAAAAAAACTCCTCCCTCTTACCCCTCCATGCCCGACCCTCCTTCCGATCCGCCGCCCCAGTCCCCCCCCCCCCCGCACGCAAATCATAGAACATATCTTTCACTAAGCTTCATCATTGTTTGTGCAGAATTTGCGGAAGAGTGGGGCCCCAAGAGCTCCGGTTCCAAGAACGCGCGGTACTCCGGGATAACGAAGAACAAGGGGCCCCCAATGCTCCAGGGGAACGAGGATTTCTGACCCAAGGAGTCGAAGCAAAGTGATAAGAGTAGGGGTGGCTTTCTATGTTTATTATCCTGAAATAGGGATGGTACTCAATTGTTATCAGATATATCATCTATTCATTTCAATTATTCTCATCTACAACATCATCGCCCCGCTCCCGGGGAAAAGGGGTGAGTGGTGAGTGGGCGAGAAAGCATGGGAGGCCGATGGAGAGCATCACGGCGTGAGATGAGAAAGGGGCACGCGTGGGAACAGGGAGACCAGGTCATACAGGGGGCAGCAGGTGCGGGTGGCAGCAGGTGTACACTTGCTTCATGTGACCTCGCGCCATCCTCCCATGCACTCCTCCGCCTTCTCCTCGTTCTCATCCCCTTCAACAGCCTCTCCTTCTAATAATCCCTACCCTCCTCCTCCTCCTTCGCCTCCCTATCATTCACTCACTCAAGCTTTGTTTGCCTGCTAAGAGAGATCCTTCCCGAACAATGCAACGCCCTCCCCTCCTGAACAACGCTATCCCAGCTGAGCCTGTGCGGCTTGGCCTTCAGGTGCCCGGGGTGGCAGAGGAAGAATCTCGACGTGCCCCCGAGCTGGTTCGGCAAGTCTGGGCCAACGGCCCTCCCCACGAATAAGCCAACTGCTTCACCGTGGGCGAGTAACGTCACATTACTTGAATTCTTCTGGAAGGACTTCGATGCTGCGTCAAGTCGTTTCCGTATCTTCTCTGAGTTCTTCCCATCCCGATCGCACAAGCAACGGTTGGCAACTTTGCAGAGGATGTCGGACAACTTAGGCGGCCCTGCTGCGACGACGGCAGGCACTTCGTGATGCTGCACAATTCCGCATAATGATTCGTACACGTTGTCAATCATCCCAAGAATACCACCAGCTGCTGGAGAACCATGCGTCTTCATGGTAACAATGTGCTTCGCGAGTTCCCTGCAGTTCGGGAACCTCGCAGACAACGGATACAATCGTGATCCAACCGGTGAAGCGTTCCACTCATCAGCACCTCCGTGGTCACGATCTCGGCGAAGGTGAGAGGGCACGCACATGGCCAGGTCAGCCAAGGGACCAGTCGGTGACGCCTCCCACGCAGCATTGTCGGCTGCCTCAGCCTCCGCCGTAGCCAGCTCAGCAGCTCGATGCTTCCGCAGCGCTGCTCGCGCAAGCTGACCTCTCTCGGCGAGCTGGGCTGGGTTGAGCAGGGACAATTGCAAGTCTGATGACGGGCGCGCTCTTGACGAAGAACTGGAATCTGACTGCGACTGGGGCCCGATGCCGCCGAAGGGCCTCCTGTTCCCTGCCTCCTTCGCTTCGTTTCCTCGGTCAGCTAAGTCCTGGTACTTCTGGATGCCCTCAGGTCCGAGTTCCTTGTACATGATGGACAACTGCTGCAGCGAGGGCCGAGCCGCCCCCTTCAGCCCGACAGTTTGTTCACCGCGAAAAGCATCCCAAGATGATAGCTTGCGAGATTTTGCCTTCGGCTGGTCGCCTTGGCCGTCACTGCCAGCAGCTTCAGGCGCATCTCCACGCTCGGCCCTGGCGGCCCTGGCAATTGATTTGAACCCCCAACAACCTCTGGCTAACGACTCCAGCTGTTCATTGATCCAATAAGTATTCAACCCAGCCATATCAAGCACTCGTCGCTGCGCGGACCTGCCCACTTGGAAACGTCTGTTTTTCTGATGTCTGTACTCGATCTGCACTGTCTCATCTGACATGATGAGCGCTGTGCTCCGCAGGTCGGCCTGAGCACTGGGAGACAGCAAGTCTTTATGGAACCGAACAAACTCTGCAGACCACTCGTCCAAGCGCTTCCCACACTCTGAATCCGCTAGAACTTCATCGGCAAGATCAGGTCGGTTGATGATCCCGAAAGTCTTGTACGGATAGTTCTTGTGAGCCGCGCGCAGCTCGTTCATAATGCAGGCCCCTCGAGCCAACAACGTAAATACCTTGGTCTGCCAAGCCTTTGTTCGACGCGATGCTGGCATCATCGCCCAAGCATCAGGGTTCGTCATCAGCGCCAAAGTCTCATCGATGAACGTGCTCTCGACGACGCCTTCGTACGCCAAAGGAAGCCTCATCTCCCGCTTCGGCCTCGCACCAAGGTCGCTACCAGCAGCGCCCCCCCTGGCGCGCTGCATTGATCTCGATCGTTTTCTGCTTGTTCTCCCATTTCTCCCCAGCAATGCACAGCAGCTTGTCCATTACCTTGATATGCGGGCCTAGGGCGGTGAACAGAATGACGCTCTCGACCAGGACATTCCCAGACTGAATCCATGCACGCACTGACTGCCGAAACCTGTGCTGTTCTCGTTTTTGTTCTTCCTCGACGTTGGACTCCGAGGGCTTCTCACATTTGGCCGCAGGATCCGCCGCAGCGCCAGGGCCTATGCCTATGCCGCCATCGGCATCGTCACCAGCATCTTCTGCGCGATCATCTTCTATTGGGAGCGGCAAGGCGTCGTCGTCGTCGTCGACATCACCGCCCACCACAATCATAGCTGCAGCACTCCCCGCTCGAACGCTGCACAAGGTCTCAGCGTAGTCCATATACGCACGCGAGAACACCCCGAACACCAACTCCATTATGCTGCACCATTGAACGCAGTCTTCGCAATGTGTCCAATTTCGGCTAGGGAATGACCCTGGCCCATTCCATACAAGTGCTCTGGTACCTCTGGTTACGAGCTGCTAGATGATCTCGTCGTCGCTCTCGGGACCGTCTCGGTACACGACAATCTTTCCATTCTCTTGCTGCCAGGGCCCACTGAATATCGCCAGCAATTCATTCCTCCGAAAAACATTCTCAGGTGCGTCTGGCAGTACTCGGTTCAACTGTCGCACGTTCCACAAAGAGTCGCGGGCGATAAGTGTAGTTCTCTCAATCGATGCAGTACGAAGAACGCGGCGAACTGCGCCGCGAAACAGCTTCAAGTGGTTCTGGAAAGATAATGACAAGGAAACGTGCTTCAGCTTGGAGACCGTTGACTTCATCAAATTGCATACCTCTTCTCTCGCGTTACAACACTTGTGAACGAAACACTGTGTGCGAAGCGTTGCCACCATCTGCTTACTCGTGTCTTGCCCATGTACTCGTGCTCGTTCAGCCCTCTCGATGGCGCCGTCTCCGTCGCTGGCGGAGAGCCGCTGGACTCGCTTGAATCTGGAACCGATGGAGTCCACGTCCAACAGATCTTGCAACAAGTCAACGCACAAATAAAAGTTTGATGATGTAGTCCGTGAAATGCACAGCAGGGGCAAGGGTGGCTTCCACGTGAACAAGATCCACTTCGACTTGTAGTGAACCAATGCTCCAACAACGATTTCTGATTGTAGCAATTTTGCAACCCCCGTGTCCCTCTTATCACTCTCGCCAGCGGTGCCCTGAGGTAGTGCTTGTAGTTTTTTCAATATCTCATCTGGCACGCCGTACAGCTCGTCCTGGTCGATAAGCGTCATTGCCATTGGAGTCTCGTCGTATCGCCAGGACGTAGTGAAAGTGTGAAGCACCCCGCCGTCCGAAGACGACACCCTCTCGCAAAGCTGATCGAGGTTGTCTCGCATCTGCCAATAGAACAACAACAATGCTACACATGCTAATCTCGATGATGTCTTCAACAGAAATTTCCTCGTTACCTCCAATCGCTTGGCATGTTCTGTGTAAGTGCTCACTGTGAGCAGCGCACAACGTCTAGATACAATGTCATTCGCAACCTTCTCGAAATTCGCATCCTTTCTGATGCGGTCGATGCTGCCATTCTGAATCAACTTCGCGATGTTTCTGAAGACCTGTGGCGCTCCTCTGATAATATGATTGGCACTACTAACGTCGTGGTCGTGATTGCCAGATTCTCCTCCTACTTTCGGCGGTTCATCAAGTGGTACTGCACCGATTCCGCCGATGTCCTCAATACGTTCTAGGCCACAAGCTGCACCACGTGCAGTCTTTACGAGACGTATGGCCTGCTTTGCTGTCTCTCGAAGCTGCGCTCTGGCAGCGTGAACTCTCATGACTGGAACTGGAACTGGTTCTGGTTCTGGCGGCTCTGGTGGATCTGGCACTGGTGGATCTGGTACCGCTACTATGGCACTTTCCTGGTGATCAACGTCGGGTCTCTCTTCTGGTGGGTCGTCCTCCAGGCCGCCGTTCGACAAAGAAATCCAACCTGTTAAGAAATCGTCTATGTGCTGGTCTGGGCTGGCCTCCGCGGCGGCGTGTTCAAGCGAATCTACTAGCCACGGGTTTACATCGAGAGGCTCAAACAAACTTTCATTGTCGCTGGAATCACTTGGCTGTGGTAGCCAATCGTCTACACTATCGGATGCCATGCGTTGCCAACCGCGTTGGCGCTGAGCCAAAGTGGCTGCGGGAGAGAAGCTTTCCTCCCTCCCGCACAGGGGGCCGGAGAGTCTTAAGATATAGCTCCAAGACAGCCCAAGAGGCCTCTAAGTCGGCCCAAGCGCGTTCCAAGATGGCACCAAGACGGCCAAGAGGCTCCCAAGAGAACTCCAAGACTGCCCAAACGCGCTCCAAGATGGCACCAAGACGGCCTCCGAAGGCGCCACAGACGGGTAGGGTCCCCTCAGACGCCCTAAGAGGCCCCAACGAGGTTTTAAGAGCCCCCCTCTTTATTCGGGTGGGCAAGGAACACTCACGTTCCGCGGGCTCCGCGCTGGCGCACCCCCCCCCCCACTACTTGAAAACGAACACAGTTTCCACGAGTGCCCTTTTGACTTCGAATATGATATACGACTCTGCATCCTCTTCGCTACCACTCCTCCCCTGAGGTTTAACGTTATCGACTTTTTGTCAAAACCATGAAGTGTTTGAAAAGTATGTGAAAAGTATTTTCTAGAAAAATAAGACCTGATCTGTTCCTACGTAAGAGAACTTCTCAATTGTAGTCCCCAGAATGGTGTTATGGCACGCTTTAGGGTCTTCAAATGGCCGTCTCCGAAAGAGAGGCAACTCCCTCAATGGAAAAGAACCCTTGCAGGGGCCGGTAAAGAGGGAGCTTGGAGGCAGGGTTTATACTTAAGTCGGGCATGTCCCCCTACTGGCCGATTTTGGATGTAAAATTTCAAAATAGCCCACAAATGCCCTACACTACTCAAGAATGGTAAACGAATCTTCCCAAGACTATGTTTAGCCCTCCTGTAGAGGGACAGGCCCGACTTAAGATTCTTCCAACATCGTTCATGAGTCTTGGGTTCCCCCTGGTTCTCCTCCTCCTCCTCCTCCTCCACTGATCCGCGGGCTGGCTGGGCCACAAGCTGGCCGCTGGGCCGCGAGGGCAGGCGAGCCGAAGTCTCAAGGAGAGAACGGACCAGGATGCCGCCCTCCTCCTCCTCCTTTTCCTCTTCCTCCTCCTCCTCCTCCTCCTTCCCCTCCTCCTCTGCCTCCTCCTCGTCCTCGTCCTCCTCCTCCTCCTCCTCCTCCTCCTCCTCCTCCCAGCCCTCATCCTTCTCGTCCTCCTCCCCCTCCTCCTCCCCATCCTCCCGCTCAGTCCTGCGCTTGCTTCGTGGATGAGGCCCTCGCCCGCGCCAGGTGCGACGGGAGAGCCTCCCCCCAGCTTCAACGAGGGGCAACGATGGGGGGGGGGGGGACTGGCACAGGGGGAAGCATCGACCTGGAATCGGCGACCCATCGCCGACAGATCGGCGATGAGCCCCCGATAGCGCAAACGCACGTTGCTGGGCGGGGTGGGCCCTCGGGCCCCTATCGGCGATCCATGGGCGATTGGGAGTCGATGCTGCCCTCCTCTGAGCCCATCCCCCACCTCGATCGTCGCCCCTCAATCTTCGGGTCACAGCTCGGCTCTCCGGCGGCCCTTCGGGACGACCCGGGCACCCCCCGAACACGCTCTCGGCGAGGCGCAGCTGCTGGAAGGCATCACGAGGCCGGATATCCGACGACAGCCGACGACAGCGCCCAAAAGCCTCGAACCTCGACGCCTCGACGCCTCGATCCTCGAAGCCTGCCCCCTCCTGTCGCTGCCCCTGGTCCTCCGCCCGCCCCGGTGGCACCGCGGCCCGTGAGCACCCCGCGTGGGCGCCGTCCTCACGAGGGCGGGGCCCCTGTCGTCAGCTTCTCGGCAGACTCCCCGACGCGCCGGGCCCCCCCCCCCCACTCTCGAGGAGGGGGGGGCTGTCGGGCCCCAGTCGGCGATCCATGGGCGATTGGGAGTCGATGCGTCCCCCCCTCTGGGCCCATCCTCCTCCCTGCTTGTCGTTGGCCCTGGCCCCCCGCCCGCGCTGGCGCATCGTTGCCCCGGTCCCCCTTCCACCCCTCATCGTTGTCCCTGGTCCCCCCTATCGAGCCGATCCCCCCCATCGTTGCCCCTGGTGCAACGGTTTCTGCCGTCTGTCGGCCCGTGATGGAGCGGCCACGGCTTACCCCAGATGTCCCTCGAGGTCTCTGGACTTACCTGGATTTGCCTTGAGATCTACCTGCAGTGGCCTTGATTTATCGGGCTGGATCCCCACGAGCCGATGATCGAGAGGTCGTCACGCCCTTAGGGACACCGAGAAAGTACAAACGAGTCTACATCAATCAGTGCAGATGCGCCTGTGTTCGATGCCCTTTGCGTGCCAATCAGCACGCATGAGGTATGCCTGAGAAGGGTCACGACGTGTGCCTTCACTCTGAGTTCCAGCGACTGCGTCGGGGCCCTCTTGAGCCCAGACTGCTGAGCTAGCTAGTTTTAGGTCGGGCCTTGCCCCCTTCAGGGGGATTTTCAACGAACAATAAATTTACCCCAGTGCGGCCCTACCTAGAAGTTGGAGCCCCTAGGAAAGAAGCATGAATCTCGATGTTATGATATGTCATGATATGCCATGCTATGCTGCGCTATGCTATGTTATGCTATGCTATGCTATGCTGCGCTATGATGTGATATGATATGCTAAGCTATGTCGTATCATGCTGCGCTGTGCTATGCTAAGCGATGCTATACTATGATATGCTATGATAAACTGCGCTATGCTATGCTATGCTATGATATGATATGCTGTGCTATGCTATGCTATGCTGCGCTATGCTATGCTATGATATGCTATGCTATGTTATGCTATGCTGCGCTATGCAATGCTGTGCTGTGCTATGCTGCGCTATGCTATGCTATGCTATGATATGCGATGCTATGCTGCACTATGCTATGCTGGCCTATGCTATGATGTGATATGCTGCGCTATGCTATGCTACGCTACGCTATGCTATGTTGTGCTCTGTTATGCTAAAGCTCAGCTAAGCTAAGATGAAGGTGAGCTAAGCTAAGATAATCCTGAGCTAAGACGAAGCTAAGCTAAGCTACGATGAACTAAGCTAAGCTAACATGATATTAGCAATGCTAAGCTAAGGGGACGTAACTGGAGGAAGCGGGGCGGATACTGGGGGAACCGCCCGGGCCGGTTCCCACTGCCCGGCCCTTTAAGCCAAGAGATAGGCAGAGCCTAGGTAGGGAAATACTCAAAAAGTGTTCAAACATGGTCGAACAATACTCGAAAAATAGTCCCCGGACTATATTTTGATGATGTTTGAATCTCCCCCCTGTAGAGGGGCACGCCCGACTTAAGGCTACGTCGGGGCCCTCTTAAGCACAGACTGCTGAGCTAACTAGTTCGCTCGGCCATCGGACGTTTGGGCCACATCTCCGAAGAGATGGCTGTTCCACTCCAGGCGATGTTCCTCAACCTCGGCCTCCAGGGCCAGATCTACATTGAGCCCAAGAGAGGCCCCGGACACACAAATAAATACTCCGGATTCCATAATAAAGTAGGGGGGGTCACATTTGGGGGGGGTCTGATTTGAGCTGTCTTGGAGGGTTCGGGGGGGTCTGGGCAAAGGGCCGCCCTTTCATGGATGGTCTGGGGGGGTCTAAAACTTCTCGTCTGGGAGGGTTGTGACCCCCTCCCTTCTATGACGAAATCTGGAATACAGGAAAATAATATGCGTCCCCATATTTTCCAATATTTTTGGGGGCCCCTGGTTGCGGGGGCCCCTTTGGGATCCCCAGGGTGCGGCAGGCCCAGGGCCCGGCCGCGGCCCGGGAGCTGGCGCCCCTGGCGAGGAGGAAGGCTCGACGCCGTGCCCTCTTGGCGGACTTGGCGCCCGAACTCTTCGGGGATCTTCTGACCCGGGTCAATGCAGACCCGGGTCAATCAGGCCTGCAAAATCCTGCAAGATCCTGCACCCAAACCCGGGTCAATGCGAAGGATCCTGCAGGATCCTGCAGGATCCTGCACCCAAACCCGGGTCAATGCGACCCTGGCGCTGCAGGATCCTGCAAAATCTGGCGCTCTGGCTGACCCCCGTCTGCACTGACCCCCGTCTCGAGGCTCCCGAACTCTCCGAAGCAAGCTTGGTCCGGGTACTCCAGGTTTCGTAATAAAGGGAGGGGGGTCTCATTTCGGGGGGGGTCTCTTCCAAGCTATCTTGGAGGGCCTGGGGGGGTCTGGGGACGATGTCTTGGAGGGTTCTCCCACGGGGGAGGTCTGAAATGGCTTGTCTTGGAGGGTCCAGACCCCCTCTCTTTTATTACGAAATCTGGAGTAGGGCGTCTCCCACTGTGCTCCGGGAAAAACTGTCGGCGGTGGACAAAAAACCTCCCTTCAGTAAGCCTCCTCGTAGCGGAAACGGCCTGGGACCGAAACCGACGGACCTGGACCTGCAGCAAGCAACGGCCGTGACGCCCTCTCGCGAACCGAAAACGGCCAATTCCTTAATCGACGTGTCAGGGCAGGAGGTGGAGCCCGATCCTCGTCGAGGTAGATGTTGTCCAACTTCGACACAGCGGAACCGACCCGCATGTCGACCTCGTTCGCCACGTCCTTGATGTCGTAGTCGTCTTTGCCGACGAACTTGGCCAGCGCTGCCGCCATCTCGTTGCCCACCGTCTCGGAGAGCTCCTGGGTGGCCTGCCACGCGGCCGCGCCCTCGCTGGCCTTGGCCATCACCAGCAGGCGCGCCAGCTGCGTGATCTTCTTGGTGTCCTGTGATTGCGCGGTCTCTTTCTCTCACCAACAGAGAACATGACCGGTAAGGTTGAATCAAAATGAACAACTCTCCGTCGCCAGATGGTTTCTTCTGAGCCACGACCGCACCGCAGAGCGGGGGGGGAGTTAGGAAGGTGCACGCCACTTCTCGACGGCAACCTTGCCCCCACTCGTGACCGAGGAGAAGGGGGAGGAGGAGGTGGGCCGCGGACGCCGTGGCGACCTACAAAACTTTGGACGCCCGACATGGGTACGGAAAGAATGGGTACAATGCCCAACAGCAGTTCCTGTTCATGTTGAGCAGGACTCGCTGTCCACGCCGCCGCGGCCTGTCCATTTGAGACAGAGGCCCGCCTGCCCAACAGCGGCCGCTGTCTGTTTGGGACAAAGTTTGTTGTTGGGCATTGTACCCATTCTCCTCGTGCCCATTTCGGGCGTCCCAAAAAACGACCACTCGTGACCGAGGAGGAGGAGGTGGGCCGCGGTCGCCGTGGCGACCTGCAAAAAGGCCCCGAGCTTTGCGTCGGGGCCGGATGTGGCGCAGCGCTCCTTGGCCTCCTCCGCGGCCGCCAGCCGGGTCTCGATGTCCTGCTCCACCTCTGGGCGAGCGGGGCCCGCGCGGAACCCCGCCGCCACCGCAGAGGCCTGCTGCATCGCTCGGACGCCCGCTCCTCGTGCGACTTGTCGGTTTCGTTCGTGTGTGTGTGTGTGTGTGTGCGTGTGCGTGTGCGTGTGCGTGTGCGTGTGCGTGTGCGTGTGCGTGTGCGCGTGCGCGTGCGCGTGCGCGTGCGCGTGCGCGTGCGAGTGCGCGTGCGCGTGCGCGTGCGCGTGCGCGTGCGCGTGCGCGTGCGCGTGCGCGTGCGCGTGCGCGTGCGCGTGCGCGTGCGCGTGCGCGTGCGCGTGCGCGTGCGCGTGCGCGTGCGCGTGCGCGTGCGCGTGCGCGTGCGCGTGCGCGCGCGTGCGCGCGTGCGACGGCGTGCGCGGCAGTGCGCGCGTGCGCGCGTGCGCGCGTGCGCGCGTGCGCGCGTTGGCGCGCGTGCGCGCGTGCGCGCGTGCGCGCGTGCGGCGCGTGTGCGCGGTGTGCGCGTGTGCGCGTGTGTGCGTGTGGTGCGTGTGTGCGTGTGCGTGTGCGTGTGCGTGTGCGTGTGCGTGGGCGTGTGCGTGTGCGTGTGCGTGTGCGTGTGCGTGTGCGTGTTGCGTGTGCGTGTGCGTGTGCGGTGCGTGTGCTGTGGCTGTGCGTGTGCGTGTGCGTGTGCGTGTGCGTGGTGCGTGTGGTGTGCGTGTGGCGTGTGCGTGTGCGTGCGCGCGTGCGCGCGTGCGTGTGAGCGCGGTGCGCGCGTGCGCGTGCGCGTGCGCGTGCGCGCGCGCTGCGCGTGTTGGCGTGGGCGTGTGCGTGTGCGTGGTGCGTGTGCGTGGTGCGTGTGCGGTGCGTGTGCGTCTGCGTGTTGCGTGTTGCGTGGGGCGTGTGCGTGTGCGTGTGCGTGTGGGGAGTGCGTGGTGCGGGTGCGGGTGGCGGGGGCGTTGTGCGTGCGCGTGTGCGTGCGCGTGCGCGTGCGCGTGCGCGTGCGCGTGCGCGTGCGCGTGCGCGTGCGCGTGCGCGTGCGCGTGCGCTTGCGCGTGCGCGTGCGCGTGCGCGTGCGCGTGCGCGTGCGCGTGCGCGTGCGCGTGCGCGTGCGTGTGCGTGTGCGTGTGCGTGCGCGTGCGCGTGCGCGTGCGCGTGCGCGCGCGCGCGTGTGCGCGTGCGCGTGCGCGCGGGCGCGGGCGCGTGCGCGGGTGTGTGTGTGTGTGTGTGTGTGTGTGTGTGTGTGTGTGTGGGGGGAGGGGGTCATCGTCTTCGGCACCGCCCGATCCCGAGGCTTTGCCTCTTCCTGGCCTTGACGTGAAGCCTCTCCTTCTCTCCCCCCCCCTCTTTGTGAATTCAGGCTTCGCGCGGCCCGCTTAGCTTCGACCGGAAGAGGTGCGCCCTCGACCCGCGAATCAAACGAGTGTGTGTGTGTGGGTGTGTGCTTTGCAAGGCAAGGCGGTCCAACATGCTCCTGGATGGTCCACGTGTGCTGCCGGCCTCTCCGAGAGACAGGCCCACGCCCGCGCGATGCCAAGACCGCCAACCAAGAAGGACAACGACCTCGCCGCCGCCGCCGTCGCCGCCGACCCGGCGCCGCACCGACGATTGCAGCCTCGTGGGGAAACCATGGCGATATCGGAGTCCTAAAAACTAGAGGCCTCTTAGATGGGGTCCGAGTAGATGGGGTCGGAGGATCTCACCGCATCACCGGTACATCGGAGATGCATCGGCGATGCATCGGCGATGCATCGGCCATGCACTGGTGGCGTCGGCGACGCATCGGCGACGTCCGCGTGAGGAGAATCGGGCTCCGCATCGAACCGCATCAGCGATGCATTGGCGATGCGCTGCGATCCTCCGTCCCCATCTACTCGGACCCCATCTAGGAGGCCTAGATACACCCAATCTCTCTGAAACCCTCCTCACACCGGGTCCATCCGGGAGGGTCCTGGTGCCTGAGCAGCCCCGACACCCCCGGCCTCGTGAGCTTTTTTGGAGGCGTGGACCCCCCGAGGTCTGCACCCGTTCCTCGGGACCGGCTGTTGATGCTGATTGTTTGTTATATAGAAAAAAATATGGCGACAGCGCGCGGCCTACAAGCCAGCTGCTTGACAGTGACGCCCCTGTTGGCGGAAGCAGGCTGGGAACGCGCAGCGACGTAGACAGGCTCATATCGGCCCCCAGCGCAGCGACGTAGACAGGGTCATATCGGCCCCCGTGTACTTGGCCCGTTCAAGAGAACCATCCCCATGAGAGGCGGTGCTCGGCTTGACCAGGAGGCTCTGCCCTCGGCGGGGTTTCTCTGCGGGGGGCAGGCCTGCGGATAGACAAGCTCAGTCTGTAGGCCAATGCAGTGGAGCACGGCTCGAATATGCGCGAAGTGCCGCCATCAGTTCGGTGCCTCGGCTACCCTCCGCGTGAGGCGATGCATGTGGCACTCCTCGAGGCCACAGGCGTCGAAGTCGGGGCCCTCGTCGGTCTGCTCCACCTCAAAGACGCCCATGTCGTGCAGCTTGGCGAAGAAGCTCCAGGAGAAATCCCGGTGTATGAACATCGAATAATTATATCAGGGTCTGGGGGCCGCAGAACCGATCCAGCGTCCAGAGCAGCAGGTCGTGCGCCTCCTCCAGCTAGACGAGCTCGACCGAGAGGATGACGTCGACCTCCTCCTGCAGGAATGCCGCCCTCCCCGGCGACGCGCGCAGCCCCCCCTCGCCCCACGACAGCTCGCGCACCCTGGAGGCTCCCGCCCCCGGCCGACGGGTCGCCGAGGCGCCTGCTCTGGCCGAGGAGGCTCGCCTCCAGCGGCGGGATGGCCCCGCCGCGGTCCGTGCACGTCACGTGCGCACCTCCCCTCCTCCTCCTCCTCTTCCTCCTCCTCCTCCTCCTCCTCCTCCTCCTCCTCCTCCTCCTCCTCCAGCCTCCCCCTCCGTCCTCAAACCTCCCTCGAACCCAGCCGCGCGAGCCCGTGCCCGAGGCGCCCCGGGCCGCTCCCGAGCTCCAGCACCCGGCGCCCGCGGAGAGCCGCGCGGCGCGCGGGGGCGCCCGCGGGTGCCGCAGCAGCACGCGCGAGGCGTTCCAGATGCACTCGAAGTCGCGCGGAGGAGGGGGAGGGGGAGGAGGAGGAGGAGGAGGAGGAGGAGGAGGAGGAGGAGG
>CAUYUJ010020475.1:0-40000 GCA_963575745.1 Prorocentrum cordatum
TCCTCCTCCTCCTCCTCCTCCTCCTCCGGGGGGTGTGCCGAGGTTGCGCCACGTTGCCGCCTCGTGGGCGCCTCGGGAGCGCCTCTTAGGCGCCCCGCGATCCGAGCTGGCACGCCCTAGCTCACACCACACGGCTTGCGACACATCGCTTGCACGGCACAGCTGGCTTCGGTATAGCTTCCACTGCAGCGCGTTCACCACATGGCTTGCACCACATGGCTTCCACCTCCAGTTCGCACCGCCAGGCTTCAACTGCGTATCTTGTCCCACGTGGCTTACACCGCACACACTGATTCCACCTCATCGGCTCGCTCCGACTTGCACGACATAGCCTTCACCACACAGCATCCACCGCATAGCTCTCACATGCACAGTGCAATCACGCGCTGTGTTCGCATTTCGTTGGCTTCTTGCGTGCAAGCATCCTCGCTTCAGCCAGCATAAGACCACACCGCAGCACTACAATGCGGCTGAGATCCGTTTCGCACCGGTTGCTCAGCGCGGGAGAGCGTTGAACAAGCCACCTTACCAAGTGCAGATGCAGCCAATGCCACCGCGTGTTTCCCTCGGCGAAGTGCAAGGGCTTCGCCGAGTCGTGAACTCCCGTAGGGAAGAAGACGATGATGCGCACTTGCTTTCGCCAGTCGGCTGTGGAGAAGGCGACTCGGACTAGGGTGTGTTTCGAGGGGCAGCCCTGCCTCGGGAGCGGCCAGGCTGGACTTCACGTTCCGCGTTCCACCGCACAGCTTACACCACATAGCCTGTACTTCACATAGTGCCCCGCGCAGCTTACGTCGTAGGTGGAAGGCGGTTCTGTTGTGTCAGTTGCATCTGGCTTGAGGTTTCCTGAGGGCTTACGGCCGGGGGTCTACAACTGTCCAGCAGCTGCGCGGATGCGGGGCAGTCAGTTTTCCAGAGCGGCGTTGGCAACGGGGCCCTCGCATGATCTTTAGGAGGTCGGAGTTGTCGCGTGCCTGATGGCTCGAAGGATGGAGGCCATGCTCATTGAACAAGGACATCCCACGGGAGAGGAGGAGGAGGAGGAGGAGGAGGAGGAGGAGGAGGAGGAGGAGGAGGAGGAGGAGGGAGGAGAGGAGGGGGAGGAGGAGGAGGAGGAAGGAGGGGGGGAGGGGGGGAGGTTGGGAGGTAGGAGGAGGAGAGGAGGAGAGGAGGGGAGGAGGAAGGAGGAGGAAGGGGGAAAGGAGATGGAAGGAAGAAGGAAGATGAGGAAAAGAAGCGGAGGAGGAGGAGGAGGATGAGGAGGAGGAGGGGGAGAGGAGGAGGAGGAGGTGGAGGAGGAGGAGGAGGGAGAGGAGGAGGAGGGAGAGGAGGAGGAGGGGAACCTGAGTTGCTGGCCCATGGGCCGTTCGTCGTTCACGGTATCGCCTCGCGCAGTGAAAGGTAAGGCTCGTACAGTCGGCCCGGATTTGTAGGTCGACCTTGCCAAGTCAAGGGAACCCTCGTGTCCTGTGTCGCGCGGCCCATGCCTCCTGCATTCTTGTGGCAGTGTGGCCCTCGGAAGGGTCTTGAGTCCTCTCGCGCGTTTGGTGCAGTGTTGCTCTGGTGAAAAGCCCGCGGCGTCCCTCCCGCCGCCAACGGCAAACGGGCTGCCCCCTCTCTCTTAAGGACGGAAACAGAATTCATCAAAGCACGCACGGTGGTGGTGTATAGAATTCTGATTACCAAGAGGAGCGAATTTTATACACCACCACCAAGAAGTGCTGTTTCTGTTCCAGGAACTCCCCAGGCAGCGGCGCCTGCGAGCTGCGCCGCGCTCCTTTTGGCCGTGGCGTCACAGCGTCGTCTGGCATGACCCTGCCCCTAACTCTTTTTGCGGTAAATTGCTGTTGCGGGCGGTGGCGGTGTATAAAAATTGGCCTCGCAGGACAGTGTGAGGCAGCATCGCATCGTTGGCACATTCTGGCTCTGCTCGGGCTCCCCCCCTCCTCCTGACGCTGGACCGGGGCACTCCCAACGCCCTGTCAACGGGTGCCAGCGCGTCCCTCGAACGCTCTGCGCCGCCCCCCCCCCCCCCCCCCCCAAAGAAGGGGCCCCCGCCTCCGGCACGCCTGCCCGCACGCCCACTCGCCGTCCTCGTCCTCCCGCCCCGGCCGTCCTCCTCCTCCTCCTCCTCCTCCTCCTCCTCCTCCTCCTCCTCCTCCTCCTCCTCCTCCTCCTCCTCCTATGACGTCCTCCCGCCCCGGCCATCCTCCTCACTGTCGTCCTCCCCTCTTCTCCTTCGCTCGCCGCCATGAAGCCAACGGGACCCGAGGGGAACGGAGGGAAGCGGATCCTGGACCCTTTAGGGACCAGCTCTTCGTCCTGCGTTGCTTTGCCGACGCTCCCGTAGCTGGCGGGGCCCTGAAGAAGGAACCCTTCTCGTTGGGGAGGGGCTCCGTGTTCCTTAAGCGTTTCGCAGCTTGCCTCAGGTGTTCCTGATGTTTTCGATCGGAAATCGAAGGTTGACTCATGGAAAAAAGGGGCTTCGTTCCTTATTTTGGGTTCCGCAGGTCAAGCCCCCGACTGTAGCCTGCGGGCGGGCCCCGGGAGCCCGAAGATGGCTCAGAGCCTCCAGGGCCCGTTGCGCTCAGGACCCCTCAGAGGGCGCCCAGTTGAGACAAGGTTTCCGAGGCAGGAATTCGTACAGGGCCACCGCGTGGAGGATGCATTTTCGGGAACCTCGGCAGGCGGTGGAGATGGACATATTCGGGCCCCCGGGGGCCCAAATACATCCATATCCACCGCCCGCTGGGGCACCAGGACGTCGGTATCCAGGCGGTGGATACGGATAAATCCCCGCCTCACAACCTTGCCCTTGCCGCCCGATCTAAGTCCGCTCAAACTTGGTCCCCGTCACTCTCGCGGGGTCCATCTTGACGAGTTGTTGAGGCGGTTCCAGCCGTGGCCACGAGCAGCCTCCAGGAGACCCAGAACGGACGGAACGTGCCAAGGCGGGCCACGGCCTTCCCGACTGGCCTTGAAGGCGGGCCTGTCCCTCTGCAGGGGGGACACTCCAAAATGGTCAAGCAGTTGACGGGGGGTGATGCTGGACTATCTTCAAGCATTCTTTCCCCATTTTGGAAGTGTGTGTGTGTGTGAGAGAGAGAGAGAGAGAGAGAGAGATTTCTGTCGTTCAAAATCCGCCTGTCTGGGGCTGGCCCTCCCTAGCCTCGCGCCCCGCAGCGCGGAGCCATGCTGTCCGCCAGCACGGCACGGCGAGTTGCCGGTGCCGCCGCCGCGACGCGCTGAGCAAACGCCCGTGACCGCTGGCCAGGGGCACTTGCATGGGGGGGGGGAGGCGCCCCTCCCCTCCTGTTCGTTTTTGTTCCTCCTCCTCCTCATCCTCCTGCTCATCCCTCCTCCTCCTCCCTCCTGCTCCTCCTCCTCCTCTCCTCCTCCTCCGCCTCCTCCTCCTCCTCCTCCTCCTTCTCCTCCTCCTCCTCCTCCTCCTCCTCCCCGTCCTCCTCCTCTTCCTCCTCACTCCAGGCGCAGTTGCCCGAGAGCGGGCTCGGAGCGGAACGCATCGACCCCCAATCGCCTTTTGATCGCCGCTGGGGGTCTGATGGCCCCACCCAGCCCAGGAGCGTGACCCAGACCAGGAGCGCGCATATGGCAGCCCAGGAGCGCGCATATCCGCCATCGGGGGGCTTATCGCGAATCCATCGGCGATGTGTCGCAGATTCCAGGCCGACGTTCCCCACCCTGAGCCGTCCCCCCCTCCATCAGCTGGCAGCTGGCGTCGGCCGATCCCCATGCGACCCGTAGATGTCTCGGGGTGCAGTCTCCTGGGGGCAATGGGCGCGTGTTGTCGGATGGGGGTCCCCGCTCGAACGGTAGCCCCCCTCGGGGTCTGACAACCTTGCAAACATTTTTGTAGCGCCTTCATCGCCGTGCTCGTCCCCATTCCTCCTCCCAGAAGGTTCCGGGTGTGTTGTGTCGTTTCGTCGCCCGCGTCGTTGCCCCTCGGTTAGCTCGAGGCTCCTGGCCTGCCCCCTGACGAAGCATCTCGCAAGTGCGGATGAGAGTGAGGAGGCGGCGGGTCGTCGGCAGCCTGCGATGCTCTGGAGGTGCCCGCCGCAGGCGCACGAGCCGGCCACAGGCGCGGACTTGTTCGTCAAAGCAACGTAGGTGGGTCGCGGGTGGGTCGCAGGGCGGGTCGCGTGGTGGGTCGCGGGGTGGTCGCGGGATGGGTCGTGGGGGGGGTCGCGGGGAAGGGCGCGGGCGAAGGCGACGACGACACCGACAACAACAACAACAACAACAACAACAACAATCATTTTACCCGAACGCTCAGTGTTCTCCCCAGTGCCAGGGTTTTCTTGCGACACCAGCCAATACCCCCACTTCGTGGGGGGGGCCGTTCAAGCTCTACCAAATATCCAAACGACTCTTCGAGACCACCCACACCCAGCTTCCCGCCCTATGACGTTGGGACACTTCACTTCGTGGCGTGCGGACGACCCTGGCTACTACACTGGCGCGGGGTACACACCCACAGAGGTTGATCACATCTGTTACATATGATGTGGTACACGGTACACGTGAGATGGTACGCAGTGCCAAGATAGTTGGTCACATTTTTGGGGCAAATTCGTGGGGATGCGATTACAGAAGTACATGTGTTACACTGATGTTATACAGTCCCAAGGATGACGCATGCGTTGCTCATAGACTCATGGCGCTATGATCCTAACTCTCAGTGCCCAACGCGCGCGTGCACAGCCAGACGGAGGGAGAGAAACACATGTATACAAGGTTCGTGACATACGCACGGTCCACATGTTGTAAACGATCGCATGCACGGTAAGTTCTGAAATTATACGTATGTACAAGCAGACATGCGAGGGAGAAAGGGAGATGGCCATCGACAGTTCCAATACGGCTCCAAGGCGGAAGAGGGGGAGGAGGAGCAGGACAAGGAGGAAAGGAGAGAAGCGAGAAAGGAAGAACGCAGACGGCGCGGCTCTGGACACAAAGGGATGGTGGCCCTCGCAGGCGCGCAACCGTTGTTGGAGAAGTTCAAAGCACCTGAAGAAGTAGCACGCAAAGACCCTTTTGACAGAAATGTTTAAAAAGTTGTGTGTTTCCTATGAATCCGCAAGAGCGCGCGGAAGGACATTTTGACAATTTTTTCTTAAAAAACAATTGGGTTTTTGATGTTTTTATGTTAAAATCGCTACGAAACCTAAGGTTTTGGAAGGATTTCGTCTTGCGCGCACGAATGTCCACTTTACCATATTTTTTGCAAGGGATTCTTGCAATTTGATCAAGTAAAAACAAGAATTTTCATTTTCTATTGTTTTTTGCAAGGAAAAACGAGCGTCAACAAAAAACCGGATCCGGAGCTCATCCACTTTTCTGAAGCTTTCGCGAAAAAATGATGAAAATGTAGCTGCGGCCTAGGCGCGGCGCAGAGGTCGCGCACCAGGGGTCCCAACAATAATAATTCTTTAGAAGGAATAATGTTCAACAACAACAACAACAACAACAACAACAACAACAACAACAACAACCATTTTAAGGCTGTACGCTCTTACTTGCCCGCGAGTCATTCAACACGTATACCCTACACCCTCGATCCCCGCCCTCTTCGTCTTCGATCACACCCCTTTCGGGGGGATTATTTCTCTTTGCTGGGGCCGGCGGGCTTAGACGTACGGGCAAACCGGAACGGGCGGACAATCCTTCGGGGGCGTACATCTCTCTGCCCGCCATTGGAATTGGCGCGGGCCCTGCAAGAGGAGGAGGGAAAGAACGAGGGAGAGTGGGAGGAAGGGGAGGGGGAAGGACGAAGGAAGAGGGAAGATACCACGTTGTGAAGGCGTCCTTGGCGCGTGCGTGGTTCCTGAGCGCCGAAACGCAATTCCAGAATAATTCGTGAGGACGTCGCACGCGAGAGCGCAGTCCTGAGTACATTGTGAGGAAATCTCAGGCGGAAGCGGGGGGCCTGACTAAGTTGCGAGGAAGTCTCAAGCGGGAGCGCCGTTCCTGAGCAAATTGCACGGAAGTCTCAGGCGGGAGCGGGGGTCCTCACTAAATTGCGAGGAAGTCTTAGGCGGGAGCGCCGTTCCTGAGTCAATGGCGCGGAAATGTCAGGCAGGAGCGGGGGTCTTGAGTAAAATTCAAAGAAGTCTCAGGCGGGAGCGCCGTTCCCACGTAAATTGCACGGAAGTCTCAGGCGGGAGCGGGGGTCTTGATTGCATTGCGAGGAAGTCTCAGACGGGAGCGCCTTTCCTGAGTAAATTGTGCGGAAGTCTCAGGCGGGAGCGGGGGTCCTGAGTAAAAATCGGGGAAGTCTCAGGCGGGAGCCGTTGTTGTTGTAGCCCGGGGGGCAGGGGCAAAGTTTGAGCAGGAAGACTTTCTTTGAGAAAAAACAAGGTGCGAGCCCCGGGGGTGGCACTTCAATCGAATAAAATCAATGTGCACCGGTGGGGGGGGATCAACAATAATTATTGTTCAAGAATGAGAGTTCAACAACAACAACAACAACAACAACAATCATTTTACCCGAACGCGTGGTGTTCTCCCCAGTGCCAGGGTTTTCATACGACACCAGGCAATACCCCCACTTCGTGGGGGGGCATTACAAGCTCTACCAAATATCCAAACGACTCTTCGCGACCACCCAAACCCAGCTTCCCGCCCTATGACGTTGGGACACTTCACTTCGTGGCGTGCGGACGACCGTGGCTACTACACTGGCGTGGGGTACACACCCACAGAACCCAATGGTTTTTGGAGATTTTGGCGTGCGCGCGCGAAGAAAAAACGAATGTGTCCCGCATGGTATTATTTGACAGGGATGATGGCCCTGGCAGGTGCGCAACCGTTGTCGCAGAAGTTCGAAAAAAGTTGCTCGCAAAAGCCCGTTTGACAGAAATGTTTAAAAAGTGTTGGGTTTCCTACGAATCCGCAAGAGCGCGCGGGATGAGATTTTGACATTTTTTTGTTGAAAAACCATTGGTTTTTTGATGTTTTTATGTTAAAATCGCTCCGAACACTAAGCTTTTGGAAGGATTTCGTCTTGCGCGCGCGAATGTCCACTTTACCTTATTTTTTGCAAGGGATTCTTGAAATTTGATTATATTAGAACAAGAAATGTCATTTTATAGTGTTTTTTGCAAGGGAAAACGGGGGGGAACAAAACAACCGGATCCGGACCCCATCCACTTTTCTGAAGCTTTCGCGAAAAAATGATGAAAATGTAGCTGCGGCATAGGCGCGGCGGGGGGGCCGTGCACCAGGGGTCCCAACAATAATTATTCTTTAGAATTAATAATGTTCAACAACAACAACAACAACAATCACTTTACCCGAACGCTCAGTGTTCTCACCAGTGCCAGGGTTTTCATGCGACGCCAGCCAATACTCCCACTTTGTGGGGGGGCAGTGCAAGCTCTACCAAATATCCACACGACTCTTCGCCACCACCCACACCCAGCTTCCCGCCCTATGACGTTCGGACACTTCACTTCGTGGCCTGCGGACGACCGTGGCTACTACACTGGCGTGGAGTACACACCCACAGAAGTTGTTACAGCGCGCGCGGGTAGAAATTTTGAAAAGTCGTGCAGGTGTTTTTCGAGGACCTACGGTGCGATTCGTGTGATTTTATGATGCGCGGTGCTAAAATTCTTAAGAAGCCCAATGGTTTTTGGAGATTTCGGCGTGCGCGCGCGAAGAAAAACGAATGTGTCCCGCATGGTATTATTTGACAGGGATGATGGCCCTGGCAGGTGCGCAACCGTTGTCGCAGAAGTTCGAAAAAGTTGCTCGCAAAAGCCCGTTTGACAGAAATGTTTAAAAAGTGTTGGGTTTCCTACGAATCCGCAAGAGCGCGCGGGATGAGATTTTGACAATTTTTTGTTGAAAAACCATAGGTTTTTTGATGTTTTTATGTTAAAATCGCTGCGAACACTAAGCTTTTGGAAGGATTTCGTCTTGCGCGCGCGAATGTCCACTTTACCTTATTTTTTGCAAGGGATTCTTGAAATTTGATTATATTAGAACAAGAAATGTCATTTTATAGTGTTTTTTGCAAGGGAAAGCGGGGGGGAACAAAACAACCGGATCTTGATCACATCGAATTACCTGAGGCTTCCTCACGAAAATGATGAAAATGTAGCTGCGGCCTAGGCGGCGCAGGGGGGCCGTGCACCAGGGGCCCCAACAATAATTATTCTTTAGAATTAATAATGTTCAACACCACCACCAACAACAACAACAACAACAGCGACAATAGTACGGATACGTGCCTCACACCAGCACGCCCCCGTTTCCTAAGTTTCCCGCCCTCGGTCGTGGGAGAGCGCACGCGTCGTGCCTTCCCCCGCGGCCTCGGCGGCTCCGCGCCACGGCCGCCAGACGCCGGGGCCACCTCGGCCCTCGCTCGGCCCCTCGTGCGCGGGGCCCCTCGTGCGCGGGCGAGCTCCACACATTAGCGGGGTCGGGGGGCAGGTCCCCCCAGCGTGGTCTTGGCGATGCGGGGGAGGAGCCGAAGGAGAAAGCACGGCATCAGCGTAAACTCTTGGCGCTCCGCGCAGGTTTCCTGGATCCGCGCTGGCCCCCCCCCCCCCCCCTTCGGCGGCGCCTCCCGCGCCGCCCCTGGCGCGCTCCGCGCGCCAGGGAAGGGGCTCCGGCGCAGATCCAACAACTCCGCGCGGACCGCCAAAAGCTGGTGTTTATTATGCAACTGTCGTGTTTCTCTACAGGTGGGGGAGAGCAGCACGATGGGGAGCAGGAAAGGCGATAGAGAGGAGGGCGTCGAGAAGGGAGGCGCGAAGGGCGAACGGGCCTGGAGGAGGAGCGAGGACTGCGCAGGCTAAGTACTCCCTGGCCCTTCGCCACCTCACCTGGTCGACCCTCAACCTTCCTCTGTCCTCCTGCCTCCTGCTCTGCCCCACCGGTCGAGCAGGAGATGGAGGGCAAGAGGCAGGCGGGATTGAGGAGTGGGGAAGAGAGACGAGGGAGGGAGAGGAGCAGGAGGAACGGAGGAGGATGGACGGAGGAGGAAGGATAACAGAGGAGGAGGAGGAGGAGGAGGAGGAGGAGGAGGAGGAGGAGGAGGAGGAGGGGGGCAGGAGCAGGGACGGAGGATGAGAGATCAGGGATGAGGACGTGGAGAAGGAAGGAGGGAGGAAGAGGGAGGAGGGACGGAGGAGCGAGGACGGGAGGACGCATGAGCGAGGAGCCAGGGCCACCGAGTGGTCCCCGCCGCGCACCGCGGTGCCCCCGCGCCGCCCGCCTGGAGGACCGGCGGCGCCGCCGCGGGCAGCTGCCAAGATGCTCTCCCCTGGTCCGCGGCCATGGGCGAAGGCGAGACCGGCTGCACGTCCCAGGTGCATCCTCCTCCTCCTCCTCCTCCTCCTGCTCCTCCTCCTCCTGCTCCTCCTCCTCCTGTCCTCCTCCTCCTCCTGCTCCTCCTGCTCCTGCTCCTCCTCCTTCTCCTCCTCCTCCGCCTCCTCCCCGCACCACGCGGAGGGGGAGGGAGATTCGAGGATTCAGGATCGAGGTGCCTGCTCCCCCCTCTGTGGCTCTCCCTCTCTCTCTCTCTCTCTCTCCGTCCTCCGCGGGTCCCTGGAGGTCTCCAGAGGCGTCCCCTGGGGCCCGAACGACGTACGAAGGGTCGGCGTGCGTGCGGGTGTGGGTATTGGTAGGGCGTGTGCGTGTGCGTGTGCGTGTGCGTTTGCGTGTGCATGCGTGCGTGAGTGCGTGCGTGGGTGCGTGCGTGCGTGCGTGCGTGCGTGCGTGCGTGCGTGCGTGTGTGTGTGTGTGTGTGGGTGTGGGTGTGGGTGTGGGTGTGGGTGTGGGTGTGGGTGTGGGTGTGGGTGTGGGTGTGGGTGTGGGTGTGGGTGTGGGTGTGGGTGTGGTTGTCGGTGAGTGTGGGTGTTGGTGTGTGTGTGTGTGTTTATGTGTGTTTGAGTGTGTGGGTGTGGGTGTGTGTGTGTGTGGTGGTGTGGGGGTGGCTGTCTGTGGGTGTGGGTGTGGGTGTCGGTGAATGTGGGTGTGGGTGTGGGTATGGGTGTGGGTGTGGGTGGTGTGTGGTGTGTGGTGTGTGGTGCGTGGTGCGTGGTGCGTGGTGTGTGGTGTGTGGTGTGTGTTTGTGTGACGGTGTGTGTGTGTGACTGTGTGTGATTGTGTGTGATTGTGTATGCACGTGTTTGTGTTTGAGTGTTTGTGTGTATGTTTATGTGTGTATGTGTGGGTGTGTGGGTGTGTGTGCGTGCGTGTGTGTGTGTGTGTGTGTGTGTGTGGGTGGGTGTCGGAGGATGTGGATGTGGTTGTGGGTGTGGGTGTGGGTGTGTGTGTGTGGATTTCATGGCCTGGGCCATGAGATCTACCAGATTTCATGGCCCCGTCTTCATCTTTCGGTGCGCCCCCTTACCCCTCCCCCCTCTCCGCGCACGTGCCTCGGGCAACGGTGCGCACCCCTCCATTCCTGCCCCCCCCCCCCCTGTTCGCCGCGTCCACCCAAGAGGGGGGGGGAGTGGGGTCGATGGCAAATGCATTCGCTCGTGAGCTGCCCACGTGACCGTCAGGCCCGTACCCCCCTCCGTCGCTCAGGTGGCCAAGGCGATGCTCAACGACATCTTCGAGACTCCAGCAGACTTCCCTGGTCCTTCGCCTGAATCCCAGGGCCCCCGAAGCACATTCGGGTGGGGCGCAAGGGAGATTGAACGCCGCCGACCGTCGATCGTGTATCGAAGACGCCTGCGGCGAATCACAGCCGCCCCCCTCTCCTTTTGTAAACGCCTTTGTGGCTAAACGTTGTGCCAAAGTCTGGCCGTGCATCTGGACTACGTAGGTGTTCCCCCTAGCCTTTTAGGATCCCATTGGCGGAACACTTCGAACATGGAGAAATGAAGGAGAAGAAGGAGAGGGATGATGAGGAGGAGAGGCAGGAGAAGGGGGAGCCCTCTTGGAGCCTTCTGGGTGGCTTGTGGGGTGAGTTCCCTACGAGGCTTCGAAAATGTGAGGGGTGTACCACAATGCGGCGGTGCCGCCATGCGGGCGTCGCCAGTGGGGCCTAGCATGGAGCTCCCTGTTGGGGCACGAAGCGTGTGCAGGGTGTGCTCATGCACGGGGCGGTGCTGCCATGCGAGCGCTGAAACTGGGGCCTCTGGTGGACCTCCCTATGGAGCCACGAAGTGTGCGTGCGTGTGTGTGTGTGTGTGTGCATGTGTTTGTGTGTGGTTGTGTGTGGTTGTGTGTGTGGGAGAGAGAGCCGTGTGTCAAAATGGAGCGGTGCCGCAACGCGGGCCCTGACACTGGGGCCTTCCGTGGAGCCCCCCATTTGTAACGACACGTCTGGGGGGTGTGCCAGGGTGGGGCGGTGCCGCCATGCGGGCGTTGCCACTGGAGCCTTCGGTGTGCCAAAGTGTGAGTGGTGTGCCAAAGTGTGGCGATGCCGCCATGTGGGTGCTGCCACCAGGGCCTTCGGTGGAGCTCCCTGTGGGGCCACGGGTCGTGCGCAGGGTGTGCCAAATTATGGCGGCGCCACTATGCGGGTGCTGCCACTGGGGCCTTCGGTGGACCTCCGTATGAGGCCACGAAGCGTGTGCGGGAGGTGCGGTGCCGCCATGCGTGCGCTGCTATTAGGGCGTTCGGTGGACCTCTCTCTGAGGTCACGAACAATATAAGGGGTGTGTCGAACTAGGGCGGTGCCGCCATGCGGGCGCTGCCATTGGGGCCTGCGGTGGAGTTCCCCATGGGGCCACGAGACACGTGGGGTGTGTACCCAAATGGGATGTGCCACCATGCGTGCGTTGCCACTTGGGCCTTCGGTGGGGCGCCCTATGGAGCCACGAATCGTGTGCGGCGTGTGTGTGTGTGTGTGGGCAGAAATGCGTCACATGGTGATGGTGATGTTGTTGTTGGTATTGGCGGTGAAGGAGATGATGCTGATGGCGATGATGATGATGATGACGATGGTGATGGTGATGGTGATGGTGATGGTGATGGTGATGATGATAGCGATGATGTTGGTGATCGTGATGATGATGATGTTGATTCAGATGACGGTCACGATGATGGTTACGGTGATGCTAATGCTGATGGTGTTGTTGGTGATGCTGGCGATGATGGTGATGAGGACGATGACGGTCATGATGCTGATGATGATGATGACGATGCTGATGATGATGATTTCGATGCTGATGATGATGTTTATGATGCTGGTGCTGATGATGATGTCGGTGATGGTGGTGAGGATGTTGGTGCTGATGATGACGATGATCATGATGCTGATGATGATGCTGATGGTGATGACGATGCGCATGATGATGCTAATGATGTGGAGGTGGATTATGATTAGGGTGATGGCCAAGGTGTTGATGAGAGTCATGTTGAGGATGCTGATAATGATGGTGAGAACTAAGGTACTGATCATGACAATTATGATGCTGACGATGATGATGATACTGACGACGACGATGATGATGAGGATGATGATGATGTTGTTGTTGATGATGATGATAATGAGTATGATGACGATGAGTATGATGGTGATGGTAGTGATGATGAATATTATGGTGATGCTGATGATGCTGCTGATGATGATGGTGCTGATTATGATGATGCTGGTGGTGGCGATGATGCGGAAGAAGAATAAGGTTGACCCGCTGAAAAAATGGCGGGCCTGGAGTTCTGCTGAGAGGAAGCAAATGATGCTGATGTTGATGCTGACGGGGACGACGAAGAGAACGACCATGAACATGATCATGATGATGACGACGACGATGACGGCATGCGGAGGGCAGAGGCAGGGATGGGAGCAGGGAGGAGGGGTGTTTGGAGCCCTCTTGGGGGCCGTGTCGGGGGCCTCTTGGGCCGTCTCGAGGCCAGCGTGGGCTGCCCTGGAGCCCTCTTGGGCCCCTTCGTGGAGTTATCTCGGCCGAGGAGGAGGAGGAGGAGGCCACCGTGCTGCCTGGGCCCACCCGCTCCGCTAGGGTGTACAGAGTGGTCAGTGGCACCTCCTGGTCTGGGGTGAGCGTTGCCGATGACGCTCGCGGAGGCAATGCCCCCCCACCATCCCGCTGCCGCGCACTCCCCTGTGCTGGCCGGGGTCGTCGGGGCCCTCCCCGCCCCCCCCTAATTCGGTGCAGGTGGCCTGTCCTGACCACGGCGCCTCGGCGCTACGGGCGCGGCCCCCGGCCGCGCCACGCCCGGCCAGCGCGCGCCGGACAAAAAAAAGGAGGCCACAGAGGCCGCGTTTGCGGTCCTCTTGAGACCATCTTGGGCGGGCATGCCGACGGGGCGTCGCGCGCCTGCGCTTCTCCGCGTGGCCAGCTGGCGCGGCCGAGGGGCCCACTGGCAATTTTCCGTGGGAAGGACCCGCGCGGTATAAATCGACGCGCGGCACGCCAGCAGCCCCTCTCTGCAGGTTCGACCTGGTGGCCTTCGGTCCATCCCAGGGCTTCCTCTCATGGGGATTTGTCGGGTTTGCAAGGTGATGATCCAGGGAGCTTCCTTCTCGTTCTCAGAGCGCTCTTGCGCGTGTGAAGGGCTCTACGAGGTTCCCGGCGGTAACCTGGTTGACGTCTTGCCACGGGCTTCCAGTCTATCCCGGGGCTTCCTCACGTGGGGATCTGGAAAGAGGGAGTTGCGGAACTCGCCGCACGCCACCGGCTTCGGCCCCGGCGCCAGGCGCTCACGGGCTGCCTCTGGCGCCGGGAGGTGTCAGGAGGACCTGCTGCGTGAGCCTGCGGTCGGGAGCTTCTGGACGGCGCACCGCTCCGCTCGCTCTGGCCCACCACGGCTCGGCGCGGCGCGCTGCCCCTACTGCGCGGTCCCCGGGCGTCCACGTCCCCAGCCTTTCCCAGCCCGGCGCCCCGCGGAGCGGAGCCGCGCGCTGCCCGCTCGCAGGGCGCGGCGCGTCGCCGGGGCCGCCGGGGCGACGGCCCCAAGATTAATTCGGGCCTGTCCCCCTACAGGGAGGTTTTCGACGAACCAAAAAATGCCCCAATAATAGTCAAACAAATAATCCAAAAATAGTATGGGGATTATTTGGGGCATTGTTGGGGTATTTTTTTCCGCCGGAAATCTCCCTGTAGGGGGACACGCCCGACATAATCCCCAAGAATACACGGAGTGCCCCGGAGTGCCCGACGGCAGGGCACGGGCAGGGGCGCGCGGCTCCCACCGCTGTTCGCGCGGCGCGGCCCCGGCAGAGCGCGCGGGAGCGAGGGGTGCGCGTGTGGCCGGCGCACCGCGGGGCGCGGGGCGCGAAATTCGATTTGATGTACAGTACGGAAAGAATGGGCACAATGCCCAACAGCAGTTCCTGTTCATTCTGAACAGGACTCGCTGTCCACGCCGCCGCGGCCAGTGTCCATTCGAGACAGAAGGCGGCGTGCCCAACAGCGGCCGCTGTTGGTTTGGGACAACATTTGCTGTTGGGCATTGTACCCATTTTTTCCGTACCCATTTCGGGTGTCCAAAAGTGGGGGCGCGCCTCAAGAAATCATCTGCTTTTCGTCCGGGTGCCCTGGGTTTTTTTGCTCCGAGCGCTGCGCGGTGGCTTATCTCGTGGCCGTGGAAGGAGCTGCTGCGTTCGGGTTGCTCTGGGCTCCCCTTGACCTGCACCTCGCGCCTGCGGGTTTCGGAGCGCGGGTTCTTGCGAGGGTTTCTTGCGGCCGCGCCCGCACCGTTCAGAGTGACCTGTCGCCGTGAGCGACCTTTGGTGCGCACCCCACGGGGACCCCCGATCGCCGGACGCGGTGCGCTACAGTGGCGTCGTGTGCGCCCGGGTCAGGTCCCCCCGCGGCCCGCCAGGAAGCCGCGCGCCGGAGGTCGCTCTCACCCAGGGCCACTCTTGCGTGTATAGCCGAGGAATCGGGGCTATTTGCCGTCGGGCGTCTGAGGAAGGAGTCGCCTGGAGAGCTGGGCCACCGACTCTGAGCCAACTCGCCGGAGACTGGGCCCCGCGTCCTGAGCACGTGCGCCCCTCCACGGCGCGAGCGGCAGAACATTGGCCCAGGAATTCATAGAATTCCTGGGAAGCTGGCCCGGATATCGCTCAAACTGCCATGTTGCTCATCGCATTTTCGGCTGCAGTTTGCTGCACCCCCCTGGCATCGCTCAGACGTGTGCATCTTTTCTCGGCCAGAACCATTGAGGAAGATCCTGGGCCATCGAGCAAAAAAAGACACGCACGAAACCGAAAAATGCACGGGAAATGGACGTCCGAGCGATGGCGGCTTCTTGTCTCCGACCCGCTGCGATGGGAAGCGTTGGCGTCGCGTGTCGCGCCGAGGGCTCAGGCCCACCGCGCTTCGGCGCGACAAGCTGTCCACGGCCCAGTCGTCGAGCGTCGCCGTCCCGGGCCTCTCCCAGCCTCCCGCCCCACGAGGCACAGCGACGCGCCGTCCGCTTGCAGGGCGGAGCGCGTCGCCGCGGCCGCCGCCGAGACGCGCTGAGCGCAAAAGTTCCTGGCCGTACCCTTGGCATCGCTCGGACGTGTGCATTTTTTCTCGGCGAGGGCCATCGAGGAGCATCTTGGATCATTCAGCGAAAAATGCACGCACCAACTCCAAAAATGTACGGGGAATGGACGTCCGAGCGATGGCGAGTACCACCGGCAGCCTCCCCCCCCCGTCTTTCTCAGAAGCCCCTGCCCTCTTGGAAGGACCCCTCTCCCTCGCGCCTGCCCCCGCCCCGCCCTCCCCCGCCTGCTCGCCGCCGAGAGGGGGGGCGGGGCAGGGTGGATGGGGAAGGGTCAGGCAGGCTCGGGATGCCAATGTTGCGAAGGCCTTACGGCCGATGCCGCCGACCCTGTAGGCAGCGACGACGAGGACAATGGAGGTAGAGGAGTCCAAGATGCCCTCAGATGGCTCGAAGACGGCGCCAGATGCCTGCAAGGTCGTCCGATCACAGCTCAAGAGGCCTCCTCCAGGGTTCGGGAAAGGCTCCAGAGAGTGCCAAGATAGGCAAAGAGCGCCCTCAAGTGGCCCGAGAGGGTTCCAAGACGGCGTCAAGCGAGGTCCAAAAGCGCCCGCAGAGGCTGCCAAGAGTGCCGCCAGAGTGTCTGCCAAGAGAGTCTAACGATGGCGAGAGGTCTCCCAGGAGCCTGAAGGTAGGCTGACAGGGCCCGCAGGCGGCCCCGGATGGGCCAGCGGAGCCCCAGGACGCGGGAGGAGGAGAGGCGGGAGGCTGCGCATCCGAGGGGGGACCCCCCCCCCCGGGAGTTGCCCCCCGGGGCCCCCCCGCCCCCCCCCCCCGTTGCGGGGAAGGGATCGGGGGAAGGGGCGGCCCCCCGACGGAAGGCTGGCGCTGTTCCATTGTTGCGTGGACTTTGTGCAGGGAGGGATCCCGCCCGCCTGTGCCCCGTCTCCCCACTTCGAGCTGCGCGTGGTCCGCCCAGCTTTTGTCGGAGGAGGAGGTGCGCCCTCGCCCCGCCGACCCAAAAAATTGTGCAGGGGGGGGGAGCCCTCGGAAAGCGGAGGAGACGAGGACGCTGTGGGGAAGACGGAGAAGCCTCTCCCACACGCCGACAGGGTCGGCGGATTTTGCGCTGGAGCCTCCCGCAGAGAGCGCTCCAGATGCGTCTCCTGGAACGGCCTCGGTACCCCCCACACATCTTTCAACTTCGACGGCTCTGGCAGATCCGCGAGGGATCCGCGCAGTGCCCGATCTGCTGGTAGATTGCCCTCGGCTGCTCAGTGGTGTTTGTGATGTCCAATAGGGCGCTGGCCTGAGCAGCATCTGCCGACGCCACAGCGGGGAGGGCCCGAACGTTTCCTTGCAATAGGCGGAGTTGACGAGATAAGCACCAAGAGCCCGACACATCTGCTCCTCAGGCGATGCCGTGGGAAGGCAATCGCGGGTTCTAGCCACGGGCTACGTCAGCAGCGCATAGGGCAGGACGAGTGCCTTCTTTGCCGACGTGCGCCAGCCAGGGTCCACAAACACAAGCACGCCACACTCACCGCCGGAAGCGAGGGGACGGATAAGACCTTGTCCTGCAGAGTTGAGCCTCTCCGGCAAGAGAGGGAGGAGCAGGAGGAGGTTGAAGGCAACCAGGGAGGAATAGCCAGGAGGGTAGCCCCAGAGAAGCCTCCAGGTCTCACCAGCGATTCCTGCCTCGAGGAGTTCCAGGCCTTCCTGGCCACCAACGGGAGCAGAGGCGCCTGCCCTCAGCCGTGCAGTGCGACGTGCAGGCCCCCGACGCCGAGCGTGGAGGCGTCGGTGCTGCACACGGCGGAGTGCCCAGCCTGCACCCCGGAGGTCCCGCAGGCACCGGACGTCGTCATCCCCTTCTTCGAGAGAGACCTGTGCAAGCTGAAGTACACCGTCAAGTCGATCGTTCTGCACGACCCGGAGCACCACCTGGGCAACATCATCCTGATGTGGGTCTCCAAGCACCCGCCCTCGAAGTACCAGGCCGACCTCGACGAGGTGAAGGCGCTGGTCACTGGGCGACAGGTGACGCTGCTGGACTACTCCCCGCAAGTGCAGGAGATCGACGGCTGGTTCGTGCAGCAGGTCCTGAAGCTGAAGGTGGCCGCCAACGTCGGGACGGACTTCTACCTCGTCCTCGACGCAAAGAACACGTTCTTACAGGACGTCGACGCGGATACTTTCTTCACACCGTGCAACCAGGCGAGGGTGCCCGCGCAGTACGCCTCTATCGACGACGTACCTCTACCGCACAAGGAGTGGTTCCAGACGGCGCAAAGGCTCTTGCAGACGACCCCGCCAGAGACTGCCCTGTGGCCCACGTCTGTGACCCCGATCGTCTTGCACAGGCAGACAGTGCTCGAGATGTTGGATTTCATCGGCGAGAAGGTGAACGCCGACCCGCTGTGCCAGGGCCCCATCTGCTTCATGTTCGGGTGCGGCTTCAACACCGACGGCAAAGTCTTTGCCACCGAGTTCACGATGTATCTCATGTATGCGTACTCGAAGATTCAGACATCGTGCGTGCACTCTGTTGAGCAGCGCGATGAGCTTAACCGTTGGGCCGCCTCCCTTTGGCGGGGCGTGCCTGAGACAGTCGACGAGGTCCGCGAAAAGAACCTCGAGTCGCTTCGTAACATCGCAGGTGGCACCAACAGGCCATTGTCTTTCGGTGGCCAGCCCGACTCGCTCAAGAACACGAGCATGTCCAAGGGGCAGAAGGAGGAGGCAGAGGGCCTTTTGATCCAAATCTATTTAGATGCCCAAGTTATTGACTCCGCCGCCGTCGGCAGCAAGGATCTGGATAAGTTTATCAGCTGCATGGTGTAACACGTCCAGCTTGCTTTGCCATGTGGACGTGTTTGTCTGTGCACGTGACTTGTTGGATGTCTTGTTTAGGCGCGCGGCGTTGCTCACGCTCGCTCGTAGAGACCCTACGCAGCAGAGTGCAAGCCAGTCGCAAGGGGCAACCCGGCCAGAAGAGGGAGTACATGCTGGAAAGCTCTAAACCATCCGAGCGTGAACGATTCGGGGCATGGCAGGACGATGTTGCAGCCAAGTCTCATATTGCCCAGTCAGTGTGTCTGCATTGAAGAGGTCGTCGCGGATATTGAAGGATGTTTGAAGAAGTTGTTGAAGTCATGCCGCTGACTTCGGCACGCGGCCAGTTTCCCAGTTCTCCGGTTCTGGGCTCCTGGGTTCCAGGGAAGTGTGCAGTTTCTCCGGGTCTTCGAGCACAGACAATCTAAACAAGGTTGAGGATATAGATAACATGTAGAGAGGGGAAAGAGAGTGGTGATTAGAAAAAAGCCGAGAGCCACATTCGCCATCCGTTGTCGGTGCCCTCATGCACACTGCCAGCACATGCACCGTACGAAAAGATGGTTGGGATTCTTCCCAGCGTGATCTCATTATCTCAGGGTTGTTGGTTCCGTCCTGATGCGCATCCTTTTGCTGTATTGCTATTTGCATATCGTGATCACGGCTCGCATCCTGCCCATGCAAGTTCACATCGGGGATAGAGTTGGTTGGGACCCAGAACCAGTAGACACAGTGTCAATGTATTTATCTTCGTTAATAACTAGGCTATGGTGCCGTACAAGATAAGTTAGACGACCGATGCGAAAACCATGGGTTGTACAAGCAAGGCTAGAATTATGCAGGAGCCGTGGAGGAACACATTGCGCACACAACGTCAACAATGTTCATCTGAGAGGCATGGACCTGCACTGGTTCCAGCATGTGCAACCCGAGCACCCCTAGTTGCTCGCACCGGGGACCATTCTTTGTTGCTTCCAACGCTCCTCCTGATGGCATTATCCTGTGACCCGTAGCGGTTACGTGGAAACGATCAGAGTTCGAGGCCAGCAGGGTCTTAGCTCAAGTGTGTACAACTTGCGCGCAGAGGCACGAAGCCTGCTCTGATATGCGGTCAGAAATACAATGCCCCGTTTTGAGAACCGCCGAGACATACTGAGCGAAACAGTGACTCTAGAGAGGGAGGGTTCATACACATGCGCATACCTATGTATATGCGCGTCAGCCTGCGAGGACCCCAAAGAGTGGATTATTGCACTGTGGAGTTGAAAGCTATGTGGTATAAGTTGTGCGGTGAAGGCTATTTCGTGCAAGCCATGCGGCGGGGTTAAACAGATGCGGTACAAGCTACGTAGTGAAAGCTTCGTCGTGCAAGCTATGTAGCAAGTATGGAGGTGGGAACTACAGGGTGACCGATATGGAGGCAACCAGCGGCAGCGTGGCGAATCCCCGGCATACCCGCACAGCGCACTGGGCGGCAACGGCGCGGCAACAACGCGGCAACGGGCGGCAACGGGAAGCAATGAGGCGGCAGCAAGGCGGCATCAACGAGGCCGTTCAGAGCGAAGTCGTGCAGAGACCTTCGCAGCGAGCCATTCTCGCAATAAGGCGAAGTGCCAGTGCCAAAGGGTGCGGGGCGGACTACGGAGCCACAGGAGACGTAGCGACAGCGTTGGAAAAACCACGTGGTTGGCTCGACGGGCGCGCAGGATTGTGGAGCAGCGAAACTACACGCCATCCAGCGAAAGATAAGCTCCCTTTTCTGTTCGTATATGCGTACATGTGTACGGAATGTCGTCTGCCGAAGTATATATGTATCCGTGATGTTCGACCCAAAGGGGTTACGACGGCGCATTCGAGATTTGCGCGTTGTATATCGTGTAGCTTAGGAGTTTTCGTACTGGCTCACTTAGCCAGAAGAAGCGTTTCATTCAAGCTCGGCTTGATTGGTGTACCTCGCGATCGCTCGAGGCCCATATTTTCCAGGATGCTTCTTCGCAGATGCGAGCACAGCTTTGTGTGGATGTGTCGGTAGTGCCTTGAGAAGTTTGGTCGCTCGCGTCTGCCAAGTACATGCTGCTCGCACGCAACGTTGAAAGCTAAGCGTTGCCGCCACGGGAAAAGGAATTAGAGAGATGCATGGCGCAATGTCGTTCGTGCACCTCTCTCTCTCTCACTCTCTCCCTCTCTCTCTCTCTCTTTCTGTCTCTCTGTCTTTCCCCCTCCTCTCTCCCTATTGCGGTCCTTCTGCCTCTCTCGTTCTCTCTCCCTGTTGTTTTGTTGTTTGTCTGTCTTTCTTTCTTTATTTATTTCTTTCTCTCTCTCTCTCTCTCTCCCCTCTCTATGTATACAGTATATATGTATACATATGTGTGTATCGATGTGTGCACACACATGTATGTGTATACGCCCCCCAGGCCCGGGAGTCCTTTCGGACAGCTCCCGGGCTTCCCTGGCTAGCCGCCCGCACTCCTCTTGACGCCGCGGACGGCCCCAGAAGCCTTGCAACAATTCCCATGATGGACACGTGTGCCCAAAGACGGTTCCCACATGGCCCCAAGATGGCCACAACAGGACTTGACAGGCTCCCAAGAAGACCCCAGGAGACCCCCAGGAGGGCCGCGATAGGGAAAACCCATGGATGTCCATCGAGTTTTGAACGATCTCGGAGTTCTCGTCTTTTCGGGCTTCCGACAGCCCAAGACGCCCCCAGGAGCTTCCGAGATCGCCCGAAGACGGTCCAAGGTGCCTTCAAGAGCGCCCGAGCACGGCCCAAGAGAACCCCAAGACGGTTCAAGAGTGCCCTAGGAGGGCGTCCACGAGGGCCTCAAGAAGGCCCAGGAGGCTTCCAAGACGGCCCCAGAGGACCCCAAGTCGGCCCCAGAGGGCCTCAAGACCACCAAAGAAGGCCCTGATATAGTCCAAGAGGCCCCGAAGACGCCCCAGAGGTTTTCAAGAGGCCCCCGCGATGGCCCATAAATCCTCGAAGGGACCCCCGAGGCCCCCAATATGCTTCGAAGAGCTTTTCAATATGCCCCCCAGGGCCCCAAAGACTGCCCAGTGACGAACACAGCTTCGGCGTGGAACAAGCAAATCTGAACGCCGAGTGTCCAAAGAGCGAGCGGCGCATGGGCTCGCTCGGGCAAGGCAAGTGCTTGAAGCGACATCGTGGATCCTGGTTCATGCAATATTTCGTTGGTTCTTGGACATTCTCTCACCTCGCGATTCCTTCCAGCAGCTGCGCCTCACCGAGGAAGTTTCTTGGGTGCCTGGATCGTCCCGAACGGACGCCTGAAGCTTGAACTATGGCCCGACGACCACTCCGAGGAGGGATAGTGTGCTCGACCTGCCGCTGCCCTCCCGACATCTCACTGGCAGCTGCGTTTCGCAGAGAGGCCAGCAATTATTCCAGCAACTTGCGAGAAGTTAACCCGACATTACCTTGACCTTTTCTTCGTGGTCATCCCATTGACTCCAATGAAGGTGTATACTTGGAACCGACAAAGACCCCACTCACGGTTACCCCCCACAAGACATGATCGCCAGTGTGACCACATTTTGCCGTATTACCGTCAGCCCCTTAGCGCTCGTGATTTGAATTGTTGCCACGGCCATGCCCTCAACCCCCACCATTCTCATGATTGGAGCCCATCTCGATGCCATGAGTTTCACCCCGTCGTGGTCATGATCTTTCCTCGCTCCAGTCGCCCTCGCCTGCTCTTCGGAAGATGGGGGGAGAGGTTGTCCCGGTCCATTTGTATCGAAATTTGCCCCAATGTTTCCGTATTCGGACCCGTTGTTTGCCCATCCTTATTTCGGAACGCTCAATTTCTCCTTCCTGCTCTCCCCGCCCTGCTCTTAACAGCATCCCACCTTTCCATTTTCCACAGGTGTCCGAAGGCACACGGACGCTTGACCAAGAGTTGAGGCGAAGCGAAGCGAGCCATCGCATCTTGCATGGGTATGTACACATGCATGTATAGTGTGGACCCGTTGATTAAATCCACGGAGCTGCGCGAGTCAAAGTTTGCCGACGCGCGTTTCTGTCTCTGGTGCGCAAATGCCAGCGAGCTGCGGTGTGCGATCGACAAACCGACGTGCAATCAACGATGTTCGCCTCGTCAGGCCCTCTTGGGGGCCCTCCTGGGGCTCTTTGGGGGCGCCTTGGGCCCTCCGGGGCCGGCTTGACAGCGTCTTCGGTCGTCTTGGGGCGGCCCTCGTGGGCAGCCTCGGGGCCCTCTTGGCCGAGGGCTCGACGTGTTCTTGCTCGGGTTCCCCGTGTGGCTTCCCTCTTGGGGCCGTCTCCCCTGACCTTCCAGAGAGCTATTTTTTTAGCGCTGGAGACTTAGAAACCTAAAAAGCTGAGCGAGACAGCCTGAAACCAAGACGGAGAATAGCTTTGGGATCGGTTCTTAAGTCGGGTGCTATTTTTTAGCCCTCCTGGAAGGTCTGGGCAGGCGGGGGAAGCTCCGGGACGCCGCTGGTGTTGGGCCAGAGCGTGGTTCGCGTGCCGCGCTGGAGGGCGATGGGCCAGAAACCGGCGGCGCCACACGCGTCGACCGCAAAAGTTCCCGACCTGGAAAGGGGCGTGCTCGCGGCCCGGGGGGCGGAGGATCCAGATCTCCGACGGCGTGCTGTTCTCAATGCTGGCGTGTTTTGTTCCTCCATTTCGGCCTCCCTCCGCGCGGCCGCGCCCGCCCAGGGCTGGCGGGCGTGGTCGTGTCCCCACGGGCGGGCGCGCGCAGCATGGCAAACGCAGGAGGCCGTCGGCCGTCGCGGCCCAGGGCCCTCCAGAGGGCTCGCCGAGGTCTCCAGACCCGGGGCGCCTCGTGGAGTTCCCGGAGGCTTTCGGTCTTAAACAGTGGCGAAGCGCCCCGGCTCGCCCACAGCCCTACCAAGCAATGCTCTAAGATCCTTTTGCGGCTCCCACGAAATGCTCTTAGAACAGTTCTCGTTGGGACTGTCTTGTTTTATCACATCGGGTTGATGTTGCGACAACCTTGTTTTTGTTATTCGACAATTGTTGGGGATTCTGAGAACATGTCGTGGTGGGACTATGAGAATGCCGGGACGGTCGGCCCCTGCTCAATTCGGAGGCACGCCCTTCCCCAGCTCTCCGCTGCAACACACGAGGTCCCGATCCGCCAGGCGCCCGGGCCGTCCTGAGGCGCGCTGCGGCCAGGCGCTCCGGGGCGGGCCCGGCTGTGGCCACCAGGGTGCGCCAGGAGGCCCCAGAGGTCACCACCCACCAAACCACCCCAAGCCAACGCGAAGGCTCAGATTTACCCTCGATTTCCAGTGGGGGGGGGTCGGGAAACATCGACAAAAACGCATGTGGAACCCTTACCCCCCCCCCAACCCGAAAAATTCGGGTCTTCGGGTTGGGTTGGGGTGGCCTGGTAGGTAGCCAAGAGGGGGGCAGAAGACTTCCAGAAGCTCGGTTGCCCATCCTCGGACGTCCGACGATCCGACGTTTTCGCTGCGCGGCCCCAGACGCCCCCGACCCTGTCCCCAGGGGCAGTTTGCCGTCCTGGGTCAGCGGCTGATGCTCCTGGGGCCCGGGAACGGACGCCATAGAGGCCGAAATGGAGGAACAAAACACGCCAGCATTGAGAACAGCACGCCGTCGGAGATCTGGATCCTCCGCCCCCCGGGCCGCGAGCACGCCCCTTTCCAGGTCGGGAACTTTTGCGGTCGACGCGTGTGGCGCCGCCGGTTTTTGGCCCATCGCCCTCCAGCGCGGCACGCGAACCACGCTCTGGCCCAACACCAGCGGCGTCCCGGAGCTTCCCCCGCCTCCCCAGACCTTCCAGGAGGGCTAAAAAATAGCACCCGACTTAAGAACCGATCCCAAAGCTATTCTACGTCTTGGTTTCAGGCTGTCTCGCCCAGCTTTTTAGGTTTCTAGGTCTCCAGCGCTAAAAAAATAGCTCTCTGGAAGGTCAGGGTCCCCGCCCCGCGGAGCGGAGCAACACGCCACCGGCCCGCTTGAGACAGCGCGCTTCGCAGGGGCCGCCGCCGCGAGGCGCGGGGCAGGCGGCCTTGGCCGGACCCCCCCCCCCCCGCGGCATGCGGGGACGGGGGCCGGGCCGCAGGCGGCCGCGGGCAGCGGCGAGAGCGCACTCGGGGCGCCGCGGCGGCTGCCGGGCCGTGGGCGAAGCGGCGCTCGCCGCGCCCGGCGGCGGGGGCCCGGCGCGTCGGCCGGCGCCGCGGGGGCCCCGCTGCGGGGGCCCGGCTCGAGCGGCGGGCCCGCCCGCGGGGGAGGGGGGGCGGCCCGCCCGGGGCGCGGCAGCGCGCGGCCCCGCGCTGTCGTCGCGAGCCATGCCGGGCACTTGCGGAGGCGCGCGCGCGCGAAGGGCCGTGGGCGGAGGCCCGGACTTCGGACGGGCCTGGGGCGAGGATGGGTCCGTGCAGAGCGCTCCGGAACTCTAGGCGTCCCAGATGGGGTCCTAGTAGACAGGGTCGGAGGATCGCGCCGCATCGCCGATGCATCGGCGATGTGGAGCCCGATGTTCTACACGCCGACGTCGTCATCGCCGACGCCGGCAACACATCGTCGATGCATCGGCGATGCGGCGAGATCCCAATCTGCTCGGAGCCATCTAGGAGGACTCTAGACTCTAGTTCCTGAACGCTCTGAGACGGCCGCGGCGCCCGAGGAGTTCACCAGAGAAGAAAGGACCACCGCCACCAGCTCGGGGGGCTGCCTTTTGGGAGCGGAGTTCAATGGAGCTCTGGCGGTGGCGGCTCCTTTCGTGGCTCTCATGAACCTTCCAGCACCACTGGATCTTAGAGATTCTCGACTTATACCCTCGCCCGATCCTCCCGATTCACGATCTTATCCTCGTCCTGGCTCCGCCTTTAGTCGGGCCAGACGAAAGGGGGGGACAAGGAAAGGGGGGGGGGTACGAAATCTGCTGCATGCAGCTGGTTTCGGCCTCGCCGCAGGGCCCATTCCTCGATACATGGACGCCTCCAGGCGCCGGAGGCGCAGGGAAATCAGGAGCTGAGCTAGCCCGGCCCGATTAGCCTGTTTTTTTAAGACTTTGGCAAGTTTACTTGCATGGACGGGGGGGGGGCTGAGCATGAAGCAAGCCGCAAACGACTTGCACGTTCGGGGGGGCGCGGAAATCACGCAAGTCGAAAGGCACTTGCACGCTAGTATTCGCTTGAAGAGGGGCGAGGGGGGGGGGGGGGGGCGAACGCCATGCAAGTAAACTTGCCTGGATATAAAGAAGAACAGGCTCTTTGCTACTATCCCCCTCTTTCGCCCGGCCCGATGAAGCCCCGGCAGAGGAGGAGCGGATCGACGGAGGGCGGGGCGGAGAGAACGGCAGGCGGCCTCATCGAAGGGGGGGGGGCTTCGTCGCCACGGCCGGGCGCAGCTCGGGAAAGTGGTGCGCTGAAGGAGGAGGAGGAGGAGGAGGAGGAGGAGGAGGAGGAGGAGGAGGAGGGGGAGGAGGAGGAGGAGGAGGAGGAGGAGGAGGAGGAGGAGGAGGAGGAGGAGGAGGGGAGGAGGAGGGAGGAGGAGGAGGTGGGAGGAGGGGAGGGGAGGAGGAGGGGGAGGAGGGGGACGAGGAGGGGGGGAGGAGGGGGGGAGGAGGGGGAGGGGGAGGAGGAGGAGGAGGAGGAGGAGGAGGGGGAGGAGGAGGGGGAGGAGGAGGGGGGGAGGAGGAGGAGGAGGAGGAGGAGGAGGAGGAGGAGGAGGAGGAGGAGTGAGGAGGAGGAGGAGGAGGAGGAGGAGGAGGAGGAGGAGGAGGGGGAGGAGGGGAGGAGGAGGAGGAGGAGGAGGAGGAGGAGGAGGAGGAGGAGGAGGAGGAGGAAGAGGAGGAGGAGGATGAGGAGGAGGAGGAGGAGGAGGAGGAGGAGGAGGAGGAGGAGGGGCCCGGCGACCGATTGTGAGCTGCCGCTGCCTCGACTCGCAGAGGCCACCGCCGCCGAGAGCCCCTGGCGAGCAGGGCGGGGGCCGATCCCCGAGGGCGGCGGCGCGCCCGACCGTCGCGCAGCGCCAGGCGACGCTGAGGTTACAGTCAACGCGCATAGTGAGGACAAACGACTTTTTCAAGGGTACCCTTGGGTCCTTGCCTGCCTCAGCCTCTGCGGCCCGTTCCTAGCAATTTTCGCAGGCCAGTTTCTCAGGTTCCTTGGGGGTTTGGCCGCCTGCCGCCCAGAATACGTCAACTTCGGCCTCCAAGGGTCTTGCGTCCTTACCACGCGTCCTTATTATACGTTCTCACTGTAAGTCGGGCGTGCCCCTCTACAGGAGGAGTGTTCAAAAACAGTCCAAACATAGTCTGTGACTTCTTTCCGGTTATTTGTGCGAATATGTTTTTTACTATTGTTCATGCTTCGTCCAAAATCCGCCTGGAGGGGGACATGCCCGACCTCACGCTGAGGCGTGCCGACTCCCAGGGTTGGGCCCCCTCCGATGGCTTCTCGGTGGCGGTGGTTTCTGTCCCTGCTTTTGACATCTTCGACGGTGGCACTTCTGTTGTCAGCTCGGACGGTGTTCCCCCGAGGGCGGTTTCTCGAGCCCGTCATCGGGCCTTGTCAGGAGGGACAAAAAAAACACACAGACACAATTCATCGTCGATTCCCGAGAAAATATGGGAAGATATGGAAAGTGGGGGCCGAGACAAAAACCCAGAAATTATCCCGGCAAAGGAACCTAACAGCGATGTGTAGAAGCATATCTGAAAGCATTCCCCTTAAGATTCAGATGAAAATCCAGTTGTAGAATTCTGCTGTTCTCGCAGTCGTAGTCGCATTCGCGATGACAGTCGCAGCGGCAACGGCAGTCGCAGTCACAGCCTCAGCCTCAGCCTGCCTCAGCCTCAGCCTCAGCCTGCCTCAGCCTCAGCCTGCCTCAGCCTCAGCCTCAGCCTGCTTCAGCCTCAGCCTCAGTCTGCCTTCAGCCTCGGCCTCAGCCTCAGCCTGCCTCAGCCTCAGCCTGCATCAGCCTCAGCCTCAGCCTCAGCCTGCCTCAGCATCAGCCTGCCTCAGCCTCAGCCTCAGCCTGCCTCAGCCTCAGCCTCAGCCTGCTTCAGCCTCAGCCTCAGTCTGCCTTCAGCCTCGGCCTCAGCCTCAGCCTGCCTCAGCCTCAGCCTGCCTCGGCCGCAGCATCAGCCTGCCTCAGCATTCAAAATGTGGCCCAGGAATGGAGTTCTGGGAACTAGAAGAACACGAAGTGGCCTACAGTTGGCTCCGGGCATTCAAAATCATGCCCAGGAATGGAGTTCTGGGAACTTGAAGAGCACGAAGTGGCCTACAGTTGGCTCCGGGCATCCAAAATGTGGCCCGGGAATGGAGTTCTGGGAAATCGAAGAGCACGAAGTGGCCTACAGTTGGCTCCGGGCATCCAAAATGTGGCCCGGGAATGGAGTTCTGGGAAGTCGAAGAGCACGAAGTGGCTTACAGTTGGCTCCGGGCATCCAAAATGTGGCCCGGGAATGGAGTTCTGGGAGCACCAAGAGCGATTTTGCGAGGATGTCCCAAGCGATTTCGGCTTCGGCGGCAGCCTCGGCGGCAGCCTCCCCGGGACCCGCCCAGTTCCCCCTGAGGAGTCATGATGCTCTCTTTTGAGACCACTAGAAACCTATCAGCAAGAGCTGTTAGGTAAAAAAATAGGCCTCGTTCCTTATGTAGGGTTCCTTACATCAACGCCCCGACTGTGTCGGTTGCTTGGCGTCGCTCGGACGCGTGCCTTGTTTTTTCCCGGCGAGGACCATCGAGGAGCCTCCTGGGCCGCCGAGCAGAGAACCACGCACACAAAACCGAAAGATGCACGGGGCATGGACGTCCGAGCGATGGCAAGGTTACGTACGTCCCGTGGGCTCGGTCCGATTCGATTCCGATGCTCTGGTGTCTCTGACGCCCGAGGCGGCCCCCGTGCCGACGCAGCCCCACCCCACGCAGACTCCGAGTCGACCTTGGCTCCTGGCTCGATGCTGACTGACCTTGGCGCGGTGGTGGAGGAGGGCGGTCAATGGGGGGGGCAGCGGTGCCCAGGCAGCAGCGGAGTGCTCGCGCCCTCTGCCGCCAAGACAGGCGCGGCCACAAAGTGCACCGAAGCAAGCAGTGTCAATGTCGGCGGTGTTGGGCGCGAGGCTCGCGGCGAGAGGTCGCGCGCGAGAGACGAGGTGCGGGCACTGCAGCTCTGAGTATCGGAGGATGGGCGAGAGTCGTAATGCATTGGGCGGTGGTGGCTGCTATCGTGTCAGGTTCTCTGCCATCTTGCTATGGGTGTGTCGGCGGCGAGCGAGGGGGGGAAGGGAGAAGGGGCGGGCCTTCTCATAAGGCTCGGAAATCCGCAGGCAAAAAGTTAACTGAGCCTTCCCAGACGACATATAGAACCTCTCAGAAGGCCGGAGGGCTTCTGAGAAGTCCCGCCGCCTTCTGAGAAGGCTTTCTCCTTCTCATGTCCCCCCCTCGCTCGTCGCCGAGTGCGGTCACTGTTTGTTCAGGCACCGTCGGGATCAGGAGCGCGGTGTTGCTCTGAGGAGGTCAGCGTGCATGCGCGCATGCACGCAACAGTCTTTTGCATGTGTGCATGCGGCCTGTACGCATTCAAACTCACATTATTATATGTATATGGGCAAATATAGTGTGGATAGTGCTCTATGAATATACAGAATGCCCGGGGCTGATGCAACTGGACAGCAAGGATCATATATTGAATCTAGCTTGTCATAGAACTGGCTCGCAAAACAACACTGCGACAGCAAAGTTCATTCGTTCCAATCCCTTCCAAAAAGTCGAACAACTCCATCGCCAATTTCCCTCACAGACCAGTTCTATGACCGCTTCTCTGACCAGTTCTATCCGGCTCGAGGGGCACACTTCTCGACCCAGATGGTCGCGGGGCCGCCACGGCACGCTACCTTTCCAGGGGCGCGTGGCCACTCCAGTCCTCCCCGAGCCAATGTTTGGCCGTAGCCATCTTGGCTCCGGCCGCTCCTGCTCCACTGCGCTCTCGCCGCCCGCCCCCCGCCCGCGATGTGTTTAGGCTGGGTGCGACGGCGGCGCACGAGCGCCTCCTGCGCGCCCGCCCGCCCGCCCCCGCCGCCCGTGAGCCCGAGTCCTCATCCGAGGCGGCGGTCTTTCCATCCGAAACGGCGGCCCTGCTTTACACAATCCGGCTGCAGGAGAAGGACCTCCCAGTCGGACCCTCCTGCCCATCAGACAGAACGCCGTCACATCGTGTCCTGGGCGCACAAACACACACACAGACAGACACACACACACACATAACCCCAGGAAGCATTTAAGAACCCCCCCCCCCCCTCCGGCAAATCGATAACCCTTCCGCACCCTGGAAGCGTTACCTGGCACCAGGAGCCTTCCTTGTGTCCGGGTGCTACAGCTATCGTTCGGTTATTTCGGCCCCTCGGAATATCGAATAAAAAATGCGGTGCTACGATATCGCCGGGGGGGGTTCTTAAATGCTTCCTGGCGCACGCACGCACGCACGCACGCACGCACGCACGCACACTGCTGTGCAGGCCAATCCCGCGCGCTGGATCGAAGCCTGGGGACGCAGGGCGTGGCAGGTCCCGCGACGGTCCACCACTCATTCCACTGCAGGCAGGTTCCGCACGTCGTTGGCCGCTCTGCCACGAATACACAGGCGGGGACCTCGTCGACGTCTGCCTCGCAGCGCGGTCAATAGGGCACCGCACTGACCTTGGGGCCCTGCGGATGCCGCAGTGGTGGCAGGATGCCGGCAGCTGGGGGGCGGGCCTCCAGGCGGCCGAGCCGTGTCTGCAGGAACTGCGGAGAGCCCCCGCTATGCTGGATACCTCAGTATGCGGCCTGCGCTTGCGCACCACTGCTAGCCAGTGGCTGGCGGATGTCATTGCCTGGTCCCTCAGGTCTATCGTGCACCTCACCATGGCGGGCTGGGCTATGCCGCCCGCAACCCTGGCCCGGAGGCCCTCGGGGCAGCCAGGGCGCCAGCGCGCCAGCTCTGAGGATGGGGCCCTCCAGCGGAATCTTGCCGGATGCAACCCGAAGGCAGATGCCGTGGCAGAGCTCGATCGCCACCTCCACCCGCCACAGAGCAAGCCTTCGCCGTGCCTGGGGCAGGCGACTGCGCCGCCAAGGCGAGCGGCCCAGGGCCACACGACGAGGCTGTCGAGCACTACAGGAACCACCCCATGCCGCACCTCGTGGGCTCGGTCAGGGCCGACCGGGGTCTCTCCGCTGTGGATGCCCACGTCGCGCAGGCGGATGTGATCCGCGTGGTGTCAGACTGGGCACCCGCGGACGCAACCACGCCAGAGTTGATCCCCCGGATCGTCTTCCAACTGGGCAACCACACCTTGAACGAACTTGCTTGGGGAGCCTGGGGCACCCAGCCCTCCGGCCGGCCTCTTGGAGAGGCGGCAGCGCGGCCCAGCTTCATGAGGAAGGGCCTGCGGAAGAGGGAGAAAGCTTCAAGCACAGTTGGGCCGACTCCAGGAGGGATCCCCTTCAATCGCCTCAGCCCCGTGGTCCGCCCAGCCATCACCCCAGGACGAAGTGGGCACATACGGGACACGAGGGATGCACATGCACTCCTGCATAAAACCGTGGCGGAAATTGAACACCACAGGACCACAGGCGTCCTCTCATTGTGCGATTCGGCGATCTCCCAAAAAACGATTCCGCGCGCTTGGAGGCAGGGGCTCCTCCACAGTCTCCACAGGCTAGCGGGGGGACGGGACGGCTGTCTCGCCCTGCTCCACAGCATGCTGGAGGTCGACTGCGCCCACGTGAATTTCAGTGCGTGCGCTTCCACCTTGGTTCTCCAGGGTACAGCGGAGGGAGGGACGATTGGCCCCCTCACCTACCCAATCTGCACGGAGGAGCTCACACGCGATCTGCAGGCAGCGCGGCTAGGCGTGGGGCTCGGCGTCGCCGTGCCCGCAGCGCGGCAGGGCCATGAGTGGGCAGGCGCAGGCGCGCCCAGGGAGGACCTCGCGGAGCAGCTCCGCGAGGACCTCCAGCACGGCAGGCTGCCGCCCTCGCAGCAGGCGCTGGCGGCATGGCTGGCTCTGGAGGCGTCAGCGCTCGACGCGCTCGACCGCCTCGCTCCGAGGCGCCTCGTTGGTATGCTCGATGCGGACGATCCCTTGCTTCTCGCGTCTTCGCGTGGCAACGCGCGGGCCTCGCTGGACGCGCTGGCAGCGTGGGCGCGGAAGTGTGAGGCCTCGCCACACACAAAGCCAGCCAAACGCACTGCCGTGTTTTTGGCGGAGCCACGCGGTCCGCAAGCAGGTCGGAGTGGCCGCGTCTGCAGCTGCGCTTGGCTTGTCGTCCCCCGGTGCCAGTCCACCCAGTGGCGCGGCATCTGTGACTGGGCCTTCACTGGTCACCCGGGCAGGACTTCCTGCCCGTCCTCTCCAGGCGTCTCGGGGCGGCGGGAGCCCAGTGGGCCAGCCTGGCGGGGCTAGCCGCCAATGGAAGGGCCCCCCTTGCAGTGGCCATGGGTGCGTTCGAATCAGTCATCGAGGGTTCCTTCCGCTTCGGCCGCTGGCTGCTGGCCGCGCAGCCTGGGGCCCCATAACTCCTGGATGCAGCGCGCTCACGTCGGGCGCTGGCCTTCCTTGGAGCCCAGCTTTGGAGAAACGCCGCGGTAGCAGCCTCGGAGCTGGGGTGGGCCTTCACTGCCGCGCGCCGCGCAGGAGTGGACGTGGCAGCGCGCAGGGCCACCCAATTTGGACCCCGCCAGAGGACGATCTGTACGGTGCAGTGGTTCGCAGGTCGCAGGAGGAGGGCCATCCTGCCTGGGCCGCGGCATCGCTTCGCCTTCTCCAGGAGGGGGGCGTTGAGGACTGGCGTGTTTGGCAGGCGCGGCACGCGAGCAACAGGGCGACCTGCAAGCACTACGCCAAGCAGGTGTGCTCAGGCCCTGACGGGCCACCCATGAGCCCAAACGCGGCCTCACCGAGCCAGGACCTTGTGGAGGGACTCTACCCTGGGTTCCCTGCCCCATGTCTGCGAGCCCAACGATCAGTCTCACGCCTCCGCGCAGGCCTGCTGAAACTCACACGCCGGGGCCGCAAGCGCTCATGGGCCAAGCGGTAACAGTGCATCTTATGTGACGAAAGCGTGGCCGTGGCCGGCAGTCTCGCCCACGTCCTGGACGTCTGCAGGGATTGGGATACATCGCGGGCAGCCCTTCGCTCACTTCCGGGTGTGGGCGCCTATCTCCAGCAGCGGTCCACCTGGCAGCCGCGCCGAGCGCGCCAGGCCACGAGCAGCTGGCGGGGTGGGCAGCGCCAGAGACTTCTAGGGAGGCGCCCCCTGAAAGGCGCAGCTGCGACGGCAACCTCGCCCCCCCTCCCCCTGGCCCCCTCGGCGCGCGGGCCTGGCCTGCCTTTCCTGACCGCCCTGTGGGCCAGGGGTGGATGTGCCCTCTGGCCTTGCCATCCTTCGGCCTCCTCGCCCCCCTGCGCTCTTCCTCTTTCCCCCCTCTGGCGTTTCCCCTCCGCCCTGGAGGGCTGGACTCCCCGGCCGGGGCCAAAGGATGGAATTCATCACGGCATGCCCCCCCCCCCCCCGCGGGCCAGCCGGCGGCGCCGTGGCGCCCCTGAGGGCCTGCCCAGAAGGGATGGGGGAGGGGGCGGGGATTGACTTTCTTTTGAGGCTCCTCGTCGGGATACCGTGCCGCGCGAGGCCCAGCGTCTCTGCCGTGCCGCGCGGAGGTGCCCAGGTGGTCGCGGCCGCGCTTCGCGTGCGGTGATGGGAGCCGCGGCGCTGCTTTTTCTTCTGGATGTTGGCGCTTGGGGCCGGCTTCGCGGCGCTCCGGGAGCTCTCGGCCGCTCCTGGGCGCTTGGCCTTTCCTCAGGCCCCCGCGCATCGTATGCGCCTCGGTCTGTGAGCGGTCCTCTGGAGCTCTTGACCCTGAGGCGTGGCTTTTCCCCCCACGCGCTCAAGCACGGGGGGTGACGCAGGCCTCGACCGATACGCAGGATCCTGTCCCTCTGTCCTTTCCCCCCTCGCATGTTTTCCTTCTCCTCTTGCCTCTTTCTGCCCCCCTGTCGGCGATTGCTCAGCCTGCCCCAGCCTCGGAGGGCTTCGGGGTGGCTGGGATCGTTGTAGCTTTGGGGGCCTGAGGTCGGAGGGGCTCGTCTGTGTGGGAGGGAGGCGGGAGAAGGAAGCTGCAGCCTTCGACAGCCCAGCCTGCCCTGGCCTGCCGGGTCGGCGGTGATTGGGGTCGGTGCGGTAACCGGAGTCAGAATGGATCGCCTCGTCTGGAATCGCCCACCGCTTCTTCGGCCGCCGCTCTGCTCCGACCCTCCGCAGGGCAGGGGCGCCTGGGGCCGTATGTAGCCGCGAGACGGGCTCCCGGCTCGGAGTGAATCGGTCTCGCAGGGAAGTAAAATCCTTGAGAGGAAGGGGGGATGCCAGGCTTTGGTTATCCACTTGCATCCCTGCTCGATCCGGCCTGCTGTAGGGCAGACGAGCGGAGGCACGAGGTCAGTTGAAGGTGGTCCCCAGTGCCTCTTTTCCCCGAGGCCATCTTTCCACCGCCTCCGGCCGCACAGTCTGCTCAGGCCGCCCGAGTGTCTGGGGAGTTTGGGGTCGTTACGGTCGGGTGACTGTTTCGGCAAGGAGCGGATCTGGTGGTCACCGCCTACCACGCGGGCAGGCTGCGGAATGCCTTGCACGGACTGGCTGGTTGTCCCCGGGGCGGGTCCGCTTTTAGAGCTCCTTCCTTGCATCCGCGCGCGGCTCGTCTGGGACCTCTCTGGTGTTTGGGTGTTTCCCCTCTTCCTCTGCCCCTTCTGCCTGCTGGCCCCAGGAGGCAGCAGCAGAGGTGGATTCCCTCCCACTCACCAGAGCTGTGTCCGAGGAGGGCTGGGCCAGGATGCAACGCGAGGCTATGCCGAGGAGGGCTCCCCTCCCAGCTGCCCTCTGGCAGCTGTCCCCGCAGCGCCCACTCCCCGCTCACTGCGGCCGCCACCCATGCCACCGCTCCAGACTCCTCCGCACTCCTCCACCCTCCGGAGCCCGTCGCCCTTAATCCCTCTCCTCCGCCTCTTCCGCACTCTCCTTGCAATCCCCCGCCCTCACCACTCCTCGGCATTCTTCCCCCTCCTCCCTCCTCCTCCCCACTTCTCCAGACTCCTCCGCACTCCGTCTGACCCGCTCCTCGTGCCTCCGGATTATATACCCCGCCCCCCGCCCTCATCGCCACTTCTTCGCACTCCTGCCTCTTCTGCCTCCCCCCGCACTCCCTCTCGTCCTCCCCGCTCCTCTGCACCCACTCGCAGTCCTGCAGACTCCGCAGTCCTTCCTCACTCCTTCCCACTCCTTCGCATCCCACCTCCCTCTTCCCCGATCTTCGCACTTCCTCCCCAGTGCTTCCAGATGCTCCCCAGTCCACTCGACTCCACGCCGCTCCACTCCACTCACCCACCCACCTTCGAGTCCGATGCTCTGATTCTCAATTCCCTGCGTTCCTCCAAACTCCCCCAACCACTCCCCCTCCTGTTGATGTGTTTGGGGTTTGGTGCGAGACGCACCAACATTAAAAACGTTGCCCGTCAACCTCATGACCATCTGAAAACGTATTTGAAGGCACGTTGTCTGGACAAAGTGTGTCCACGCCCATCGCGCCACGAAAACGCGACCCGTCCGCACATTCGCCTATTCACTGGCAAACGCGAGTTTGTCAAAACCCACCTGTTAGGGCCCTTCCTGGAGTCATTTGCCTTTGTGCCTTGCGGCACGTCCCACCCGCTCCGCTACGGAGAACGCCTTGTCGCGATGCGGATGTCTTGCCGTGTCCTTCCTCCCTCCTTCGCCTCTTGTTCCTTCTTCTCCTCCTCCGCCTGCTTCCCCTGCTCCTCCTCCTCCTCCTCCTCCTCCTCCTCATCCTCCGAAAATACCCGTTCGTTTGTCCATCCTCCACGTATCCACCTCCTGTCGTTGCCTCCTCCCCCTGTCGCAGCCCACGGGTCGAGCACTCGAGCGCGGCACAATCACGTAGCTAGGGCCGGGCTTGAGTTGCACCCGCCTTTGAGGTTTTGATTGCGAAAGCCCGTGACACAGGGCAACATAATTCTAGCATGATGCTTACTGCCACCTGCTCCGCCGTTCCGTAGGGGAGGGAGGAGAAAGGCGAGGAAGTGTCTTCAATGTGTCGTTGCACCCGATACGCCACTGGCTGCGTTGAAAACGCGCTGTACGATCTGACTTGGTATCCGTGTTTTTGTGTCGGCGTCATTCGCCACCGAACAGGAGGGGCATGCCCCTGACACCTCTTTGCCGCCGCGCGCGAGGAGAAGGGGGAGACTGGGGCAAAAGCGGCAGCCCTGGGGCCGAGGCGAGCCCCTCATGTCCGGCCTTGGCGGCAAGAGGAAGAAGAAGAGCAACCTGATGGAGCCGCCTCCTGGGCCCCCGGCCGGCGCACGCGGCCCGCGCGGGCACGTTGAGTCGGAGACAGCTTCTTGTGCGGCCATCGTTGACCCGAGCATCTTCTTTGGGTGGAGGACAGAGGGTGAAATCTGAAGTGCCTTTCGATGGCCTTTCGAGGGCCGAGTCTGCAAAGGTGAACGACAGGACGGACTGAGATTCGAGGTGCGGAAGCCCATATGGATTTCACCCTGAGCCCTCCGCCCTGAGAAAGTGCTCAGTTGACGACGCACGGCTCACATCGGCCAGATGAAGCCAGAGGCACGGTGCAAGAATCGGTGGCCTAGCCCAGGGGGATGGGGGCGGGTGGGGGAGGGGAGGCGCGCGGAGGTGTTTGCGGTTGCAGCAGAGTGCAGGAGGAGGGAGGGGCGAGGAGGAGGATCTGGCCGACGGAGGAGGATTTGGCATCGCTCGGACGTGTGCATCCTTCCTTCGGCGAGGACCATCTAGGAGCATCCTTGATCATTTAGCGAAAAAACACGCACGAAATCGAAAAAACACAGGCAATGGACGTCCGAGCGATGCCCAGAGGATGGAGGGATGCGGGACGAACGGGCGTCAAATGAACGCACGATGCACCGAGCACCAAACGGGGAGCAAGCGGACAAGCGACGAAACCACCGACGAAGCAAAGACGAACGAACGGAACAGCGAACAAACGGTGATCGCTTCTAGTATGGAATGCACAAAGCCATGATAATGCGTTGGCGCGGCCCAGTCGTACGAAGCCAGCTAGTGGCCCATAACAAGAAGCGGCGAATTGATGGTTCCAGTTCGCACTTGGTGCCATTCATTGATCATTCACCGCTGGCACGTATATTGTTCACCGCTTGCCAATACCAGATTGTATAATCGTCTGCATTGCACGCCATCCCAGGTGGCGTATTTCCCCCCCCCCGAGACCCCCCCTCAGCAGACAGTAGAAAGAGGCAGCATTTCAGAGACAACGAGCAGGAAGCAACAGACAGGATAGACAAGATACGATACACCAGCAAGGCAGCAGCGCAGCACCAACCTCACAGACTGACGCCCCAGGGGAGCCAGCGGATTCTGTGGCAGGGGATCCTACCGGCACGCGTCGGTGAGATCAACCCGCATTTCGGTCCAAGCCCTTTCTACGTCCAGCATGTTACGCGTTCCCGGTGCAGCTTGTGCTTGCCCCATACAGATTTGCATCTCCTCGGTTGCCCCCCGCGTAGAACGCCTCACAGAGGAGTCCATCACGCAGATTGCGTTCCCAAAACCTGCATCACATCGAGAGTGCAAGAGCCCACTGCTTGGGGCCCACGCTGGGAAGCACGATACGACCATGGACTTCTGTGAATGCCAGCAACGGCACTGATGCAGGGTGGCCGGTTTCCAACATATGGTTCTCACCTCGGTGCCGTGCACATTCCTTTGATCAGGTCTCATTGGATACACGGGTGGTCGGCGAGTCAATTTCACGATATGGTTTGCGTCCCGCTTCCGCATGTATTCGTCGTACAAGGGTCGTGGCTATGATACGGTCGGAGGGCGAGTCATTTCCAAATGTCGGTTATCGTTGTGAGCGTGGTAGTATTTTAGTCTAACATTGCAGGTGCTCGGTTGTATGGGTGGGCTTGTTTTGTGGTATTGTTTCAGGTTCCGGCGTGCGTGTTGTCACGACTGACAACCCTAGAGCGTAGAGCTTCCAGCAAATACAGGCTGAATGCGCCACCTGCTTGAAGCACAGTTAACAGGCCCCTGAATGGGAGGGCGATTCGGTATTCAATCCACCTACCGCTTCGAATGTGTTGTCATTGCACCCTTGCTTCTTAGAAGTCGCGGGCCTTCTCTGTACATGCAGGGCCAGCTCCTTCTAAGAAGCGGCCTCCTTCTAAGAGGCCTTCCCTCCCCCTGACCCGCCGCTGCGCGCCGCGTCAAGTGTGCGCACACGTTATTTCTCTGGTGATCTGGGGATTGCCTCGCTCGGCTTCATCCAGAGATCTCTAGGGCCCCCGTGCACCTGTGCCTGGGTGGACAACTCTTGCAGGTGCGGGGCTTGGTTAGTTGCTCTCGTGGGGGCTGGACGTGCACCCTCGGCAGCGCGACACACATCTTTGGCGGGTGCGGCCTCTCGCGCAGCGACGAGGCGAAGTAAGTCAAGACACACACACGTGGAACGGATCGTGCGAGTTTTTCATTTGTATCACATAGTCAGAGTTACTCCCGAGCCGTGGTTCCCTGATGAGGAGGCGATTGAACGGCACTTCTACAGCATACGGCGTGCGGCACTGGCCCTTGTAGAGCACTCAAGAGCGCCCTTCTAGGCCTGTCGTCGTGACCCGTCTGGGCTTCTCTTGGTACGAGTCACACACATTCGCACACACAAGCACGCGCCACCTGCAATCTACACGCGAACGCATGCACCGACACGCCAGGAGGCGCTAATCTTCGTCATGCCGTCCTTGGAGTGGGTGCCAGAGTACCAAAGGGCGTCCTGCCAGCGTTGCTCTTGCCGTTTTTTATTCGAGGGGGGCAGGAAGGAGTTGGTGATATTTGTATCGACGTACAGAAAGGAGGGGCAGAGAGAGAGAGAAAGAAAGAACAGGAAAGCAGTAAGCATCGATCCCTGATGTACGTGTTGCCCTTCGCACATACCCAAGTGCACGCCACGTTTGATTGGTGGCCTGCTCGCCCTGTGTTCTCTGTCTCCCAGGTTGGTTCGCCGGCGCGTGTCTTGCCCCAACTCGTTTCGCCCCTCCGTCCATTTTGCAGCATCCGTTGGGACTCCTCCTTGTCGTCCGATTCCTGCTAGTTGTCTGGTTTGGGAGATTGCTCATCATGGGGATTTGCTCGGGAGTTTCCAGACGCGGCACCTTCACAAAAGTCAGTAAAGCACTCTGAAGGATATCAGACATGTAAGCGCGAAAGGATACGTGAGTGAAATTATGCGGGCGTCTTGGGGATCTCAGGGTCATCCTGGGGGTCTCTTGGGTGCCTCTCGGGGCAGCATGGACACCCGTGAGGCCGAAAAGATGATGATTGAAAATCCCCGCAGGTTGCGCGTAAATTCTAGGTACGAGTTTCGCCTCATGGGCGGCGGGGCCAAGGACAGGTTTCCCAAAGGGACGGGCCTTGGGGCCATCATTGGATCATGTTGGAGGCCTCGATTTCCAATTTGGTGGCCATCATGGGAGCGTGTTGGAGGCCTCGATGCCCAACCACGTCCTGCGGCTCCCAAAAAGTCACTCGGAGAGCACCGAGAGCCCCCGAAGGCCGCGAGACCCCAAATGTGCGTTTGGGAATCGATGGCCGTGATCTTACCATCTTGTCACTCGTTTGATGATCTACCATCGCGGACAATCAAGGACCTAAGGACACGTCATTCTGGATTCTGGAGGCGTCGTGGCACATAATCCCGCAGAGCTTGCGGGGGTTGCCGACGATGTCTTCGCTGCATCCCTCCTCCTGTCTCATCATCCTCTGCCTCGCTTCGCGAATTCATGGCCACAATAGGCCGTAACCCCTCCTGGGATAGAAACCGAATGGTGAGCGTCCTCTTATTCGGCATTTCGACATTGGGCAGAAGTGGGCGGAGGGGGGGGGTCTGGCTCCAGGCCTCTGCTTGATGAGACTGTCTGCAACAGTGCGTCCTCAGGGGGAGACTCCACCTTCACGAAACAGGCGCTCAAAACAGCCAAGATCTATTCCACGGGGGGGGGGGGGGCGGGGGGGAGGGGGATGCGAGGGCCCGCGCCGATCGGCAGCACAAGGAATAAGACAACGATCACAGGAGAGGGACCAGGGACCCGAGCATATCCGCTGTGCCAGGGCGGCGCCGCGCCGCCGCAAGAGGCCTTCTTGCAGCCAGACGTCGCCGGCGGCATCACCCTCGGAGGGGGAGGGGGGGAAGACAGAACGACACAGACATAATTGTTTGGGGGTCGACTAGACGTAAGAGTGGCTGTTTGCTGGAGTGGCCTTCGGTGCGGCCCAATTGGGGTCCCCCGATCGCCGAGCGCGGTGCGGCAGCAGCGTCTTGCGCGCTTAGAGTTGGCCGCCCCGCGGCTCCCCGAAAGCCGCGCACCAAAGGTCACTCTTACGCAGGGTCACTCTTGCGTGCGGGGGGGCAAACATTGCAGGGCAGGGATGGCCATGAATCGAAGAAGAAGAAGAAGAAACGACATGGACAGAAACTTTTGGAGCTCCGCGCGGATTTCTTGGATCCGCGCTGGGTCCCCCTGGCGGCGCCTCTGGCGCCCACAGTTTATGTTCATGGCTTTCTTCTTTCACCTAATAAAGCGAGCGGCCCTGAGGGAAACGGGCCCTGAGGTTTGTCGCCGTGTTCGGCCTCCGCCATGGGCCCTGTCCAACCCTGCCTGGGCCCAGAGGGCCGTCAAGAAACGACTCAGGAGGAAGA